>OX422209.1:524315994-524915994 GCA_949130495.1 Sambucus nigra
AACTCTAAAATGACCATACAAATAAATGTTATTGTACCAAAGGGACTACATTTATAAACTCAAAAACCAGCGTCCTATAAATCCAAATATAGGATGGAATATAACCTTGAGCTTAATTCTTTAAAAAATAAATACAACATCATGTGCATTGTGAAAAGGTCGAGTACCTTCTTACAAATACCTTAAAGTGTGCGGGTGACTTGCAAAGGTGGTGGCTCCGAATCCTAAAATGATTAAAATAGAATAAAAAAATGTTGGCTTCACCTTCATTAGTTATGAAATTAATAGTAATGAATATCAATTTTTATTAACAAATCCGAGATTCCTGATATACATGTAAGCACTATCATCGAATCTAGAAATGACAATTTCTTCGAAGATGTATTCCCTCTTAATAAAGTGATTGATTCAAGTTCTTATAAAAGAACTTATGACCCTGCCTCTAGTAGTAATAAAGAGAATGTAAACAATGAATCAATTAAGAAAGATGATGACTTCCCACTTAGACATAATAAGAAGACAAAGACTTCAAAAAATTTTGGTCTAGAGTTTTGAACTAATATTTTACAAAATGACCCTAGTAGCTTTTAAGAAGCAATGTCAACACAGAAGAACCTTTTTGGAACGAGTATTTCAATAGTAAAATTGAATCTATCATGACAAACCATGTTTAGGAATTGGTGGATCTCCTACCAGGTAATAAACCTCTTCAATGTAATTGGATATTCAAGACAAAATTAAAGGTGGATGGATCAATTGAAAAATACATATCAAGACTTGTGGCTAAAGGCTTTAAGAAAAATGAAGAACTGGATTATTTTGATACTTACTCTCTAGTTACTATAATAACATCCATTCTAATCTTAATACCTATTGAAGCATTGAATAGTCTTGAGATACATAAAATTAATGTGAAAATTGTCTTCTTAAATGGCGAGTTAAATGAAAAGATATACATGGAACTCATAGAAGGGTTCAATTTCTAGGACAAGGAAAAAAATTGTATAGACTTTCAAATCCCTTTATGGATTAAAACAAGTATTTAAATAGTGGCACGAGAAACTTTAAAACGTAATGATGTGAGATGTATTTAAAATAAACGAGTGGGATCAATGTTTATACATTAAGAACACTTCAATTGGTTATCTCATTGCTTGGCTCTATGTAGATGATATTATTATTATTATTATTATTATTATTATTATTATTATTATTATTATTATTATTATTATTATTATTATTATTATTATTATTATTATTATTATTATTATTATTATTATTATTATTATTATTATTATTATTATTATTATTATTATTATTATTATTATTATTATTATTATTATTGAAAGTAGTAAAAATATAATTAAATCTACTACGACAATCTTGTCCAGTAAATTTTATATGAAATATATGGGTATTGCAGATGTTATATCAGGAATTAAAATAATTAAAACATAAAATGAACTTCTCTTGTCTCAATCTCATTATATTGAGAAGATACTCGATAAACTTGATAAAGGTAGTGATATTATAGCTAAAGAACCCATTGACACAAATCTTTATTTTTATAAAAATAATGTGAATGGTATATCTCAATGGGAGTATTTTACTACCATAGGCAATTTAATGTATGTCGTGAATTGCACTCGTATAAATATTGCTTACTCAATTAGCAACTACAATAGGTATGCATGTAATTCAGGATAAGACCATTAGAATTATATTATAAGTGTTCTTAGATATCTAATATATACCCTTAATCACGGATCGCACTAAATAAGATATCTAACTATACCTGAAGGATACAGTGATGATAATTGAATTTCTGATTCGAAGGATTCTAAATACACAAGTGGTTATGTATTTACACTTGGTAGTGCTATTGTGTCTTAAAAATCCACAAAATAAACTTTTACTATTAGATCAACTATGGAATATGAGTTCACATCGTTAGATAACGCTGAAGAGGAAGCAAAAAGTCTTTGACACTTCTTAGAGGATATTTTAATATGGCCAAAACTTGTGCATGTAATTTGCATACAACGTGATAGTGAATATTTAATTGATAGAGAATAAAGTGATATGTATAATGGTAAGTCTTAAAATATAAATTAAATCTATAATACCGTTTAGTAATTTATCTCTAATGGAATTATTTCCATCAATTATATTAAGTTTAAGGATAATATAGTGGATCCTTCAACTACAGGGTTGAATAGAGATCATATATATCATTTATCGAGGGAATGGAATTAAAGCCTATAATTTAACGAGTTGTCTTGATGGCAACCCTACCTAGATGACTGGAGATCCAAAGATCTATGTTTAAAGGGACTATAAAATCTTGACCGACTCTTCGAAGTTAGCACTGATGAGTTTTTAAACTCATACCTATTCCTATGATAAAATAGTGTTGCCTTCAAAGTAAGTAAGGATAAGTCTTGCTGTCAATGACTCATATATCTTGGAAATTTGTGTGGGGTATTATAGGAAAATCTTAATGGAAAGTCACATATGTTATTATGAAAGGGTTACTTCTATGAGAATTTTGAAGGATGGAATTCTGTAATGAACTCATGAAATCAAGAGTTGTTCATGAAAGAAATGAATACAATCAAAAAACTAACATTGTTAGAAGAATTACTATGTTGGTTTACATTAAAAGATTAATAGTCAAAGACATTGGGTTCAATGATCAGGCAGTAAATCCAGTAACATTTTACTAGATAAGATTCAATTCCAAAAAGTATATCTCCTTATGCAATTTTTTTAAAAGAAACCTATTTGTGCCTACATAGTCTTTTTATGTTGATCCAACCAACTTTCATTCATGTGGGGGATTGTTAGAATTTATGGGTTTTAATTGGGTTGACAAAATAATATTTTTGTTAACTTTAGCGTCATTTTAACATAGGATCCACACATCCTTCGAGACGGTTTAAAGTGGTAACGTGTTATTCTTCACGAGGAGTATAACGTGCTATATGCACATGTGTAAAACTATAAATTCATGAAAGAGAAATTATTGTTTTAAGTACCCACTTGGAACATGAAATTTGGTTGAAGTATTTTATTAAAGTCAAACTGCGCAATACATAAAATATTGGAAATACGTGTAATATATTATAACTCATTAGTGCATTTGGTCTTAGTGACCTCAGAGTATCCTAAGTATTTGAAAGAGGGAGCACGTGTATGACATTGGATTGACTTCCAAGTCCATACACGCACGTCAACACCTGCCTGAGCCGACCCGGTCTGGTCCGACTCATCTCGACAAGTGAATGGGTGTTTCTCGTGACCTTTGACTTGGCCAAAGTATTTTCATTTTTGGCCAAATTTTATTGCAACTTTTAGTTTTAATTCAATTTGTAGTGTATATTTTATTTATTACTGGCCTAATACTAAATTTGTTTTGTTCCAATTGTTGGGACAATTTTGGACAATTATAATAGTTTTAATCTCCATTTGTTTTTTTTATATTGGTGGTTTGCATTTCTTTTTTCTAATATTTTTAGACATAATTTTATGTCTACGTCATTCTCCATTTTTTGTCAAAAAATAAATAACGTTCTTCCATTATTGGTTCACTTGTTACTTATAAAGTGGAGTTATACTATTGCAAGTTTTCATTATTATGTTTTCATTATTATATCCTCGGATATGATTTCCATTGAGTGTGTGAAGCACCTTTGAGGGGAAAATCTCAGCTTAAGGATAAAGTCTTAAATACTTACCTCGATCGTTTTGTTCTCCATTTTTGTCACTTAAGTTTGCATGTTTATTCAGATTATATATATATATATATATATATATATATATATATATATAGAGAGAGAGAGAGAGAGAGGCAGGCTCCTGTGCACACTAAGTTTTCACATTACCTTTTTAAAGTAGTAAAAAAATATTTTTGAGTTAATTTTTTTTTGTGATATTTAAACATTTCAAGGAACCCATATAAAAAAAATCAGCTCAAAAAAACTTTTTTTGCTAGTTTTAAAAAATCGGTCAAACTTTCTATGCTTTTAACCCCTTTAAAAACTGCGAAAGTTTGACCGATTTTTTAAAAATAGCAAAAAAAGTTTTTTTGAGATAATTTTTTTTATGTGAGTCCTTTGAAATATTAAAATATCACATAAAAAAATTGGTGTGCGCCAGCACTCAAAAATATTTTTTTTACTACTTTAAAAACTTAATGTGCAAACTTAGTGTGCACAGGAGCCTGCCTCTCTCTCTCTCTCTCTCTCTCTCTCTCTCTCTATATATATATATATATATATATATATATATATATATATATATATATATATATATGAGAGGATGACCTTTTACTATTCCAAAAAATTAAGGAAAATCTCATCTTAAGGAAAAAGTCTTAAATACTTGCCTCAATCGTTTTGTTCTCCGTTTTTGTCACTTAAGTTTGCATGTTTATTCAGATTATATATATATATATATATATATATATATATATATATATATATATATATATATATATGAGAGGATGACCTTTTACTATTCAAAAAAATCAAGGACCAAGGTTTGTTCTCCATGCGCGATCAAAGGGTCTAATAGTGTGCCATGTCATAAGGAGAGACTTATGGCATGACAAATTAGAGAAAGCACAAGTAAGACCCCCAACCACAAACCCTAGCCCCGTCTACCCCACTCATACTAATTCCTCCTCACCCGTGCTCCTGTCCTACTTTTCTCCATCTCCTAGACCATATCCCTCTCCCTACATTGATGCTCTCCTCCCTCCCACGTTGATCCCTCTCCGTCTCTCATGCCCCCGTAATCAATCTTACACACCGAGACACACATCCTTGTCCCTCCCACACAATGGGGTAACTAATTTGTTTCTAGATCTGCAAAATAATTGGGATTTCTAGTTCGATTTTGGGTAAGTATCTTTAACCAAGGAACCTTAACAACTTTGCGATTTGTCACGTTTATAGTTTTTGTATATCTAATGTTTTTTTTGGCAAATCTAATTTTTTTTGCGATTTGTTGTTTGATCCGTGGTTCGATTTGCGGGTAAGTATTTTTTTGCCTCTTAATTGTTTTGAGATATTATTGAGTTTGAACATTTTTGTTTTCAATAGGATATAGTTTTATCATTATTATAAGGAACCAAAAACTCATGCTTTAATTTAATCATTGTTGTTCTTAATATGAAACTGACATCATTACCTTTTATTACACATAAAAATTAGTGTATTCAAATATTATTGAGTTTACTTTTTAAGTTGCTATTAATTTTATTGTTGCTTGCTTTTATTTAGTGAAAATAGTGGGGAAAATTAATTTCTTACACTCTTATTTAAAGTGGTTTAGTTTAGGCGGGATGTGATCATGTTCTGGCGAGTAGTTTAGGTTAAAATTATACACTCAACCCAATGTTACTACTATCCGGCTACATCAATAATTATTTATGGCTATTGATATCTATAAATAGTTTTATTACCATTTTTACAAATGATATTGTTGATGCAAAAAACTGGACCGTATCCCATTTTTATGATCACAGATAAATAGATAAAAGCAATCCAATCAAGCACATGAGAGACAAAGATTTTTAAAGTGGTTCGGCTATAAGAAAGAAGCCTACGTCCACTGTTATTTTATTCCCAGGGATTTACAATAGCACAATGTGGTAGAAAGAGAGAGAAAAAGGGTGTATCTTGTGTATGGTCTCTCATCGTTGTCGGATCTCCCCCCTTTTTTGGCTAAGGGAATACATGTATTTATAGTCATGGGAGATAAAGAGATACAATGTCTTTAAACATTTATGTCTACATACAATGAATCTAATTGTTGGCCTTCTATGATGGTTGGTCTTCGTTGAATTGCTTGGTATGCTATGTGTTGTCATCTATTAATACAGTATAAATGTACATTAAGGCTCATTAAATGCGTTGTCATCTTCATTAATGCACATTAAATGCATAGTTATCCTTTGATCTTCCTGGTTGGTATGCCGACCAACTCTCCTCGGGTGCCGACTAACTCTCCTCGGGTGCCGAATATTGCCACATAGGATGACATGTGTCCTTTTTTGATTGGTCCTCATAGATGGAGAATTTTTGCATTAATAGATATGAACTTAAGGTGGTTTCTTATTTTGTGTTTTACGTACTTTGGGTGGGGTTTTAGTTACCTCATTATAAACTACTGTACGAGTAGTTTCAGTTTTTGTTTTTATATGTTTTTTTACTTGAGTGAGGAAGTAGTTATGAATGGACATACCAAGTGATCCATTTTTGGACAAAAAGAACCTTGAGGTCCATAAGTCAATTCCTGGACAAAAACTAATCCATTTGGGATAGGTTTTTGAACAAGAAGGCCTTACACCCTTTATTTCTTCCTGATATATTTCTTAGAACAATTGCTTTTTATTAGGTTTCAGGCTTATGGATTTTTTTATGCACTATGTTTAACTCTCTTGAATATGCAAGTGTGTATGTGGATCTCATACATTCATGGTTCAGTGATGGTGTTTGTACTTTAATGATAAGTATATCTTCAAAGTTTAATGGTCATTCTATTGTTCAACTTAATTCTTTTCAAGGTAGTTATTATTTGAAAGTATGGAAAATTTTTAGCTTTTCTTTTAATTACATTGAAATGTGTGTGCTTTTTAGTACATGTTTACTTTTGAGTTCGAAAATGTAATATTGTTATATTTATTACATCTTATGTTTTACAATGGTTGATAGGTGTCCCAACAATGCGGCCTCATACAGGCCGGTGTAGGCTTATCACAGTCAAGGACAACAAATGTGGAGACCCAAATCTGATGGATAAAGCGTGCCATATTTGTTTTGTAAGAATTTAATATGATGGAGGGAACCTAATTAAAAGCTACTGGTATATACAAAATATTGGGATAACGGCATCCTGAAGCAAGTGGTTAATTATGCAAATGGAGTTTCTTGGAATGGATTTCAGTTGTTACCACGCATACTCCTAGGCTATTGTAACACCCCGTACTTTTGGGGAAAATTAAATTTCATAAGTAGGAGTAATTTGGAGATTAAGGGAAATTCCGTGAATAGAAATTTTGGGATTTATGAACATTTGATTATTTCTAGTGTGTGTTTCATTTACTTTTGAGATTAAGTAAATGAGTTGGATTATTTTAATTACATGTCGCAGTTGGGTAAAGCGACAAAGGATAATATTTTAATTGGAAAGCCCGTATTGAGAGGCATTGGGTTGAATTAGTAAGTCATAGTTAAGTGACACGTATGGAGATTCCAAGTGCGCAGTTGTTTTTAGAATGGCCATGATAGTCAGAATAAAGTATCTGGGGGTAGTGTTTAGGCTCCGAGAACTTTTAGACAAATAGGGACTCGAAATTGAGTAAACGGATCATTTTGGGCTTTAAGGGGATAAATCCTTATTCTCCTATATATAAGGAAAGAGAGGGTGGGAGAAAAGAAATAAAGAGAGAGAAGAGAAGAGAGGAGAAAAAAAGGAGATTTTCAGTCAAACTCTGCGGGATTCGACTCGAGGTCGTTGGATTTTATCCACGAGGCAAGTGTTTACTTGCTTTCTTTATTTTAAGCATAAATCTCATATCGTAGTTGGTAGTGATAAACCACAAATATTTTCGATATGGGTTTTTGTGAATCAAAACGGGTTTTCAAATGTTAAACGAGTAAATCCCGAATAATTTCTAATTCGAGAAACTTAGGAATTTATTGAAATCGATTGTTGGTTATGGGTTCTAGGATGTTTAGAACACTTTTTATATATGTATATGTAGTGGATTGAGGTCGTATGAGGTTAGGAGAGGAGATAAAATCTTGGGGAAAGATTTAATGGCCGAAACAGCTTCTCGTAGAAGAAGCTGTCCGAGGCGATCAATCGATCGATGGCCTAATGTCGATCGATTGATGGTCCATGATTTTTGACAATTTTGGTTTGGGTTAATTAGATGGGATTAATTCCGAATTTAATTAATACTAGTTTATTTAATTGAGGATATAAAGATTCATTTTGGTAATTAATAGCTATCCATTTGAGGAAACTTATAGGGGCTAGGAGGGTGCTAAATTAGTGTGGCACTAAAAGTATATTTTCAGGGAAAATAAAGAGTTTGATGAACTAAAGGTCTAGGGTTCCTAAATTTGATTGGGGACCTCTAAATTAATTTTTAGTGGCATGTAAGTTATGAATTCATGGAAAATAGAATCCATGACTTATTTAATTATGTATGTTCGATACGAGTAACACCCCAGGGAGAATTTTAGTGAGTGATTTTATATAAATAATGGCGCACGTAGAAAAAGTAATTGTATGGGGAATTAGTGAGTTAATCCTGTGAGGTGACTAGGATGGAATATGGGTTATAGGATAAAGATAAGTTAAGGCTATACTTATTAAATGGTTATGGTTTTGGATATTTGGAGAGTATATAAATCCTTAACAACAATCAAGGTACGAGGTATAACTCTGTAAGAGGATACTTATGGGATTAGTATTTTAGGTATGACAATACTTAAATACTTATGAGATAGGCAATTATAGCCATGTATACATTTGATAAGTGAGGATTGTATAAGTATATATATATATGATGTGATTATAGTATATATTATATACAATATGAATACATATATATCTATGTGTGATTGGTATATGTGTATTCTAAAGGTTGATTCCACCGGGTTTCGTTTGGCTTAGGGTTGGAACATCCAGATTATGTATTTTCTCTAGTGCGAACCAGGGAGGTTGCACGATGTGGGTGAATCCCCTGGCTTGAGGAGCAGGGTGAGTATATCCCCAGAACTTCCCGTCCCGCGTTCGAGTGAGATGTGTGTATTCCACTTGTAGAGGGAACATGACCGCCTCCACCGTTGTGTATTTCTTAACCATGACCATGAGAGAGTCTGGCTTGGTACCGTGGTATAGTGAGTAAACCTGGATTTTGGATCTTCACTATGAGACTGCATCCTCGAGTTATAGATCGATGGGATGGTTATTATACTTGTGTGTATTGTATATTACCTGTGTATGAGAACAAAAAATTATATAGATATCTTTAATGAGAGTAAAGAGATAAAATGAATAAGGATTTATTCTTATTCCAAGAGATTTCATCCGGACATAAATTGTGATATATATATATATATATATATATATACACACACACACGTTATGTACTGAGGGCCTAATGGATCTCGACGATTGACATTGCCACGTAGTAGTGTATCGGGGGGTTTCTTGTTTGGATTTTGCTTCCCGAGACACCCCACGCACGAACATGGCACAGTGTTGAGAGCGGGGAGAAGTTTAGCCCTTAGTACTCGGGTTAATTAGGATTTGAGAATGGTTGGAACGGATTAGTTAGGCAGGGTATTAAACTAGGTTATTTAATAGGAACGCGATAGCTGTGAACTATTAGAAGAGGGGTAAGGGGTATCTCATGGGAGTGCGATACCAATTTAAATATGATATAAAACTTATTTTTCATAAGTAAAGCAATTATGCACTTGCAAAATATTTTCAACTCGGGCTCTGACCTGTTTATCTATTTTTCCCCTCTTACTATATATTATATATATATAGGTGTCTAGACACAGAGACGCCTGGATGATGATTCCTTCAAGTCAGACGTCTGCTGCAGTAGCTCTGGATGCATGCACGTTTACTGTAGACACTTCTATCCTTGTAATTTAGATAGGAGGTACTGTATAAACATTCGGCCTAATAACCCAATCGCATTTATTTATTCTTTTATCGCCTTTCAGTGTGGCCATTCATTTTGGTTTTATAATGTTAAACCGAGTGTTCGATTATTTTATTTCATGAGTTCTATTTATAACTGTTGTGGATGTTATATATTAATGGTTTGGTTAAAAAGATTAGTTAGATAAAATTTTGACGCCAGCCTAATAGGTTATCTCTATATACTATAAAATGCAAAACAAGGCATTTATGAGCATTTAAGACTCCTTTTCATTGAGAGTGTCCACATGGTACTCTATATTTTATATTTCTATAAAATACTATACAAGTAATTTAATAGATGCATTGAACTATTGAGTTTTCTCTCTCTCTCCTTCAATTTAATCCAACTAGGAAACTAAGTCAAAAGCAATTAAAAAACAGTTTATATAATAACGTTGAAAAATACTGTTTTTTTAACGTTTTTAACATTTTATATGAAAACTATTCATATAAAAAGGTGTTTTTAATAGTTGATAAAAACTTTTTTTTTTAACATTTTTGATGTCTTTTTATAAAAAAAAAAATTGATTTTATAAAAAACAGTTAAAAAGAGTTTATTAGAAAACCTTTTGATGTTTATAACTGTTTAAAAAAAAGGTTTTTGTATAAGCCATTTTTTAACGTATATAAAAAACAATAAAAAAATAGTGTTTTTTTAACCTTTTTAAAAAACAGTGTTTTTAACAAAAAGGGTTTTTATATAAACTATAAGAGCTTTTCTCTCTCTTATTCTTACTTTCTCTCTTTTTTGGATTATTTTTTTAACACTTTTTTTAAACGTTAAAAAAAATTGTTTTTTATAAACATCAAAAAACAATTTATATAAAATCAATGTTTTTAAAAAAAATCAATTTATAATCGTTAAACGGTTTTTTTATAAACAATTTTTTCTACTTTTTTTATAAAATTATTTTTTTACGTAAAACATTCAAAAACAGTTGATATAAAAATGTTAAAAATACTATTTTTTATAAATGTTAAAAAACTGTTTATATAAACCACTATTTTTTTAAGGAAAAAACACTGTTTTTAAAAAACGTTACAAAACACTGAATTTTTAACTGTTTTTTAAAAACATTCAAAAACAGTTTTATAATTCTCTTTAAAAAAATGTTGTTTTTATATAAACCATTTTTTAATATTTTTTTAAAAGAGTTTTTTTTTTTTTTTAAGAACAGTGTTTTTACATAATTTTTTTTAACGTTTATACAAAAAACTGCTAAAAAAATAGTGTTTTTAATGTTTTTATATTAAGTGTTTTTTACGTTTTTAATTTATTCATATAAAGAATTGGTTTTGTGAAAAAAGTTGAAAACAATTTACAAAAAAACTTTTGACATTCATAAACTGTTTTTTATAAGATTGTTTTTATATAAAGTTTTTTCAACGTTTATAAAAACAGTTAAAAACAATATTTTTTAATGTTTGTAAAAAAAAGTGCTAAAAAAAGTTTATAAAAAAAACTTTTGATTTTGTAAAACTTTTTGATTTAAAAAAAAAATACTTAATAAAAAAAGTGTATAAAACTTTTTCATTTTATAAAACTTTCTCATTTTATAAAAAAGTGTTAGTAAAAAAAGTTTTAATATTTAAAACAATAAGATATAATGTAAATTTTGTTTTAATACACTAATAAATACTTATACTACTGGGTAAAATAGTCTTTTTGATTGAAAAATGAGTCAACTGACCATCAAACTAGCTAACTAACGTTTTTTGTCGATTTTGAATTCCAAACGAGTAGAATGTAAACAAATGGAATAAAACTCTAAATAACTTTGGACCCAAAATAGTAAAAAATCCTTACAAAATTGACAAGGAACCATAGAATAGACTGTGATTTTGTTTAAGTAGAACGTGTTATGTGAAGATTGAAATAGTGTTTTTCTTAAGATAATTTCGATTGAATCTTTATATAGAAATGTGAGTTTAATTAGTTAGAAGCATATGATGTGAATTTAGTTAGTTAGAAGCATATGGTGTATGTTGCTCTATTTTAAAGGAAGTGAGGTATACTTCCATGTTTAATAACATTGTTTTTTAAATAAAATATATAATATTCCTTTTTGGATTTTTCTCTTTTTATATTGTGATTGCACAATTATTTTTGTGCTTTGTTATAAGGTTTGATATTTTTATTTTGACTTATTTTTAGATTTTTTTATACAAATTATACCCTTTATGCTTTATTTTCTTAACACACAAGTTCTAATTGTTTGTCATTTCTGTCTATCATATCCATGATACTATTCATTATATTTTTTTAAAATTAGGGGTTAAAGTATAATTTATGTAAAGTTGATTAAGTGCCTGAGTAAAAGATTTTGAAATATATATATATATATATATATATATATATATATGATAGTAATTATCGTGATTATATATGAATGTCCATTTTCTCTCCATCTATTATTAATTAATACTTATATAATGTGTCAAATAGACATAAAAATATAATTATGTCTTAAATAAAAAAAGTATCTCGGTGTTTAGTGTATACTAATCATAGAACTACCATCTGTACTAAAAAATATAAATATATAGTTAATTTGTAATTTTAAAATAAAGGCATGTTCATATGTCCCAAATTTTTTATTCATTTTTTCATCTCATATTAACATTACTTTAAATGTAATGATAATATTATTTATGTGGCATATATTTTACGAATAAAATTATGCTACGCTCGCGCATCGCGCGGGGTTTAAAACTAGTTAGTAATTAATTTTGTTTTCGACAGTCATGCTGAGAATGAACCATATGAGACTCCAATTTTAATTTGGTACAGGAGTGATCGCCCGGTATTTAATTAGGCGGGGTGTCAAAACTATTTCATCCCAGGCACCCCACCACCGTCAAACTACCTCAGATTCTAAATATCTTGAAACACAGAATTGTCCAAGGGCTTATTATTTTAGACTTTTAACATGAAGTAGTTGGTTATACCATCGCTTTGGCTTGTTGTCTTCACAAAGGTCTTACTTTTCAGCTTAAGGGGGTTTGGCATTTATTTTTATCGAAGATATAGTTTTTGTTGAGATCATCTACTATTTTTCTCAACCTTTGGGAACCAAAACATGGATCGCGGGACTCTTATATTATGTTGTGACACCAACCATCTTAGCAGGTCGAATTGAATCACAAAGTGCAATTTTTTTCTTGGCCATGGTCCCACATATTTGGGGAAACTATAAAAATAAAAGTACTTGGGAGCTTAGTTTCTTAATGCTCAGCTTATTAGCAACCAAGGGTAATGCTGCTACTTAAATAATACTTTAGGACTAAAATGTTTGGTGTATAGGTTTGGTACCTTGGATTTTAGATAAGGTTGAAATGGTTTTTAGGATTCCAAACGTAGGCTACTAATGCTCCCATTCTAGCAATACCATTAGTCGTGAGCTACCATTAATTCCACATGTAATTTCAAATCGGCCTCTTCAAATACTCAAACGTTATTTATGTTAAAATTACTTTTATCTTATATATGTAGTTTCAATCTTAAGGTTTATTCTTTTACATATTTTTATTTGATGTTTTATGATTTTGCAAGGCCTATCTTCTTGCCATAAAAAATATCGAACGGCCTGCTCCTCTAATTTCAAGCGAGTTTGCAGCTCTTACTCCTCAAGGAACTTCTTCAGTTGTGGATACTTCATCTGCAAGAGCTATTACGAGTATCTTTCATTACTTTGTTCTTTATTCACTTCACTACACTCTTAAGTTGTCAATTTTCATTTTTCTTTATTCATATTATTTTAACTCTTTATTTATTGTTGAGTGGGGCTCTTATTGGTCTGATTTGAAATAGTACTTTTGGGAAAAAATTAAATTTTCCTAATGCTCAAGTTTGGCCCTTTGAGCGTAATATTGATTTTTTTTCTTTGAAGCCTTATATAGTGTTGGATTCATCTCCATTTTTTCTTTTATTGGGTTATATTTGAGATCGAAGAGTATTTTAATGTTTCAGTATGAAAGGGGCATGACTGTTTAGTTCAACATCTTTTAGTCTCTGAAATTCAATCACTTTATAAACACAAAACTAATTTTTATATTTCTATTTCTTGATATTAATTTTTTTGTAGAAGCTTTTTTGTGATACAAAACCAGGTAATGGTTGTTGATGTTTACTCAGAGTTGAGGTTTTGATCTAAATGTACCTTTATTTGTAGTTTTTATAGACTTAGTTCGTATGTTCAATGACTATAATTAGAACTAATATGTATTTTGCTTCATTTAGAGCATTGCGTTTTGAATTGTTGGGATATTTTTGAGTATGTAATATACTTTTAGTTTGAGACATTTCATTTGTAGAAAGTCTAATTTGGACATCATTTAATTAAGCGGTATTTGGACAATAATTTATAATGTATGATGGTAATTTCTTGCATCTCATATGCTTTGTTACAAAAATTGAAAAGCACACATGAGGAAAGCTTTAAATGGAGTATGGTACAAGTTGATGTGCTTCCATTATATCTCTCCTATATGTTGAGAAGTTATAACTGACTCCTAAATGCCCGATTAAGTTTAATGTTAAGTTAATGTTGAGTAGTTATAGGTGACTACTATTCTGCTGGAGGTTGTTTAGTTAATGTTGAGTAGTTATAGGTGACTCCATATTGTTGATGATAAGTTAACGTTGAGTGCTATAATGTTGAGTAATTATGGATTTATTTTTCACATCCAACATAGTAGAAGATCCCATAGATATTCTTTCCAAACACGTAGCAAATCTGACCATTGAAACATTAAGAGGAACAAATCCCATAAAAGATTTGAACCCTCTAATTTGAGTCATATGTGACAACATACAAATATTCATATATTAGTTTCCATAAAATAAACTATCTAGATCGATCAAACTTGATGATCCGAATTTTAATGAATAAAGCCTTTGGATCATAGGAGTCATAGATCAATATATTTTAAACTTTGAATTGCTATACACAATTAAATACTGATATTGTTGGATGGGTTTTATTATGAGATAAATACAGTCTTATATTATGACAATAACAACGGAATCTAGTATTCTTATGATTCCCAAACACAAAAATATTTCCCCCATACTGATCAGAATGATAAAACATCTAGAAAACAAATGGAGCTTACCAAGTCATCTGAAGGTTTCAATAATAAAAAATAGTCATCTCTGCACCATTTGCTACAATAACATCGAACGTGAAGGCCACTTCATTACCAAATGATGTCTAGACTAGTGCAACATATGTCCAAGTGTTGTCTGGGCTGCTTTAACAAATGTCCAATAACATATCATTTGATTGTTGTAATAGGTACGATTTTTTTTAGATTTTTATTATTTGAATGAAACATCTGATATCTTTTAGCCTAATTTAGATTTTGTCTTTTAGAGTAAATCCAAACATGTGAGGAAAGAATGGTATTGGTGCGGTGGAGTGCTCTCTCATTGGAGGAATCACTGTTTTCTTTATATATATTTTTAAATTTTTATTCATTGGTTTTACTTTTAAAAAGATAGAAATTTTCCAAGATTTTTGGACTAATTATTTTCCTCTCTTATCTGATGTAACACCCCATAATTTTATTGTTTTTTATATTGGGAATTAATTGGGATTAATTAAATTATATTTGGAAATTAATCCGATAAAATAAATATTAATTAGCGAGATAAGGGTTAATATTTATTTATATCTAATATCACTTAGTGACTGAGTAGTAATAATTATAAGGAAATGTTATAATTGTCGTGAGTGAGAAATACGTCAGTTATGATAAATTTAGTCGGGACGCACGTGTCAGTCGTGTCGGAACTTAATTTAGAAAATAAAATATAATTTCACTTTTGATATACCATGTAGTCATTTTGAGTGCGCTAGTGTGTCCGAAAGGGTCGGGATAGTCAAAAAAGTCTACTCGGGGGTTTAGTTTGGGTCCTGGGAGGGCATTTTGGTCATTTTCCTTTTTGGTGAAATGAGACCTAAGAATTTTATAGGAGTATATCATCAATTAGGATGAGGTAGTTAGGGTTAGTATCTACAAAATTACATAGAATCCATAAGAGGGAGAAGAGAGGAGGTCCCATGACCAAATTACACCATTCTTACACCACAAACACCACCATCGCATAGATCGGGAGGAAATGATCAAAACCACACCATTCTTCTACAAGGAATCAAACCTTCTAACAGAGGCTGGTGTTTAATCTTTCTAAACTATGATTTGATATATCACCTATGTTAGAATAGGGTGATAATCTTGTGAAATTCATGAAATTTGCCTTTAAAATTTGAGATATAAATCATGTTCTTGGGTAGGAATGGTGTTATACTTGATCCCTTACACATATACGCTGAAATTGATGAGAAATATCACGAAATTTGGAAGAAATTCTGGAAAAATGTTGGAGTTCCTGAACATGAATGATAAACTAGGGATTTGAATGTTTATTCTTGAATTAATTGAATTTAAAGGTGTTCTTTGATGATTTAATGATTCCAATACGTTAGAAATCATGTATATGTGATGGTATGATGTTTAGTATGTTTGATTGGGAGATTAGGAATGAATTATGGAGGTTTTGAGGTTTAAAATATTTAATCCTGTAACTTGTCTTTTTGAACAAGATAAGACCTGTTATAAAAGAATCGATTCGGCTCCTTAGCCGAATCGATTCAGAACGTGAATCGATTCGAACCAAGCCCGAATTGATTCGATTTCCCAGAATTGCATAGAATTCCCCTTTTTTACATAGAACTCATGGAAAATGTTTGAGTTGACTCTTGAATTAATTGTAAGATTCTATTAAGAGATATTATAATTACTAATAGGCTAAATTGGGTTTGAGGTTGGTATCACGACGAGGGTTTAAGACTAATAATTGATTTAGCTTAACGAGTAATAAAAGTTTAGTTGGATATTGATTTCTTATTACGAAAAATTAAGCGAATATATGACCAAGACCAGTAAGACTTGAGTGGGATTTCCTGCTAAATTTACTTAATGGACACTTGGCAACCATTTTGGTATTGAGAAATACTTGGAAATTTACTATGAGAAGTGTTACGTTATGTAGAATGTTCGAGAGATACCATACTACGTACGAGGCATATAATATAGGTCATGACATACCTATAATAACATTATATATACATGGATGGTGTGTATACATACTGTTTGATTTGTATGTGTAATCATACCTAGGCTACATGCTATCACGGGAGGTTTCGCATCATGGACAGACTTGTTCTAATAAGCCCATTTGGGGGGATATTGACTTGTACCTCAGGACATAGACCTTAGGGATGGAGCAACACTTATGTGAATGAGGGTGAGATCAATCATTTGGTCATGTTAGTTATGAACTTAACCCAAAGGCTTAGAGCTATGTTCTCCTCCAATATTGTGTGATATGATTTATTTTTCAAGGGAGACTATCCGAGCTAGTGTCCTCATATAGTACGTGATGTGCCGGGACTTGATAGAAGATTATGCCCACAACACAGGTCTCCACCTATAGGTGTTGTATACGTATATGTGATAAGAGTGATGTATATATGTATGTGTGATTTATTCTTCTATGAGTATGTTAGTAGATAAGATAGATTGTGATATGTAAATTATTCACGTGTATGAGAACAAAATTAGTAACTGATAGATAGTGATATCTAAATTAACCAAAGCATACGAGAACTAAATCATTTAGTATAGGTTCCTAATGAGTATAAAGAATTGGGAAAATGTAGTAGAGTATTGTATGGGCAATATATATGGGCACTCTAATTGATTAGATGCGAAAATATGTAAGCCATACTAGTTAGGCGGGTAGGATAACTACGTGGGTTGGAGTAGTACGTTACGTGTGCACATTAGTTGAGGGGTAAGGATCTCAAGTGAGTGAACTTGGTACTAAGATGTATTTAATATCTTAATCACTTTTTCAAAAAAAATTACTTGGGTTCCAACCCATTTCAAATCCTTTTTGTGAAAACCATTTTAGGTTCTCAGCCACGGGGACACCAAGCATAGGAGTTCCCCCTATTTGATGTGTTGCAGCTGTTCTGGAGGTTGCATGACCTTGATGTTAGACGATTCCTTATTTATTTGAGTTTTGTTTCATCCTTAGTTATCTCAGTCGGGTATGTCTCCCATTCTTAGTTGGATACTATTTTCAAAGACTTTTTATTCCCGTTTATTTGCAGTATTGATTTAGAGTTTACTCTTGGATGATTGCATTTAGATTTTCTCTGGAGTGTTATTCTAGACTCAGTTATTTACTTATTTCATTATCTTATTATTCATTGTTATGTGCATGGAAATGGTGAATTATATATTTATTCCGATTTATTTATTGCATGTTAATAATTAAGATTAAAATTTTAACACCAAGCTATTAGGGTATTAGTAATTAAATTGGAATTCGAAAGTGATGCTAAGAATGACACCATTAATGATTCCTGTTTAATTTAATAATGGACTCATCACCCAGTAATAGAATAGGTGGGGTGTCACAGCTTGTATTAGAGCATCTTTAGGATCTGTGAGGCCAACTACGATTTTCAGCTTAGTGTTCTTTACTATAGAGTCCTATTATTAGGACTGTTATATTCTTTATTACGCATTTGCATCTTTAGCTGTTTTAAGACCTATTTAATTGTGAATGGATGGAAAATTCTTTCTCATTTTAGATGCCTCCTCAACGTACACTACAAGCCACCCCAGAGGCATAGCCAGTGCCTCAGCCAGCTACGACCTAGGGTGCCATAAATTCTATAGAGGTTGCTGCTATAGTTTCACATGTGGTTAATGAAGCATTGGCTATAGTTGCATAATAGGAACCACCCCATGCGTAGGTTATGGCATTAGCTCAGATGTATGCACTCCCTTTTGCTTAGGATTGAGTTAGAGATGTCTTTCAGAAGGCTCACCCTCCTAAGTTCCAGGTGAGTTCAAATGTGGTGGTTGCTAGCTAATAGAAGAAAGACATCTAGAGGCATTTGAGGGTGTACGAGTCTACGAACATTTATAGGCATATTCTAGATACATTTAAACTAGTTGGGTCGGCATTACAGTGGTGAGAGTCTATTATTACCATGGAAGAGAGAGACAATATCCCGATACAGGAGTTGTGGGAGCGGTTTGACCGTAAATACTTTCCATCCGCCATCCAGATAGAGATGAGGTTGAACTATTATATTTCACCCAGGATAAATATGAGGAAGAATTCACGAGGTTAGCTCACTTCATGCCAGGATAGGTACCTAAGAAGGAAAAGAGGATACAGTTATTTACGGATGATCCTACTCGGAGGATCCGACAACATCTTTTGGGAAATACTGTTTTGAAGACATATACTAAGGTGTTAAATGTTGGTCTATTACATTGTCAGTTCCACCGCTTCCATGTTAAGGGGAGAAAATCCGTAAGAGCGTCCAATCAGCAGGGAGAGACTAGGGGTAGGAGTACCGGTGGGGCACAGTCGACTTAAGGTCAGTAGAGGTAGAGTGAGAAGGGTCCCCACTAGGGGGATGATGCTAAGTGGTTCCATTCCAAGGATTATCGACACGGACATGGTGGATTCAGGCAAGGCCAACAGGGCCGAGATGGCGAGTAGCAATTTCATTAGGGACAATAAGTCCACGGTAGGGGTGGTAATGGACAGCAGGGTTGAGGCAAAATTTCCCTAATATGGGCAAGGTTCACAAGCGGTCGAGAGCCGTCTAGGAGACTCAAATACCTATTCCCCCCACCCTCCTAGCACCAGCACCAGCACCCGTACAAGTCTTACCTGCAACATTAGCCCTTCCAGCTGCCCCACCCCAGCAGGGGCAGTTACAATATGGGTGCGTGTGTCACGTCCACCAGGCTACAGCTCCACAGGCTCCACCCACCATTGAGGGTATTTTTCTTAGTCATTGTACTTTGGGGTACATTTTATTTGACACTAGGGATTCACACTCGTTCATATATACTAGATTTGTACGAGCCATAAGGTTATTAGAGATCGCAGATAGTACTGTTACACGTATAGACTCACCACTGGGTAGCTGGACACTGATTTTCTTTATATACTGAGGTGTGAGTATAGATATAGAGAGATTAGTTTTGCCTGCTGATATGTTGGTATTAGATATGTCATAGTACGATGCCATCGTAGTCATGGATTATCTAGGTGAGCATAGGACCATGATCGACTGCTATAGAAGGAGTATAGTGTTTGTGATCCCCGACCAGGAGATGTTCTTAGTGGAGATGCCTCGTCCCGAGGGAGGATTGTCCACTCATTTGTACTACATAGAGGAGGAGACCTATCAGGGTGTAGTGATTTCCCTTGATTCGATCCCAGTAATATCTGAATTTGCCGATGTATTTCAGGAGATTCCGAAATTTCCCCTAGTAGAGAGATTGAGTTCATCATTGACTTAGCACCGGGCACTCGACCAATAGCTCGTGCACCATATCATATGACTCCTACAACGATGAGGGAGATAAGGGATCAAATTGAGCGGCTGTTGGGGAAAGGTTTTATACGTCGCCTTAGGGTTCCCCAGTATTATTTGTGAAGAAGAGAGATGGGTCTTTACCCTTGTGTGTAGACCACTAGGAGTTGAATAAAGTCACGATATGGAATAAGTATCTATTTCCCTAAATTGATGACTAATTCTATCAGTTTAGAGGAGATGGCTACTTCTCTAAGATGAATTTGAGATTCGGGTATCATTATTTGTGCATTCGGGAGCGGGATGTGTCTAAGACTGTCGTCTTAATGAGATACGAGTCCTACGTGTTTCGGGTTACCATTTCGGCTAACATATGCGCCAACTGTATTTATGGACTTGATAAATAGGGTGTTCAAAGAGGTTTTGAATCAGTTTGTTATCGTCTTCATTGATGACATTCAAATTTATTCCTGGACGGAGGAGGAGCATGTCGAGCATTTGCATCGGGTCTTACAAACAATGCGTGAGCATTAGTTGTATGAAAAGTTTGAGAAATGTAGGTTTTGTCTATGTGAGGTATAGTTTTTTGGGGCATATCATTTCTTAGTTAGGGATATCGGTGGACCCGAGTAAGGTGTTAGCGGTGAGGGAGTGGGGATAGCCCATGACACCGACGGAGGTGCACAGTTTATTGGGATTAGACGGGTACTACATATGGTTTATTAGGGGGTTCTTGAAGATTACATGTCCATTGACTAATTTGACTTGCAAAGGCGTACCGTTTTTTTGGGATGACATTTTTTAGTTGACTTTCAATGAACTGAAGGATAGGTTGACTTGAGCACCCATACACGCACTTCCTAGGGGAGGACTAGAGTATCTTGTTTTTGATGACGGATCCCTACAGGGACTTGGGGGTGTGCTACAACAAGAGGATTAGGATATAACATATGCTTATCACAAGCTTAAGCCTCATGAGAGGAATTACCCCACCCAAGGCTTGAAGTTAGTGGTAGTCGTGTTTGCATTGCGGATTTGGAGTTAGTGGTACTCATTCAGTCAGAGAGAGATGAATATGCGTCAGTGCAGGTGGCTTGAATTTAAGAAAGATTATTAGTTTGACATCTAGTATCACCCAGGAAAGGCTAACGTTGTGGTAGACGCGTTGATCCACAGGCCAGTAGGGGATGTAGCTGAAGTTTAGAAGGCAAAATGGAAGGAGTGGGGACATCAAGATTCAGTTGCCCAATTTTCTGTCAGTCATGACCATCCCCACCAGATTGTCACGAGGGTGGTACAAGCACAGGCACAGGCAAGAGATTCGTTTTATCGGAAGATCAGACAACTCTTATCCAGAGGAGAAGAGTCATATTTCGTGAGTTCGAAAGGAGGTTTACAATTCAATGAGATATTGGTTGTCCCAGAGGGGGAGGATTTACGACACGTAGTGATAGCATAGTCATATGGGTCCCATTTTGAGGTACATACTAGAGGGGATAAAATGTACCAAGACATGAGATGGTAGTACTGGTGGAGTGGAATGAAGAGAGACATAACCGAGTTTGGTTCGACGTGTACCACTTATCAGTTGGTGAAAGTGGACCATCAGAAGCCGATAGGGGTTCTACAGTCATTAGAGATCCCAATGTGTAAATATGAGAGCATTTCCATGGATTTTATTACCGGGTTACCTACTTCATAGTGATGTCAGAATTCAATATGGGTGATAGAGAATTGGTTAACTAAGGTAGCTCCTTCCTTCCAGTTCAGACTAATTATACTATAGGATAATATGCCCAGATTTTCATTACTGAGATAGTGAGATTGCATGCGGTGCCATTAAATCTTATGTTGGACAGGGATAAGATTTTCATGTCTCAATTTTGGGAGAGTTTTTACGATGCTATGGGTATCGAGTTGCCGTTGATTAGGTCTTATCACCCGTAGATAAATGGACAGACGGAGAGAACTAATCAGAAGTTGCAAGATATGCTATAGGTGTGTATCCTTGATTTTCGGGGAGGTTAGGAGCAATATCTTCCACTGGTGGATTTTGCGTATAATAACTCCTACCAATTTGCGATTGGCATATCACAATTTGAGGCTTTGTCCGGTAGACCTTTTCATTCATCCACTTGTTGGTTGGAGGTGGAGGACAACAAGCTTCTCAGTCCAGAGTTGATTCAGGGTACATCAACCAAGATTGAATTGATTCGGAGCCGTATACGGATAGCCCAAGACCGACAGAAGAGTTATACATATGCTACGTGTTACTTCTTAGAATTTGATATGGGAGATCAGGTGCTGCTACGTGTATCTCCTATGAAGGGGACAATGAGGTTTAGGAAGAAAGGGAAGTTGGCACCGAGATACATGGGGCCATTCCCTATTATTGAGCGGATTGGGTCCGTTGCATACAGACTTGGGTTATCGGATCACTTGCATCAAATTCATGAGGTATTTCATATTTCTTTTTTAGGGCGATATCTCCCGGATGATTTGGCTCACACGCATATTGCTTTGGAGGATACCGATTTTCAGCTCGATATTTCATATGAGGAGAGGTCGGTTTCTATCTTAGGCCAAAGTGAGAGGAGACCCGGGTAGAAGGTAGTTCCACTTGTGCAGGTTTGGTGGGGGCATCACAATGTTGATGAGTCCACTTAGGAGCGTGAGGATGAGATTCGCTAAAAGTATCCAGAGTTATCTATACCAGGTATTTCCTTTTTCGAATTTCGGGACGAAATTCCATTATTAGGGGGGAAGTATGTAACACCCCGCAATTTTATTGATTTTTATATTTGGAATTAATTAGTATTAATTAAATTATATTTAGAAATTAATTTGGTAACATAAATATTAATTAACGAGATAAGGGTTAATATTTATTTATATTGAATATTACTCAATGATTGAGTAATAATAATGATAAGGAAATATTATAACTGTCGTGAGTGAGAAATACGACACTGACGGTAAATTTAGTCGGGGCACGCATGTCAGTCGTGTCAGCAGTTAATTTGGGAAATAAAATATAATGTCACTTTTAATATTCCATATAGTCATTTTGAGAGTGCTAATGTGTCCGAAAGGGTCAAGATAGTCTGAAAAGTCTACCCGGGGTTTTAGTTTCGGTCCTGGGGCACTTTTAAGCCAAACCGGCACCCCGAGAGGGTATTTTGGTCATTTGCATTTTTGGCGAATTGAGACCTACGAATTTTATAAATTTTAATCATCAATTATGATGAGGGAGTTAGGGTTAGTATCTGCAAAAACCACTGAGAAGCCATAGGGGGAGAAGATAGGAGGTCTATAGGCCAAATCACACCATTCTTGCACTAGAAACACCACCATCGTGTAGATTGGGAGGAGATGATCAAAATAATACCATTATTCTACAAGGAATCAGGCATTGTAACAAAGGAAAGTGTTTAATCTTGTTAAACTATGATTTGATATATCATCCATGTTAGAATATGGTGATAATCTTGTGAAATTCATGAAATTTAGCTTTAAAATTTGAGATTTAAATCACGTTCTTGGGTAGGAATGGTCTTGTACTAGATCCCTTACACATGTAGGCTGAAATTGATGAGAAATATCGTGAAATTTGGGTGCAAATCTAGAACAATATTGAAGTTCTTGAACATGAATGATAAACTAGGGTTTTTAACTTAATCCTGAATTAATTGAATTTAAAGGTGTTCTTTGATGATTTAATGATTCCAATACGTTCGAAATCATGTATATGTGATAGTATAGTGTTTCGTATGTTTGGTTGGGAGATTGGGAATGAATTTTGGAGGTTTTTAGTTTAAAAATCTTTAATCCCGTAACTGTTATTGTTGAAGAAGATGAGACCTGTTATAGGCGACTCTATTCGGACTAAGGCCAAATTGATTAGGTTTCCCAAAATTGCATAATTTTTCCCTTTTTTTACATAGAACTCTTGTAAAATGTTTGGGTGACCCTTGAATTAATTTTAACATTCTATTAAGAGATATTCTAATTATCAGTAGGATAAATTGGGTTCGAGGTTGG
This sequence comes from Sambucus nigra, assembly GCA_949130495.1. NCBI lineage: Eukaryota > Viridiplantae > Streptophyta > Magnoliopsida > Dipsacales > Adoxaceae > Sambucus > Sambucus nigra. Next base: position 524,340,195 of record OX422209.1, read on the forward strand.
TATGACAGAGAGGGTTTAAGACTTATAATTGATTTAGCTTTAGGGAAATAAAAGCTTATTCGGATATCGATTTCTTATTATGAAAAATTAAGGGAAAGTAGGACCAAACCAGAAGGCATTGAGTGGGATTGCCTACTTCATTTACTTAAGGGACACTTGACAACCATTTGGATATTGAGAAACACTCGGGAATTTACTATGAGAATTATTATGTTACGTAGAATATTCGAGAGACACTATACTATGTACGGGGCATATGATATAGGTTATGTGAATACCTATAACGACATTATATATATATATATATATATATATACATACATGGATGGTGTGTATACCTACTGTTTAATTTGTATGTGTAATCATACCTAGAGTACTTGCTATCACAGGAGGTTTCACTTCGTGGAGAGTGTTATTCTGATGATCCCATTTTAGGGGATATTAACTTGTACCTCGGGACATAGACTTTAGGGATTGAGCACCACTTATGTGAATGAGGGTGTGATCGATCATTTGGGTGTGTTAGTTATGTGCATAATCCAAAGGCTTAGAGCTATATTCGCCTCCAATATTGTGTGATTTGATTTATGGTTCGAGGGAGACTATCCGAGTCAGTGTCCTCATATAGTACGTGATGTATCAGGACTTGATAGCAGAGTATGCTCACACCGTAGATATCCACCTAGGGATATTGTATACGTATATATGATAAGAGTGATGTATATATGTACGTGTGATTTATACTTCTACGAGTATGTTAGTAGATAAGATAGATTGTGATATTTAAATATTCAAGTGTATGAGAACTAAATCAGTAATTGATACATAGTGATATCTAAATTAACCAAAGTATACGAGAACTAAATCATTTAGTAGAGATTCCTAATGGGTATAAAGAGTTGGGAAAATGTACTAACATATTGTATGGGCAATACAGGTGGGTACTATAATTTATTAGATGCGAAGAGATGTAAGCCACAGTAGGTGGATGTTAGGCGTGCACATTAGTTGAAGGATGATGATCTCAAGTGAGGACACTTGGTACTAACATGTATTTAATATCTTATATTGTCGCATTTTTAAACACTTGCTAAACTTTTTCAAACTGTTTTACTTAGGCTCTGACCCATTTCAAATCTTTTTTGTAAAAACCATTTTAGGCATCCAGCCATAGGGACGCCAGGCATAGGAGTTCCCCCCATTTGACGTGATGCAACTGTTGTGGAGGTTGCAGGGTTGTGCTATTAGACGCCTCCATATTTATTTCAGTTTTGAAACATCCTTAGTTATCTCAGTCGAGCATGTCGTCCATTCTTAGTTGGATACTATTTTCACGGTCTTTATATTCTCATTTATTTCCAATATTGATTTAGATTTACTCATGGATGACTATATTTAGATTTTCTCTGTAGTGTTATTCCTGGCTCGGTTATTTACTTATGTCATTATCTTATTATTCATTAATATGTGCAAGGAAATGGTGTATGATATATTTATTCCAATATATTTATTGCATGCTAATAATTAAGATTAAAATTTGGACACTGGGATATAAAGGTATTAGTAATTAATTTGAAATTCGATAGTGATGTTAAGAATGACACCCTTAATGATTCTCGTTTCATTTACTAATGGACTGGTCACCCAAGATTAGAATAAGTGAGGTGTCACATCTGATCTGTGGTTTTCTCCTCCATTTTTATTGATTAAACTATTCATTAGGTCGTCGTATACATAAGCACCCAGTCTTCCATATTCATTAGGTTTCCATATACATAAATTCATTAGGCTACCATATACACAAACTATTCATTACCAAACTGGTTTGTAATTTTTTCAAATTGATAACGTATTTGATTTTTATTACTTATTTTGTATTGATTTGTAAAGTAGAAATTAGGGAACAAATGTTGTGTAAAATACTTGCAAAAGATGTAGTAATCTGATTTTGATGTGAAAAGAGTTGGCTTCCTGAGTTATATTTATTCATCTCCACATTTACTAATAACTAGAACTATTAACCTATTACTTCTTTTCTACTTAACTCCATTATACAGTTTTAGTCATGTGGTTTGATGCTGAGATGTTTGTTTGATGTTTCATTGATGGGCACTATTGATTATCATCAACCCTATTCTTATTGCACCAGTTAATGGGATTTTATGGAAATTACAATAACTATTGCAAACATGCGCGGATCCAAAATTTTCTTAGAAACTATAGGTGGCTATCTTAGAAAATTAACGCCTAAAGGGTCCCAAACTAACTCAGTATTTTAACCTAGGTATTATTATTATTATTATTATTATTATTATTATTATTCATCTTATTTTATGCACATGGTCAATTTATATGTTCAATTCCATGTCCATTATAGGAGGTTTGCCTTGAAACGGACTTGTGTATGTCGATGAAGATGGAGATGGCGATGAAGATTGAGATAAAGAAGACTAGAAAATAATTTACAGGTATGCTTACAACTTTTGTAAGATACTTTAATAAAGTGTAGTTTGTATATTTATTATGGATTTGAACTAACGGGACTATTTTTCTTCTTTAATATTCAGATTACGACAAATATGAGGAGAACGTGTCAATTATAAGCTTTAGTTTGGTACCCTCTTTAGCTTTGATCCCCATCCCACCCCATTACATATGTTCCACGAGTTATAAATCGATTGACGATTTATATTTTTTATTAAATTGAAAATTTATTATTGTGTTTAAGTATCATTTTTCCATCATTTTGTTGGGTAAAATTGCCAAAAATGAGTTTTTTGTGTAATTATATCTGAAGTGTATTATAATTATAACTCGATGATTTGGTTTATATAATGTCCGGGATGGACTATTTGTGTTCTTGATTAGTTTTGATTTCTTAATAGGTAGATAGTCCTATAAATATGTAATACCCCACGATTTTTGGAGGCTGAGAAATTAAATTTTTGGGAAAATAAAATTTAATTAAATTGGAGAATTCTAAAATTGGGAATTTAAGTCCAAAAATAGAGGACATTTTAAAGTATTCCGGATGATGATTTTGAGGGTACCATTGATCCCGGAAGGGTCGAGATAGTCAAAATGACAGTCATTGGGTTTTATTTCGGCTCCGGAATATTTTTAAGTTAGTTTGACTCGAATTGGTGTAAACGAGTCATTTAAATTGTGTATTAACATTTAAAATTGGGTTTATGTTTAAAAGGATTTGGAGGCTTACGGATGAAGCCAATTCTCATTTGATAGAAAGAGAGAAAAAGCCTTAGAGGGAGAAAGAAGAGAGAAAGAAGAAAAGAAGAGAGAGAGGAAGAAAAGCTTGGAGATTTTCGGCCCAACCGCGACATCGAGGACGATCCAACCTCTACAAATCTGAGGCAAGTGATTAATCTTACTAAATAAGTCATTTGTGTATTTCATTTCATAATTTGTGGGTTAAAGAATGGATTTTTGGGTATAAATATCAAAACCTAGATGTTTGGGTTTAAATCTTGAAATCAATGTTATTATATGGTTTAATAACATATAAATGGTTGGGATAAGATGTAGGATTGGTTTTATTATTAGTAATATTATTGGGTTAAAGATTTGGGGGCTTGGTGATGAAATTTGGGTGTTTGAGAATTTAGGGTCTGCTGAAAATGGAAAATCGGCCAAGGCATCTGGTATGGCCGATCGACCGTCGACCGCGCCTTAGGGAAAAAGACTAATGGATTTCATCGTAGGCAAAATTCTGACCCGCGGTCGACCGGGGGTCTGGGACCGATCGACCGGTCCCCTGTTTTTAGCCCAGAGTTTGGAGTTATCTTTCTTCCCCTTTTTCTTTTGGAGTTTATTCTTAGGGGCTTCCTTGATGGTTGTTTTATGGGGTTTATCTAGGCGGACTTCTAGCCCTTTTTGGTTGGGTTTATTAATTGGGGTTTTCTCTTATGAAGTAATAGATATATTTTGGAGACTTATAGGGGGTCTCTCACCTAGTATGATAGTGGGGACTTCTCGGAATTTTTAGAGAAGAATATATCCATGTATGTATTTGGAGTTGTGTATAGAGATTTTGGTGAAACCTCATTGGGATTGATAATCCTACTTATAGACCGAAAGAAAGTATAGATGCGATGTGAGGATAAGAACTCTTAGAGAGAGTTGCGAGGGTACGTTGTGAAATTCTAGGCCAACCTTTATGTCGAATCCTCATAAGGATAGGATATTATTAAGATACGATTTGGGGCGAAATGGAAGAGTATAGTTGCATATCCTTAGAAATGATAAAACTTTAAGAAATAAATCCGATAGGTCTTAGACTAGGGGATTCACAAAAGTGATTGAACCATAGTCGAAATCGAGAGAAATGAGATTATTTGATGAAGGTAAGATTGAGCTTGAGGCTTATAGACTATTAGTCATGTGTATACCGATAGTCAAAATGATTGCTAGATTCTTTAATTTACTCTCGGATATAGATGGTATGTGTAGTAATGGTTTCCTACACTAAACTTTAGGTGATACCCCTAATGTTGGGTATATATATATATGTCTGTATGTTGTTTGGGAGACTATTCATCATAGGAAAAATGATTGAATATGTTTCAAGTGAGAGATTGGATTCACATATCGAGGTAAATTTAAAGGAAATTGTGGTGACGGATTGTATATTGAGGATTATGTATACTTATAGCCGAGTTTATATATCTCACACTTATGAACGAAAATTAGTTATATATATGGATTTGTGAATATATGTTTATATATCTATATAGATATTAATATATGGATATATTTATGTGTGGACATATGTGGTATGGATACTTAAACCGTATATGATGGTTTAATGTTTAATTATATGATTGGATCATATGAATGTATATATATAATATTCATGTGAATGATATATACACTTATTTAGTTAAGCATACCCCGCTCATGCTATCATTGGGAAGTTGCGCGCGTAGAGGGTGAGCATCCTGGCTAGAAAAGAAGGGTGTGGATATTCCCCAGGTCATAGTCGTCCCGTGTGTTATTATGTGATTTACATTTTTTATATTTTGGGATGAGACATGGTGGGTATGTTTCGTCTCATTGCCGGTTTGGAGCTATGACTGCTTCTCGGGACGTCTTGTGCGTGAGTTTACCACGAGATGGGTGTCGCTTAGTCCCACCATGGTGGCCCCAGTATTGCTACGTGAGTCGGGCACTGGGAAGATGATAGCATTGATGCAGTTTATCGGCGCTATATATAGTCGGGTATTTATTTGTGCATGGCCTTTGTACATCATATATGGTATGTATACTTGGTCATGGGATTGGATGATGGTGTGTGGATATATATGGTTAGAATGAAATGCCTATATATATATTTATATATCCTATAGATGAAAGGATATAGAATCTTTGTGGAGTACATCTTGGATGATTAGGGTGTACTGGATGGATGGGGGTTGATGTATCGCATTTAAGGAATATTTCGGTTACATCATCCCAAGGATATTGTTGGTGATCTTAGTGTAGTAGTAGTATAATATTGTATACATGGAATTATGGATTACTAGGATCGACATTGTCCAGGAGTAGTGTAACGGGGTGGTTCCTTGTTTGGATTTCGCTTTGCGAGACACCTCATGCTCGAAATGTAGTACATTGTTGAGAATAGAGAGAAGTTCTGTCGATATTTATGCGTGGCATAATGGATCTCCAGGATCGACGTTGACAAGGAGTAGTGTAACGGGGTGGTTCCTTGTTTATATTTCACTTTGCGAGACACCCCACGCATGAAACGCAGCGCAGCGTTGAAATTGGAAGGAAGTTGTGTCAATAATAATTTTGCCTGCTTGTTAATTCGAAATTAAATCATATGTTTCTACCCAAATACATATGGGTAACTTATTAAGATTTACAATTGGTTAAATTATAAACCGAAATCCATTAAGCCTAATATGGCATATATGTTTGTAAAAATAATTAAGTGTATTTAGAAAGAGTGGGTTCTGGGGTTAGGGTAGTAAGGCAAATCTCGTGGGTATAGGCTAGGCCTATGACAAGTTAGGTTGTCCTTATAATTGGGGTAATTTAACTGATAAAATTGAGGACGCGAATAGGTGCGCGCCTTTAGATGAGAGGTGAGTTGGGGTTCCACGAGAGTGCGATTCCACTTTAATTATGAAATATGTGCACCGATATTTATTATGCACGGTTAACACACTTGCTAAATATTTTTCACAACTCGGGCTCTGACCCGTTTACTTTTCTCTCCTTCCTATATATATATATATATATATATATATATATATATATATATATATATATATATATATATATATATATATACTATTACAGGTTTCCTATCGCATGGATGCCGGATGACCTTCTATCCAGAGTCTTGGGAGCCGTGACAGGTGCGGACTGTTGCGGGATGTATCTTGTAGCCGCTTCCTACTTCTTTAAAATTATAGGTAGGATTCATGTTGTATATCGGGTATGTACCCAAGGGATATTTATGAACATGTTTATATTTATTCCATTCCAGTTATTGTATTGGCTGTGACCTGACAGCTTATTCGGGTCTACTTTTTGTAGTACATTCTATTGTAGCTATTTATTTCGTTTTATTCTAGCATTTCATTTCTCATAGTTCTTTCATGCATCTTTATTTCTTTTATTAGTAGTGTTAGTTCGTTGTATGTTGTACATTTTATTTAAATTTTAACATCTCGCTTATATGATATCGGGTAGTTAGTCCTATATTATATAGTACCGACAGTTGATGTTGAGACTGGACCATCTAAAACTCCTGATTTAATGTAGTATAGGGCTGGACACCCGTCATTATTTTGAGCGGGTTGTTACCGATGGTATATTAGAGCATTAGGTTCTAGAGTCCTTAGGATCTATGCGAGTTTTCTGCATTCTTCCGTTAACGTTCTTAACATAAAGCCCTACAAGTAGGACTGTTGTGCTCACTGCATTGTTTTCTTTTGTGAAGTATATTCACTTGATTGGCGTTCTGATAACAGTTGCTCTTGTTTCATTTCAGACGTCGCCTAGATTTTGTCGTCTAGGAAAGGATAGGATTAGAAGTACAATACCCATAGCATATTTTGTGTACGCTTTAATCGAGGGTATTTGTTTTCCCCGATTTCAGAGGAGATATTGAGGAGATTTCTCGTAGTGGTGTGAGGTGATTTATCGGCAGTTGAGTAAGAAAGGAAAATTTACTCGAATGGTGAACCTTGGACTTAGTAAAGTAAGTCTGAGGAGAGATTAGTGAAATCCTTGGGAGGCTTAGGTTGAGAAACCCGTTAACCTTCATTAGGAAACCTGGTGTTGGTGACTCTTACCAATGCGAGGAAGGTGTAGTTGTCCCAATATCAGGAGTATTGCCTTCTGGGAAGAGGGAGAAAATTTGGAGACTCGATTTCGTAAGTAGGACTGAGGGAGTTTTCGATTGCCGCAATTGCGTTTTGTCCTTCATATGGTTAGGAAGGATTTTGAGGAAGATGTTTCTCTTGTGGAGAAATAGGTTTAGGAAGAACGATGGTCCTGTAAGGAGTGAGTAAGTATGGCCTTTGCATGGCATCTTTTGAGGAAATAAATCGTCTTGTGAAGAGATAATCGAGAGTTATAATATTAGATTTTGGAAGTGCGAAATTTCGAAGTTTGTTGAGTAGTGGTAGTAAGACTATTGTCTTATGGATTGGTATGGGAGTGAAATTATAGGAACCCAATAAGGGGAGGACTTACCTTGTGGTAAACGCTTTGAGGCAATGCAAGGGATTAGTATAGCAGAGAAGTTTAGAGTTTAGTGAACATATGTTGAGCGGATAATTTAGCTCATAGTTGTGCTAGTTTTGAGAGCTGGGTATTGGTTAGATTATTATCATTGTTGAGACCTTGTGTCCTAAGCATGAGGTGTTTATTTGGCGTGTCAAAAGACGCCGGATTAATTTATATTGTGTTGTTGTATAGGCCCTCGGGCGATATCTAAGATATGAAAATATTTTTATAAAACCTTAACCCTGGTTCAGCTAATCTCAATCCCCGACCTAGCTACACAGTAGTGTATTGGGAGGGTTCCTTGTTTGGATTTTGCTTGCGAGACCTCCCCCGCACGAAGGTGGCTAGTGTCAGGAATTGAGGAGAGTTCAACCATTGGGGATTTTCAAACTTCTGCATAATTAATATGTTGCTATAGATTGTATTGTTGAGGGTTACATTACGGTTTGAGGCTAATGGGGCCTGATTATAATTTTACGAGTGGAAGCTCGGGTACGAGGAGTATGGACGCCCTGGGTAGTAGGTTGGTTTAAAATCTTTATGGTTCGACGTGACAACTAGAAATGATCGGTACAGTGATCCTGAGGGTTTATGTAAGGACTAGATGATATTGAGGTCCTAGGCATGTCTTAAATTTCGCATGTGAAATTTCTGTAAGGGGGGAAGTATGTAATACCCCACGATTTTTGGAGGCTGAGAAATTAAATTTTTGGGAAAATAAAATTTAATTAAATTGGAGAATTCTAAAATTGGGAATTTAAGTCCAAAAATAGAGGACGTTTTAAAGTATTCCGGATGATGATTTTGAGGGTACCATTGATCCCGGAAGGGTCGAGATAGTCAAAATGACTGTCATTGGGTTTTATTTCGGCTCCGGAATATTTTTAAGTTAGTTTGACTCGAATTGGTGTAAACGATTCATTTAAATTGTGAATTAACATTTAAAATTGGGTTTATGTTTTAAAGGATTTGGAGGCTTACGGATGAAGCCATTTCTCATTTGAGAGAAAGAGAGAAAAAGCCCTAGTGGGAGAAAGAAGAGAGAAAGAAGAGAGAGGAAGAAAAGCTTGGAGATTTTTGGCCCAACCGCGACATCGAGGACGATCCAAACTCTACAAATCTGAGGCAAGTGTTTAATCTTGCTAAATAAGTCATTTGAGTATTTCATTACATAATTTGTGGGTTAAAGAATGGATTTTTGGGTATAAATATCAAAACCTAGATTTTTGGGTTTATATCTTGAAATCAATGTTATTATATGGTTTAATGACATATAAATGGTTGGGATAAGATGTAGGATGGGTTTTCTTGTTAATGATATTATTGGGTTAAAGATTTGGGGGCTTGGTGATGAAATTTAGGTGTTTGAGAATTTAGGGTCTGCTGAAAATGGAAAATCGGCCAAGCCATCTATTATGGTCGGTCGACCGTCGACCGCGCCTTAGGGAAAAAGCCTACTGCATTTCTTCGTAGGGAAAATTCAGACCCGCGGTCGACCGGGGGTCTGGGACCGGTCGATCGGTCCCCTGTTTTTAGCCCAAAGTTTGGAGTTCACTTTCTTCCCCTTTTTCTTTTGGAGTTTATTCTTAGGGGCCTCCTTGATGGTTGTTTTATGGGGTTTATCTAGGAGAACTTCTAGCCCTTTTTGGCTGGGTTTATTGATTTGGGGCTTTCTCTTATGAAGTAATAGATATATTTTGGAGACTTATAGGGGGTCTCTCACCTAGTATGATAGTGGGGACTTCTCGGAATTTTTGGAGAAGAATATATCCATGTATGTATTTGGAGTTGTGTATAGAGATTTTGGTGAAACCTCATTGGGATTGAGAATCCTACTTATAGACCGAAAGTAAGTATAAATGCTATGTGAGGATAAGAACTCTTAGAGAGAGTTGCGAGGGTACGTTGTGAAATTCTAGGCCAACCTTTATGTCGAATCCTCATAAGGATAGGATATTATTAAGATACGATTTGGGGCGAAATGGAAGAGTATAGTTGCATACCCTTAGAAATGATAAAACTTTAAGAAATAAATCCGATAGGTCTTAGACTAGGGGATTCACAAAAGTGATTGAACCATAGTCGAAATCGAGAGAAATGGGATTATTTGATGAAGGTAAGATTGAGCTTGAGGCTTATAGACTATTAGTCATGTGTATACCGATAGTTAAAATGATTGCTAGATTCTTTAATTTACTCTCGGATATAGATGGTATGTGTTGTAATGGTTTCCTACACTAAACGTTGGGTGATACCCCTAATGTTGGGTATATATATATATGTGTGTGTGTGTGTGTGTGTGTGTGTGTGTGTGTGTGTGTGTGTGTGTGTGTCCATATGTTGTTTGGGAGACTATTCATCATAGGAAAAATGATTGAATATGTTTCAACTGAGAGATTGTATTCACATATCGAGGTAAATTTAAAGGAAATTGTGGTGACGGCTTGTATATTGAGGATTATATATACTTATAGCCGAGTTTATATATCTCATACTTATGAACGAGAATTAGTTATATATATGGATATGTTAATATATGTTTATATATCTATATAGATATGAAGATATGGATATATTTATGTGTGGACATATGTGGTATGGATACTTAAACCGTATATGATGGTTTAATGTTTAATTATATGATTGGATCATATGAATGTATATATATTATGCATGTGAATGATATATATACTTATTTGGTTAAGCATACCCCGCTCATGCTATCATTGGGAAGTTGCGCGCGTAGAGGGTGAGCATCCTGGCTAGAAAAGAAGGGTGTGGATATTCCCCAGGTCATAGTCGTCCCGTGTGTTATTATGTGATTTACATTTTTTATATTTTTGGGATGAGACATGGTGGGTATGTTTCATCTCATTGTCAGTTTGGAGCTATGACCGCTTCCCGGGACGTCGTGTGCGTTAGTTTACCACGAGATGGGTGTCGTTTGGTCCCACCATGGTGGCCCCAGTATTGCTACGTGAGTCGGGCACTGGGAAGATGATAGCATTGATGCAGTTTATCAGCGCTATATATAGCCGGGTATTTATTTGTGCATGGACTTTGTACATCATATATGGTATGTATACATGGTCATGGGATTGGATGATGGTGTGTTATATATATGGTTAGAATAAAATGCCTATATATATATTTATATATCCTATAGATGAAAGGATATAGAATCTTTGTGGAGGACATCTTGGATGATTAGGGTGTACGAGATGGATGGGGGTTGATGTATCGCATTTAAGGAATATTTCGGTTACATCATCCTAAGGATATTGTTGGTGATGTTAGTTTAGTAGTAGTGTAATATTGTATACATGGCATTATGGATCTCTAGGATCGACGTTGTCCAGGAGTAGTGTAACGGGGTGGTTCCTTCTTTGGATTTCGCTTTGCGAGACACCCCACGCACGAAATGTAGTACATTGTTGAGAATAGAGAGAAGTTCTGTCGATATTTATTCGTGGCATAATAAATCTCCAGGATCGACGTTGACAAGGAGTAGTGTAACGAGGTGGTTCCTTATTTGGATTTCTCTTTGCGAGACACCCCACGCACGAAACGCAGCGCATCGTTGAAATTGGAGGGAAGTTGTGTCAATAATAATTTTGCCTGCTTGTTAATTCGAAATTAAATCATATGTTTCTACCCAAATACATATGGTTAACTTATTAAGATTTAAAATCGGTTAAATTATAAACGGGAATCCATTAAGCCTAATATGGCATATATGTTTGTAAAAATAATTAAGTGTATTTAGAAAGAGTGGGTTATGAGGTTAGGGTAGTAAGGCAAATCTCGTGGGTATAGGCTAGGCCTATGACAAGTTAGGTTGTCCTTATAATTGGGGTAATTTAACTGATAAAATTGAAGAAGCGAATAGGTGCGCGCCTTTAGATGAGAGGTGAGTTGGGGTTCCACGAGAGTGCGATTCCACTTTAATTATGAAATATGTGGACCGATATTTATTATGCACGGTTAACACACTTGCTAAATATTTTTCACAACTCGGGCTCTGACCCGTTTACTTCTCTCTCCTTCCTGTATATATATATATATATATACTATTACAGGTTTCCTATCACATGGCATGGTGTAGTCTTACCGTCCCATTGAGTCAGAGAGTTGAGATGTTTTTTAACCCAACCAATACAGTCCAATGAAAATCTGGTAAACACAACCACAGTGAGTAGTAGCCGTAATTTCACAATCCACGGGTCAATCTCACTGTGTGTTTTATATAGAAAATTTAAGGATTACTTAACCCAAATATCACGGCCACTAGAGACCATGGTTATTCATATCGCGGTGACACCACATCGTAAGTGGGACACATACGTTCACACCACACCGTATACCAATTATCCACGATTGGATCCTACCGTACCTTTTATGCATAACCAAGTATTTATTTATAATGTATTATTATGTAATTTACATTATGATTAATCATGGTACTTGTTTACATTCAACCAGGTATTTATTTATAATTAATGATGGTACTTGTTTACATTCAACCCTGAATAATTAAAGCATTACAAACCAAAATTATATTCGAACACAATATTGTTTAACTTCAAACACTTAACACAATTTTGTTTACATTCAAGCACATAACATTCAAACACATAACACAATTGTTTCAAAATTGTTCCAACATGTGATAATTCAAAATTGTGATACTTTACAGTCAATTTTTTTTAAAATACAGTTATAATGAAATTGTTCCAACAAATTCTGTCTATTTTCTTTTTAAACGCTTCTTCTGGGATTTTTTGTTTGTGGGCTGGATCGTACCGTGCCTTGGTTCGAGTTTCCTGATGCACCGGTGACTTTCTCTTTTTTATATGTGTGTGCTTTCCTTTGGCCTCAAACAGGGAGTTAATTGCTGCACGTGACAGTTCAAGGACATTCTTAACCTCCTAGTCCAGCTGACTTTAATAGTCTCCTGGAGTAGACTAATGGTTACGTCTATCCACTGGTCATATATATAAATTAACATCGAATGTGTTAGACAATACTTGAACAAAAGAAATCAATTTACAGATAAATTTCAAAATATTTACCATTTTATCTGAGTGCTTTAACTTTTACTTGCGTAGTCTATGCTAAGAATTTTGAATGTATGGATGGGATCATTCTAGCTACCAATACATATACCCATCCACATATTTCGAAGGCACGAACCTCACCACAATCGAATGTCTGGCATCGAAAAGAACATGGTCGACCCAGTTAATTTGATACCATTTCTCGATATAAAACTATAATTTGTATCGGGCATGAGTCTTTACCCTCTCCTATGATAAAGGGCACATTAGTGGTCTACGTATTGTTTGAACTCGGCTAGCTTAGTGTAGGACCCTCTCCGGGTAATAGTATTCCTCAATATTATAGCGAATGAGGAGGTCATTTTACCATGAGACGTCCTGAAATTGGTAGGCTTCATTATTTTCAGAGCAAGGATATCATACAACCTAAAAAAATTTCCAAATGTTAGTACATAAATAAAGAAAATAAATACTGACATTAAATAAATAATACTTACATCAGAAGCTTTTAAATCGTCTAAGTTTTCCATTAGCTCTAGTATATGTGCAAAGTCATTCCCTGACACCGTTTATGCCCACCATTAGCATAGACGAGGCTCGCTATGCTAAAACTCGAGAATTTTAACACCCCTGGCCAAATTGAAGTGGTCGTATATCCACGCCTACTGTCAAATAGACATATTAATTAGGAATTTAATATATTAGAAAATAAAATTAAAAGCATGTGTTAAATTTAAAATATGTACCACGAGAAAGGGAAGATATCCGGCCACCTGATGAACGTCTACCAGCTAAGCAATCCCTAACTTTTGATACAAATGGGCCAATAAACCCATCCCCCAACCATAGTCTTTTTATTTATCGATTTTTCGCAAATACTGTAAGTAGTACACTGAAACTCGATTGTCGGATTTGTCCGGGAACAACAACAAATCGACCGTGAAAAGCAAGTACCCCCCAACAGTATGCTCAATCTGTCTCTTCGTGACACCTTCCCCCAGCTTCTTAACCCTCCCCATGCACAAATTTAATTTCCAGTCAAAACGAATGGCATATACATACTTTCACTCCTCCTTAGTCTCCTCCTCAATAGAACCCAAATATTTTGTATGCCATTCAATTTGGGCGGCCTGCTCGCCGACTTTCCTAAAAATAGTACCGTACACCGGTTTACCAATTACTGGGATTTGAAGGAGATGGTACATATCGTTAAGGGTGATGATCATCTCGTCAAATGACATATGAAATGAATTCGTATTCGGCTATCACCGTTCGATGAATGCCAACACCAATACATAGTCTATGTACCAATAGGAGTGTTTTATCAGACCGCACTGACCCGTGTTCCTCACCAACTTTATAACCCCCTCATCCTTCATCTCCAAGTCCCACCCAGAAAATTTCTTGTAGTGGATCACCCACTTCATTATGACCCTCTCCTCATATCAGTTCCATATAGAATAACCGATATGGTTATAAAAAAATTTCAGTAGTTCGGGATTATTTGTCGTGCACCCCTCAAGCAGTTAGGAATCAACATGGGTTATTTTTTTTACAAGCTTTCTTCTCGAGCAATTTAGATGTGGATGGTTGGATTTCATCTTCCAATGACGAAGACTCATCCCTGCACCCCTCTACCTCTTCTTCCTCTCTTACTTTCTCTCCTTCTCCCTCTCCTTCTTCCTCTCTCTTCCTCTCTTTCCTCCTCTCTTTCTTCCTCTTTTTCTTCATTTTTCTCTCCTTCTCTTGATTTTTCTTCATCTTTATCTCTCGCTTTTACCTCACCCCCTACACTAACCCCAAAAAAATCACATACCACCACCTCAACCACTTGCTTAATTGACTACAATGTAGCAACCTCATCAATATTAAGTAAACCTCATACCACTTGGTCGACTATGTCATCCAACGAACTCATAGAATAATATCCTCTGCTCGAATTAGTGGCCTCACCGATGCTACTACTATAATAGCACGTGGCAAGAAGAGTCGCTCACTCTATATGACCACAAATGCATGCATATTAATTGTAATTTCTAATTTCAAAGAATACTCACACTTGTGGCACCAAAGACTTGGTCACATAAGTGAGAAAGGTCCCAAAACTATGCATTCTCAAGGAAAACTTCCAACACTACGGTCAATTGATATTGACTTATGCAATAACTGAATATTTGAGAAGCAAATGCAATATTGCTTCTAGAAGAGTGGCAGAACATCAAAGAAAGATAATATTGAGTCCCCATTCATACAAACGTCTGGGGGCTAGCCCTAATCTCATCCATCTGTGGAAAGTTTTTATTATGACTTTCATTGATGATCGATCAAGAAAGGTGTGGGTTTACTTCTTGAGACCCAAGTCTGAGGTGTACGATGTGTTCAAGAAATGGATGTCCATAGTGAAAAATGAGACATAACTGAAGATAAAGAAACTAATATCCGACACTGATTGTGAATACGAAGAGACTGGGTTTATGAAGTTCTGTTATGAAAATGGTATAAAACTAGAGAAGATTGTATAAGGGACACCACAATAAAATGGCGTGGTAGAACGAATGAACCAGAACTTAATTGAGACTGCTAAAACCATGCGTATACATGAAGGTCTACCCAAGCAGTCCTAGATAAAGGAATTCAATACAACAATTACCTCATCAATCGAGGACTATCAATGAAGTTAGAGCACAGAATACCAGAGGAGGTATGGAGAGGACAGCATAGGAGATAAAACTTTCACACTTGAAGGCTTATAATTGTGTATCATATTTGCATATTAGTTCTTATGCCAGGGTAAGCTTGACCCTAAGTCACTAAAATTAACTTTTATTGGATATAGAGAAGAAGATTTTGGTTATCGATTCTGGAATGACCAAACAAAGAAAATAATCAGAAGCAAGGATATGATATTCAATGAAAATTTAATGTACAAGGATAGAGATGCACCACGGTCTAGTGGCACAAGATAGGATGATCGAGGGTAATTGATTAGAAGGATATTCTAATTAGTAATATGGCATGATAGCCAGATGGAATTTCTCAGTTAGACGAACTAACACCGCATAGTAGCCTACAACAGACTAATACACCACAGTCTCCACATCCTGCTTCCGAATGAAGAAGATCTTCCCAGACTCATGTACAAAATAGGTAGTATACATAGTTTTTGTTGCTCACTCTTGGTAGTGAACCTGAATTCTATGATGAAGCATGTCAAATGAAGAATGCGAGTGAGTGGAATATTGCAATGGAAGTTGCGATGAAATCGATCATATCGAACCAAATATGGGAGCTAGGTGAGTTACCAATCGAAAAGAAGGCCATACATAACAAATGGGTGTATCAAGTCAATGAAGAACGTGATGATTCCAAAAGATACAAGGCAAGGCTAGTGGCCAAAGAATTCCAGCTGAAGTAAATAATTGACTTTATCAAAATTTTCTCACTGGTTGTGAAACTGAATACCGTTTAGTCAATCCTAATCATTGTAGCAGTAAAGGATTTGCATCTTGAGTAGTTAGATGTCAAAATTTCTTTCCATCACATTAACCTAAAAGATGAAATATATATATATATAGTAGACAAATAATTTCTCAGTACTAAGAAAGGAGAAACTAGCGTGCAAATTGAACAAAAGCTTATACGACTTAAAATAAGTCCCAAGATAGTGGTACAAAAATTTCGACGGGTTTATGTAGAGAAATTGGTACAACAAGTACAATGCTAACCACTACTGCTACGTCAAGAAATTTCTATCCAGCTACATCCTTTTGCTACTATATGTTAATGACATGTTAGTAGTAGTCTCAGATATATATGAAAATAAAAAATTTAAGAAATATTTGTCGTGTGAGTTTGACATGAAGGACTTGGGTGACCAAAGAAGATTCTTGAGATGAGGATCAACGGAAATAAGAAAAAAGGTACTTTGAAGCTGTCTCAAGAAGAGTTCATCAGTCGTGTCTTACGAAAGTTTAACATGGGTGATGTTAAAGTTGTTACCACACCATTGACAAGTCTTTCTCGACTATCCAAGAACTAGTCAACCGGGATGGAGAATGAGAAGAACTTTATGGCCAAGGTTCTATATTCCTCAACTATCAAAAGTTTGATGTGTTCCATAGTTTGCATGAGACCAAATATTGCTCATGCATCGGGAGCAGTGAGAAGATTCATGACAAATTCTGAAAAAGAACAATGGGAATCAGTGAACTAGATACTTAGGTATTTACGAAGTACTAATGATAGATGTCTATGCTTCAGATGAGGTGAGAAAAGATTGCAGAGATGTCCAGACACAGACTTTGGCGGAGAGGTGCATCAGAGGAGGAGCACTACCAGTTCTATTTTCATAGTGAATACTACTACAGTTTATTTGGTTTCACATGTACAGAAGATAGTCGCATTATCCACTACAGACGCATAACACATAGTTGTCATAGAGGCCAACAATGAGATGATCTGGTTAAACGTATTGCTGACAAAGTTAGGGTTTAAATAGGTGAAGAATGTTTTGCACAGTGATAGTCATAGCACTACACATTGGGAAAAGAATTTAACATTTCATTAAAAAACTAAGTACATAGAACTCCATTAACATTTCATCAGATTGCTAGTAAAGGATGCAGTGTTAACATTGGAAAAGATCCTTGGTAGTGAGAATCCAGCTGACATACTAACCAAGTCCATAACTATAGATTAATTAGAGCTATGATCAACTTTAATGGATCTTCAAGATTATAAGACAAGAAAATTCTTGTATCCAGTTCATGGAAAAATTGCAATTGATCGAGAAAATGCTCAATGATAAGAAGCTTTTTGCATAGTCGTTGCTTTCAAAAGTCACTCTCAAAATTCCCTTGAGTACCTAAAAAAATTGTCTAAAAATAACTCGTATTGCGGTAAGTATGGGTATCAATCCAACTTTCAAGGTAAAACAATCTTTGTGAAAACTTGCAACTTCAATTTTATAAAAATAATCATTTTTAAAACAATTCAAGGGAAAAGTTACTTAATTAATGCTAAAATTAAAATTATGACTAAATAACGGAAAAATAATGTGCAACCGAGTGTGAAATATGTGAGAAGGTTAAGAGATGGATTACACTACATTTTCAATTATTTTAATTTCTCAATTTATTAATGTGAAATATTTCGAGATAATATTAAATCTATAAACTAACTCTCGTTAAAATTATAAATTTAATAAAATCTTTTTCAGAAAATTAATTTAAAAATGTCACACAATGAAAAATTAGGAATTATACTGTTTTTAAAAAACTACCGGCTAGGATCAATTTAACGAAAGCAATATCAATCCTCTAATTTTAATACCGAATTAATATTCAAATATCGAAAAAACCTATCTCTAGTTTGATTCATAAATTAGAACATTAATTTGTTCAATTAATTTACTAACTCTCGTTACATAAATTAATTGGTGACGGTTAAAAATAATTTTTTATAGAATTATAACATTAATGAAATTGATTAATTAAACTAACATCATTCGCAGTGCATCCCAGCCAAACATTCTCATGTCTGCATAAACATCAATAAATAATATGTCAAGAAGGAAATAAATTGAAAAGAGAATGTAGAAATATAATACACAATTTTTTTTCACAAATTTGCTTTGAAATGCGCC
Organism: Sambucus nigra; assembly: GCA_949130495.1. Taxonomy (NCBI): domain Eukaryota; kingdom Viridiplantae; phylum Streptophyta; class Magnoliopsida; order Dipsacales; family Adoxaceae; genus Sambucus; species Sambucus nigra. Next base: position 524,358,657 of record OX422209.1, read on the forward strand.
TTGACATGCGTCAAACTTCTTCACAATTTTCAGCACTTGATTACAAAAAGAAGACTAAAAACTAAACTTAAAATTATTCTAAAGCTAAAATATTTTTTTTTGTATTTTTCTGAATTTTTTTCATGACGCTAAACTGTACATAATATGCACACTTGATCTCTCTCTATGCATCTCTCTTTTTTGTATTATGATGTCCTAGAGTCTTCCCCTCCTTTTCAAATGTGCTGCCTTCTTTTACTTATAACCCACGAGTGTTTTGGTGGAGATATTTTTGGGATTTGAAAGTAGACAAGTCAAAGATAATTTGGAGGTTCTTATAATCTTGGTTTAGTTGGCAGGTGAGAGAAGGTTTGGTCGAAATGGGTTTAGCACCCGGGACGGAACTGAAATCGGGTTGACATGGATGGACAATTCCGTGTAGGTGGGTCGTGGGTTGTGGATTCATGAGAGCGGGTCTGACCTAGTAAAAATTAAGTTGGGGATGTAGGGGTTTGTTGGTTTCAGTTTTGGCTAAGCTCGGGTTAAGGGGTTTGCTGATTGTTTGTGTCGGTAGGACACGGGTTTGATGCGATTTGGGGCTGCCATGGTTGACGCAGCTACTAGAGTTATTGGGTTGTGGGTTGACCCGGTTTTATGAGTTCCAACGAGGGATGCTTGGAGTTGGTGGAGGTCGCCGAAAATGGGGCTGGCCGGGTTGTGTAGCAACGTGGTTCGACGGCGGGTGGTGATGGTTTGATTGGGAGGCATAAAGTATGTTTAATGGCTGAGGTGAGAGAGTTGTTGAGTTGTTATGGTGGTTTAGTAGAGAGAAAGAGTTGTTGGGGGAAGAAGATGAATAGTAAGGTGGGTTTTTTTTTGGGTGTGGATGTATGGAGTTTAGTGTGAGGGTGATGATTTAGTAGGGGTGTGTGTGTTAGTTTGGGATTATTTAGTGTATGTTTAATTTGTGACCCCATTAAAATAAAATAAAAAATAAACCTAATAAAATAAAAACAAGTAAAATAAAAATAAAAACTAAACTAACCTAAAAATAAAAATTAAAAAAATCTCTTAAAAAAAATAAAAACAACACGACACACAATACAAACTCTACAAACTAAACACGACTCAAATAAAAACTAATAAAATAATAATAAACTAACTAAAAATTAAAAACAAACACAAATAAAGGAGAACAAATACTTCACGCAATAAAAAAAAATCCTCTAAAAATAAATAAAATCTATTAAAAATAAAACTCAAATAATAAAAAATAAAAACTACAAAAGAAGTAAAAAAAAACCTATAGTCCTACAAATATAAAATCTAGCAAAACTAAAAATAAAGACTACAATTAAACACTAATAACAATAAAAATCAAAATAAAACTACATTAAGTAAAAAGAGATAAAAAATATGCAAATAAATTCTAAAAATACTAAATAAATCTAAAATAAATCCTAAAAATAAAAATGACTCAAACTAAAAATCTATAAAAATTAAAAAGTCATAAACTAAACACACACGAGGCCCATGGTATGGACTGCGCTCAGTATAGGCTTAGATTTTGTTTGGGGATAGGTTTTGGAGATATCGAAACTCATCAGGGCAAGCTCAATAGGATTTCTTGTAACAACCCGGATTTTTTAAATTGTAATTTTTAAATTAATTTTGGAAATCGGAGAAAAAATGAAATTTTGGATTTTATAAATTTTATAGTTTAAAGTGTTGGTTTTTATATTTGAAAAATAAATATTCAAACGGAATTGGAATCGGAATTAAAATGGAGTTCTAATTGAATTTTTATTATTTAAAAGAGTCCTCAAAATATAAAACTCTCTAAGAGTCCTCAAAACATAAAACTTTCTAGTAAAAATAATATTTTTAGAAATTCGACCATCCGATCAAGATGAAATTTTGTCAGCAGTCCTATCTCGTCGTTCGCTACAACATACTAAAATTCCAAGCGATTCTAACGGTCCGATCGTTCGTAATATTTTTTCGAGTATTTGTATTTGATTAGGACTCTAATTCTTTTTGGTATATAAACATAAAGTGACGAGTTTAGATATTTTAAAACACATTTTAGCTTTCTTAAATTTCAGAATCCTCTCATATTCTTCATCTTCTTCAACCTTAAAACCCTAGACCCATTCTACATAACTTTCAACTCAAGTTTTGTCAAGATTAACCTAATTTTCTCAAGACGCGTCAAGAACGAATCTTTGTCAAAATTTTTAGAGGAATACACATTCAAGATCAAATTTTTAAACCAACTTTTATTCAGGCATGTTGACCCTATTCTTTTCCTTTAGTGTTATGTGTCTTGATTGTAGCCTCCATTAAACTCATGTTTTCTAAAATAAGATATGAATATAAAGATTGAAGAGATAAATTTTGGGGCTGTTTTACATGAAAAAAATTAATGATACTGAATACTTATAACTATGTATTCTTTGGGTTGTGTCGGTGTAGTCGATTTTGCTATGAGCATGTTCATGTAGAGGAGCCCTTTTAAAAGTAAATTTTGATATTTATTGTGAAAACCGTAGTTTAATTTAATTTATTATGTTGGAACATAAGGATCATGATAGGACTTGCATGTAGCGATTATTTTGAAAATCATAATATTTAGGTGTCTTTGATTTCCACATTTTAAATTAAATTATTTAAATGGGAATTTAATGTTCTTATGAATGTTGTTATAATTTGGAATTGTGTTACTTTATGGAAATATGTTAATATTTCGGAAAGGTTGGGTATGGTAGATAATTGGTTTTCACCCTTGTTATAGTACACTTGTTAGGTATGGGACTAGAAAGTGGGCCTTAATTACGATTTATGCTAATTAGGTATGGGAATAGTTAGTGTAAGTCTATGCGGGTTATATAATTTGGGGTGGGGGCTGATTTTCTATATTATACCTTTGTTGTGATAGCCTAGGATTGATATCTAGGTGGAGTGAAATTCTGTAATCATTATTTGCTTAGGATAGGACGATATTGTGTTTTGGGAGCCCTTAGTTGGGACTAAAGGTTATTTTGAGGATTTTCACATCGCTTTTAAGGGTGGAGGAAATTAATGTGATTAACGAAAATAAGGAATGTGGAATTTAATATCGCGGGACTAAAACGGATATTAAAAATTTATTAGCGACATAATGTGTCTAGGGCCGACAGTTTGAACGGGTTAGAGGACGAGTTGTGTCGTGTCGTGTGTGGAACCTTGTCATATCGCGAGGGTCGCTGGATAAAAATGGACCAGACGGCGGACTTGACAAGGGGACGGGTGCGTGTGTGGAACCTTGTCATATCGCGAGGATCGCAGGATAAAAACGGATCAGACGGCGGACTTGACAAGGGGACGGGTATTGGTAATATTCTTCACGGTTAAATTAATTAAATTTAACATTGTGGGAAGGTGGGTTAATTAAAATCATATTGGTGTGGCTTTTATGAAAACCTTGCGGGTAATTGTGAATTTATCTATGGTGATTACTAATCTCGAAATTAAAAGATTCTATTGTTATAGTCGATATATATAGCACTATTGTCTGGGTTCAAGAACCCTATTTGAGGAGAGTAGCCGGTTTACATGCTCGGGGCTTTGGCTCTGACACATGCATTGACTAATCTTTTTCAGGATTTTTGGGAGTTGTTACATAGGATTCATTGGAGATCTTTTGGAGGTGCAGCTGGATTTATGTTACTGCTTTAGTAGTTGGATTTTCTCTTTCCATTCAGTCGTTTTATTTATGAGACTATTTTGGAGTTATTGGGCCTTTTTGGTTCCAAAGTTGTTTTAAGTTTCAGTTGGATTGATTAATTTCATTATTGAGATGTTGGGAGATTATGTGATGGATTTAATCGCATTTTGGAGCTTTATCGGTTGAATGTCATTTCATATTTGGGTTTAATTAAAATAAATTATATTGTGGATTAAAATTTGATGTCTCATAAATGTCACATGCTAAGGATGGTTTTTTATTTACTCACGCCCGGCTTAGTTTTGGTGGCGGCCGACGCCAGAAATAGGCGGGGTGTGACACTTCTGACTTCACGACCGCTTTGAATATCTTCATTTATCGCTTTTGACAATTATTAAGTCGCAATTGACTTGATTTCGCATTATTTGATGCTGCGACTACTGATTGACCTGAAAAATATTAAAATACGACATAAGGCCAATTTTAATTAAAAAGAGTGACTAAAATGCATCTATTCGGGGTTTAAAATAGACACTTTTAGGTGCTTATCACACCACTCCCAAACAGAAATTCCTAGTCCTCGAGCAAAATTAGAGAGAAAACGTGGATAAATGACCAAAAGTGTGCCACTTTCGTAGGCACTGGCGAATGCACTTAGTATGTGCAACAAGCCATTAAACCTATAGGTTTCCTTATAGGAGGAGTGGTGTCTCGTGAGGATTTGCAGTGAATGTACCCCCAAAATTTGAAAACTTATTTAAATACAGTATATGAGTAGATGATGAAACTCTATACAACCCAACTTAAAAGGACATCAAGGAACACCGTATTCAATTATCAAAATAAGATATAAAATTACTTAATACCAAAAGCGTAATCCTTCCTTAAACTCGGCATGTGATAGTGTGAAACAATCTTAAATATCATTAGAGTAATTCTTAGAACGCCTTTAAAGAGTCAAAGTTTTGACTTCAATTCTCAGTGGATATATCTCTCTGAATTGAACTCTCTGAGAATTAGGTAAGTGTATCTCTCTAGTGTGTGAGGGGGTGAGTAATTATAAGCAAGTTCAAACATCTCACACACTTTATAGAAAATGCCAGATACATGAACGAATTTGATCTCATGAAGGAATGATAACCACTATGTCGAGAATGTCGAGTTATTCACCCTATAATCTTCTTGTTTGTCCGAACATTTGATCTCATGAAGAAGATGAATGATATGATGGGGTGTTTTGAGAAGAGTGTGACACAACTTTGAATAACTAATGTCTTCATTTTTCAAAATTTTGACCCCAGGCTTTCTCTTTCTCTTTCTTCTTTTCTTTTTGTTTTTCTTTCTTTCTTTGCTTCTTTTTTCTACTTTTTTTCTATTTTTTTATTGCGATGCATTTTTCTTTTCATAATACAAATGAAGACAATCTACATTGATAATTTCAAACACTCTTTTTCTCAAAAACTATTGTAGTGATGAGGAATGATATATGGATGGTATATGGGGAATATATGGGTAAGGAAAACATGGAATGATAATAGGTGGAGTGAAGGGTAAAAATGGTACGTGTATGGTAAAATCGGTTTAATGCTCTGGACAAACTATAAGACACATGTTTCTTACAACTTGAAAGTGATGTCATTCTCAGTGATTATGCAAAAATTGAAAAAAATAATGTGACCATGTAACGACTAAGTGTTGTATCCAAAGACAATTGAGTCAACTTGTGACTCAGAGATACGTAAAAACTCTCAAAAAGGTGAAAAGCTCAAATCTCACGGTTTTTAAGTCGCCACTAGTGATCTTTCAAGGCTCTTTTGAAAATATAATTACTCTTCAACTTTTGATTGTAAACGTGATAGTGCAAATTTTGCCGAGTATAGGAATTCATAGTGCAAATACGCTTTAAGATGTATTAATTAATTTAAGGTTAAAATCGTATTTATTTTGGGTCAAACACATATATTCCTCGATTTCTAAAAGAGGGATGATAGACAATTCATGTCATAAAAATTTAAATTTAACAGCACGAAATGTTTAAAATCACTTGTTTGTGATTTTTTTTCAAAAGAGGTACGATTTTGATAAATTTCCCACCCCCAAACAAAAGAGAACATCGTCCCCAATTTTTAAAACTACATATAAAAAAGTTGACAAGCACAAGGGAGGAAATATATTACCATAATGAACCGCTAATGAAAATGTACCGCATGGTGGAGCAGAGATAAAACCTCAAGAATAAATGTGATACAAAAATATGTACAAGTCTATAGAGCATGTGAAAATCAATGGGTGGTGTGAAACACCACTCCCAAATAGGGTAAGACTCATACTCAGAAACAATGAATGACGGGCTGCCTCCCGTTAGTTCTAAGTTTAACGTCTTTAGCCAGACCAAACCAGTCTCACCCTAAAGATAAGAGCTAGTAAAGCACGAGGTGGCAGAAAAATTAGGTGATGGGTGGGAATTAGGGTAAGGTGATGATGGGCAAGGGTAAAGAGGCACTGGTCACAGGCCTTATTGAGCCGGAAGGTGAGGGCAATAAGATCCCTATAAGCATGGTGCTCAAGTTGGTGAGGAAGTCGGAATGGCTTGAAAAGTGGAATGGAGTGGGGATTATAGAAATCACACGACCGTTCTATAAATCGATGGTGATAATGGTCGCATCGTGACACGCCAAGGAGCTGTCGATGGAAAAAATCAACACCACAAGGAAGTGGTGTGCATAGAGTAACAATCTCGGTGTCACGTAAGGGGGAGAGTAGTATGCATACTCATACGGATGGTGGGGTCGATGAAAAGTGCACAAATGGGATCGTGGAGCACTAGGGTGGAGGGTGGGTGTACCTAAATGCTTAGACGTGAATAGGGAACTAATAATATCAAGGTCCGAATCAAGTGGTGGAGTGGGATGGACAGTGGGTGGGTTGGGTGGGACAAATGATGGGGGAGATGATCTAACTCAAGAGTGGGAGAGACACACTCCTCAAGAGGCTCAAAGTAATCCTCAAGGGCACTCGTAGGAGGAGGTGTGATAGTAAATGATGGAGTGATCAAATTATACACCAATGTGTCACCATCAGTGGTGGTGGAAAAATCAGGCGAGTTATCCAAATCCGAGATAGAAGAATTATCATGAATATATGACTCAATGGGAGCCAAATATGGTAGGATATGATCCATATCAACAGGGGTAGACACCATCTCGGACTCAATCTCAGGACACTGGGAAGAAACCGCAGCCGGAGCTAACCTATAAATAAATGGTTCCTCTGGAACACATAGCAAAGGATCAAAAGGTGTAGACTTGGGAATAAATAGGGAAGCTGTGGAAGGGGAAAGGCAAACCTCAATGGTGGGTTCGAGGGGATAGGGCGGTGTGGGATCAGTCTCACAGTCAATGGATATGTCAACACTATTGTCAACTTGGGTCCCGGACCACGGAGTGGTCTCAACCGCGAGATTATCAGGATAATAGGGTGGGTCACTCTCAAAATCAGTGACACAAGATGACACATCATCACCCCACATGGGGGAATCTATGGGTGGACTTGGGATGAAATACGACTTATGCCCACACTCAAAATCAATTAACCATTGTTCAAGCCTTTGAAGGGATTCGTTTTGAAATTGAAGAGTGTGAGCAAAATTTTGCAAGAGGACTTTGAGAGCGGATGGGCATGGTGGCGGTGAAGTGTTGGTGGGTGGTGGTGGTGGTTAAGGTGGACACAACTCACTATAGACACCAGGACAAGGAGAATACTCATTGGAAGTGTGTGGAGAAAGGTCAAGTGAAGCATTCACGGGAGAAGCATCTCCGTGAGGGAAAAAATGTGATCAGCATGAGGAGCATATGAAGGGGACTGATAGGTACGAGGTGCACGAGGTGGCGATGAAGACTATTGGAAACCGTAAGGATCCACAACATGGCGTTGGGATTCATATTTCATGGAAGGGTGATCAGGCCACCATGAATAGCTTGGGTATTCATACGCCTCGACTTTAGATATTTTGTGACAATACGTCGAGGGTGGGTCCAAAATAGTGTCATAGGGATACACATGTTCCAACGGTGATCCAGATGGAGAGAATATAAATGGAAACTCATGGGATAATTGATCAATAAGAAATCAGTGTGTGCACGGCGAAGCATGGGATGGATTGACACTCGTCACCGGAGGCGATGGAGTAGGAGATGTATGCGTGGACGACACACGAGTATCAAAGGTGGGCATTTGAGAGTTAAATCCATGAATTAATGAATAGAGGTTCGAATTGGGCTTAACATCAAACAATGGGAAATGGCGAAAGTACTCCCGTAAAGGACGTTCTTCGGCTATGAGGAGAGAAATATTTTTGGGTTTTTAAATAGTTTTCAAAAGAAAAAAAATATATTTTTATGGTTTTTGAAAATAAGAAAGGGAAAATATTTTTGGCATTTTAAATATGAAAAAAATTATTTTTGGGATTTTTGAAAATATTTAAAAAAAGGAAAATATTTTTGGGATTTTTTGAAAAAGGGGAGAAAATGGACTCGTGATTTGGACGAACAAACTAAAACTGACTATCGAAAGAATTGAATTGGACACACGAGTAAAGAAAAAATCTGAGTGAGCATGTAGCCAATTATTATATTCAAAATTAGTGAGAGGGGTAGTCAAATTTTAATTAAGTCCGCAGGCGACAAAAATCACGGAATTTATCTTTGTGATCGCTTGTTGCAAAAATGTGTCCTATGGGGCTAGCTAGTTGATTAATTTTAAATTTAATGACAGCTAGGGTAGCACACATTGGATGAGCGAGTGAGTCAGGTAATGCAATCCCTTCTCATTTTAATGACCGGGTTGAGGTCTTAGGTAAATTAATTAATCAAACCATTCAATTTTAGTGGGATGCAGAAATTAAAAGCACACATGATCATTTAACACACAAAAATTGGTTCGCTTGAAGGAAATTCACGAGGGAGAAAAAAATTACCTCCCACGGCTTTTACACACATGGGGTGAAGATCGAGTTGAGTCTACCGGGGGGAGATCTCACCTATCTCAGTCGTCCCTGAGAGTCCTATTGACCCAAAGTAAAGAGTCTTCAAAAATTCTCGTTGTTGTATGCCCTCTCTCTACCTTGTCCGGTTTCCCTTTTCTCTTTTTTTTTTGGCAATAATTATTACAAAAATAGGGAGGTGTCAAAATGCACCAAAATAAATACAAAGTTTCAAAAATCCTATACAAACAGTCTAAGGAGGGAGGGAGAAGGAATAACTACACTAAAACTAAAAAAATTACAAGTCTTCAACTTTGTATGCACGTCAAGAAAGCGGCAAAGGCGCCATTTGATAAGAAGATTTTTGCATAGTCGTTGTCTTCAAAAGCCACTCTCAAAATTTTCTTGAGTACCTATAAAACTTGTCTAAAAATAACTCGTATTGCGGTAAGTACGGGTATCAATCCAACTTTCAAGGTGAAACAATTTAAATGAAAAGTTGCAACTTAAATTTTTATAAAAATAATCTTTTTTTAAAACAATTTGAGGGAAAAATTACTTAATTAATGCTAAAATTAAAATTATGATTAAATAACGGAAAAAGAATGTGCAACCGAGTGTGGAATACGTGAGAAGGTTAAGAGATGGGATTACACTGCATTTTCAATTATTTTAATTTCTCAATTTATTAATGTGAAATATTTCGAGATAATATTAAATCTATAATCTAACTCTCATTAAAATTATAAATTTAATAAAATCATTTTCAGAAAATTAATTTAAAAATGTCACTCAATGAAAAATTAGGAATTATACTGTTTTCAAAAAATTACCCGCTATGATCAATTTAACTAAAACAATATCAATCCTCGAATTTCAATACCGAATTAATATTCCAATATCAGAAAAACCTATCTCTAGTTCGATTCATAAATTCAAACATTAATTTGTTCAATTAATTTTCTAACTCTCGTTTCATAAACTAATTGGTGACAGATAAAAATAAATTTTCCTAGAATTATAGCATTAATAAAATTAATTAATTAAACTAACATCATTCGCAGTGCATCCCACCCCTTGAACGGGGTGTTTAACCAAACATTCTCATGTCTGCATAAACATCAATAAATAATATGTCAAGAAGGAAATAAATTGAAAAGAGAATGTAGAAATATAATACGCAATTTTTTTTCACAAATTTGTCTTGAAATGCGCCTTGACATGGTCCAACTTCTTCACAGTTTTCAACAGTTGATTATAAAAAGAACACTAAAAACTAAACCTAAAAATTATTCTAAAGCTAAACTAATTTTTTTTTCTTTTTCTGAATTTTTTTCATGATGCTAAACTGTACATAATATACACCCTTGATCTCTCTCTCTCTCTATGAGTTTTTTTTTTATTCTGATATCCCGAAGTCTTCCCCTTCTTTTCAAATGAGCTTCCTTCCTTTACTTATAACCACGAGTTTTTTGGTGGAGATATTTTTGGGATTTGAAAGTAGCCCAGTCAAAGATAATTTGGAGGTTCCTATAATCTTGGTTTAGTTGGCAAGTGAGAGAAGGTTTGGTCGAAATGGGTTTGGCAGCTGGGCCGGAACTAAAATCAGGTTGACAAGGATCGACAAGTCCATGTAGGTGGGTCGTGGGTTGTGGATTCATAAGAGCGGGTCTACCCTGGTCGAAATCGGGTTTGGGCAGTAGGGGTTTGCTGGTCTCGATTTTGATTAAGCTTGGGTTAAGGGGTATGCTGATTGTTTGTGTTGGTAGGACATGGATTTGATGCGATTTGGGGCTGCCATGGTTGACGCAGCTACTAGAGTTGTTGGGTTGTGGGTTGACCCGATTTTATGAGTTCGAATGAGAGATGCCCGAAGTTGGTGGAGGTCGCCGAAAATAGGGTTGGCCTGGTTGTGTAGCAAAGTGGTTCGCCGACTGGTGGTGGTGGTTTGATTGGGAGGTATAAGGTGGGTTTAATGGGTGAGGTGAGAGAGGTGGTGAGTTGTTATGGTGGTTTAGGAGAGAGAAGGAGTTGTTGGGGGAAGAAGATGAATAGTAAGGTGGGATTTTTTTATGTGGGGGTGTGTGGGTGTATGGAGTTTAGTGTGAGGGTGAGGGTTTAGTTTAGGTGTGTGTGTGGTGTAGCAGTGTGTGTGTTGGTTTGGGATTATTTAGTTTGTGTATAATTTGTGACCCCATTAAAATAAAATAAAAAAATAAACCTAATAAAATAAAAACTAAACTAAACTAAAAATAAAAATAAAAATAAAAATAAAAATCTCTAGAAAAAATTATAAATAAATAAAAATAACACGATACACAATACAAATTCTAAAAACTAAACATGACTCAAATAAACACTAATAAAATAAAACAAAATACAAAAAATAACAATAAAATAACTAAAAATTAAAAACAAACAAAAATAAAGTAGAACAAATACTTGACGCAATAAAAAATTAAATCCTCTAAAAATAAATAAAATCTATTAAAAATAAAACTCAAATAATATAAAAGAAAAACTACAAAAGAAGTAAAAATAAAACCTATAGTCCTAAAAATATAAAATCTAGCAAAACTAACAATAAAGACTACATTTAAAAACTAATAAAAATCAAAATCAAAATAAAACTACACTAAGTAAAAAGAAATATGCAAATATGCAAATAAATTCCAAAAATCCTAAATCAATCCTAAAAACAAAAACAACTCAAACTAAAAATCTAAAAAGATTAAAAAGGCATAAACTAAACAGACATAAGGCTCGGGGTATGGACTGGGCTCGGTATAGGCTTAGGTTTAGTTCGGGTATACGGTTTGGGATATAGGAACTCAGTGGGGCAAGCTCAATGGGACTTCTGACTTCACGGCCGCTTTGTATTTATTCATTTATCGCTTTTGACCACTATTGAGTCGCAATTGACTTGATTTAGCATTATTTGATGTTGCAACTGCTGATAGACCTAAAAAAATTAAAATACGACATAAGGTCAATTTTAATTAAAACGAGTGACTAAAAGGCATCTATTTGGGGTATAAAACAGACACTTTTGGGTTCTTATCACTCAATAGTCTTCATGTGGGATATTGTTAGTATTTGGAGACTTGTGGAAAACATAGTAGGCTACCACCACCAATCCTTTTTTTATCCTCAAAATACTCCCTATGTTTTCTTTCAAAAATTGCTCCACCATTTGTTATTTTCTTCGTACATTCTCTTCCTCATATTTACTATAAATACAATGCTTTGCTGAAGAAAAATAGTCATCCCATTCTTTTCCTTGAAAACAAGTACGAGTGGAGAGAGAAATACATAATGTGTATTTTTAGAGAGTGTTATTTGTGTAAGTAAAAAGAAATACAAAGCTAGTATTTTCAGAGTGAAAATGATACACAATGTGTGTAAGGCAGAAAAATACGGAGTGAATATTTTCAGAGAGTATGAGTGATACATAATGTGTGTTATATTAACAAAAAATTTAATAGTGAAAGAGGGTGTGAGCTGTGAACATAGCCAAATTGATAAACCCCGTAAATACTTGTGTTGTGTATTTGTATGTGATTTTTTCTACACTTATACTATCAATTTATCTTGTTTTCAATATATTTTTTAATCGATTAAATCTCAAAGTCTAGGAAATATTATTTGCAAAACTTAGCTACATCTAATTTTCCAATAAAAACACCACATAAAATAATAAAAATCTTTTGTGAGCGATGTTAGAAATTAAAAATGTACAAAATAAAAAAAATCCGATATTCTCCACATGCTCGATATTTATGCACAAAGATGAAACATCTATCAAGTCATGGATGCACGAATAAAATTTAATATTACATTTAGAAATATGAATTATACCATGATGTTAAATGTCCAAAAACTAGATTCGCTAAGAGCTCTTATAGTGATAAACTCTTTGGGTATTTATTCTCTGATTTATGGGATGAGAAGTCATTGAAGCTTGAGATATATGAGTAGGGTCCTGATATTTACACCCAAAAAAATATCTCCAAAACACCACAAAAAATTTAAACACAAACTTTACTAACCACACCCAAAAGGGTTGTACCTTTTATTTTCTTTAAAATGTCTAAAATACCCCAAACTAAACAAAAAGTTACACACAAACTAACACCACATAATCTAAAACACCACAACAAATAAAAATCTAACCGATTGATTTTCCCATCAAAATTTTCAAACCCATGGTTAAACCTAGCCAAAATCATCTTGTTCATTTCTTCCCAAATCTCCATTTTCGCGTGTTTGTTGTGTTGTTATGTTGTTTCCATACAAAAATCAAGGATAAATGGGCTACATTACAATGGTTGAGGAAAAGAAAGTTGATGATCAAGCATCCCAAACTCAGAACATCCAGCTAACACTTGATGATTTTGAGGTATTAAAACACCTCTATACACTCTATAATCTATAAAGTAACATTTAAAATGATGAAAAGATTCAAAAATGGGGTGACTGCACTTATGGTTACCCATCGTCGTAACTGACAGTCACTCATGGCCATAGGTGACCATATCTTGTACCACGATTATATTTGGACGTGGAATTATCAATGGCGGTTGCATGTAATAGTGGTAAGGATTACACGGTTTTATGTAGCTATGGTTTTACATCCACGATTACCTTACACCGTATGTATTCCTGTAGCAGCTGTAATTGGCTGTGGTATCCATATTGAAATTAAAGTTCAATTATTAAATGGTGTATGTGTTTTTATTGACTTTTGATATTATATTGACAATTCTTATTGTACTGATTATAGTATTATCATTTCAATTAGATGAATCGGTACTTTATGATACATTTTGGCAAGATATAGGCAATCTCATTGTACCGAGTGTATCTTCTCCACGTGCTTCCGAGGAACAAATTTGCGTGAACCAAATATGAGCGAACAAGAACGACATCAACCATGCCCAAATGTTTGCATGATTTGTTTCCAGATTTCACACCGTTTATGGTAAAAAACTAGATCACATAGTTAAATTTTAACACTTTGAGATTTTTAATGTATGACATAATTTGAATGTATGCATCGTTAGGATGCATAAATAGAAGAAGGATTGGATATTAATGAAATTAATCAAGACCATGCAGTCAAATTCACCACTGAGGAGGCATGTTTAGTTTATTTATACTGTACTCAATATTATTTTTCATTTATACTTGAAATTTCCATTTAAACTGTCCTTTCATTTAAAAATCTTTGTCTTGTGCATATTGTTTATGATCGCGACAAGATGATTGATTGGTGTCAAAAAGTTGGTCGCATATTTCATGAGGTCGTGACTATTTTGAAATCTGATAAGGACGGTTTATCCCGAAAGGGGAGGGTCGTACATGGTTGTGAGTGAAGAAAAAAGACGAAGGGATGGACAAGAAGAGGAAGTGATGTTTCAAAATGCGAAAGTATGATTGTCCCTTTCGATTGAAAGGAGTTCCCTACAATAATGGCGTTGGGGGGTTGAAGTTGTCTTTGGGGTACACAATCATGAGGTGTCAAAATAACTTATTGGACATCCATATGACGGCTGACTCTCCCAAGAAGAGTGATCATTGCTTCTGAGATGATAAACAATGGGGTGGGACCGAAGGAAGTACTCTAGACATTGAAAAATAGACCGGAATACAATTTTTCATCCATAGGAACGATACATAATGCTAAAAGAAAAATGAATAACGTTGAGATGCAAGGTCGCACCGCTGTGCAACAATTTATGCATTTGCTCCTGTAGAGAAGTTATGTCCACTGGCATAGAAGGAATGAGCAAACTGATGTGGTGGAGGATTTATTTTTTGCACATTCCACCTCTTGCTTGTTAGTGAAATGCTTTCTGTGTGTACTTGTGATCGATTGCACCTACAAGACCAATCCGTACATTATGCCATTATTTGAGATGATTAGGGTAATTTCCACCGAGAAATCTATTTATATTGCATTTAATTTTCCGAAGAGTGAGATAGAAGAGAATTTTAGTGTGGCTCGACAACATTTGCGATCATTATACGAGCCAAAAGATTTGGAGAAATTGTTATCTCTAACAAACAATAATCTTGTCTAAACGCTTTGCCAAATGTGTTTCCACTTGCCACCATTTTATTATTCTTATTCCATGTTCAAAAAAACATTGAAGGTGCATGTGTGAAAAACAACATCAAATACCAGGATAAAAAAGTATTTATGCAAAGTTGGATTGGGGTGTTAGAGTCGGAGAATACGATTGACTTCGAGAATGCATGTTTGGATTTCTACCAAAACTGGAAAAACTACCCGAACATGGTTAGGTACATACAGAAGAAGTGGATGCTTTTGTGTTTTTAGTTTGTGCATGCATGGACTAATTATGTACCGCACCATGGCAACCGAATAACTAATAGAGCGGAGGGTGCCCATGCGCAACTAAAAAAACACTAATTAAATAGCACATGTTCGTTTGTGACGGTGTTGTGACACCCCGCCTAATTAAATACCGGGCGATCACTCCTTTATTAAATTAAATCAAGGTAAACAGTTGGTTCATTCTCAGCATCACTGTCGATAAAAATAATTTTTCCAATTTAACACCCTAAATAATTAAGCTAAGTGTCAAAAACATTTTTCATACAAACTTCCAAATTTTAATTAAAGAAAAGATTTACTTATACAAAACAACATTTCTACAATATAGAATCACACCACGAAGAACTAAAATAAAACCATACATTCGTCAATCGAATGTCAACATAATAAAACCAAACATCATAAACTATCCTGAATGAATCCCATAAAACAATACTGGAATAACTGAAAATATAAAAATCCCAACAAGTAAATGAAATGATGAAAGGGGCAACACGTGCCCAATAAATGAGAGTAATAAGAGTGGAGTCAATAACAGAAGCCGTCTACTCAAGTGACCTGCAACTTCCACCTAAGCTGCAGCTCGTTCTTCTCAAAGGATCCTAAGTAAGACGCCCCTGTGGCTGGGCACCTGAAAATATACATATATATACACAAGGGAGAGAGAGAGAGAAAGAAACGGGTCAGGGCCCGAAAGTGTGTTTGATTTTTAAAATACGTTAAGCAAGTATTTAAATTGATACAGGCCAATGCAACAACATATTAGTTCGTCTCTCTCTTGAGAAATACTCACCTCTCTTCTAATGTGCACACCTATCGCACTAGCTTTCCCCACGGTTTGTTTTAACATCTAACATACTCGTCTTTCCAAAAGCTTTAACTTAACTTAGCTTACCCGCAAGATTTACAAATTTACGACCTTATTTTAAAAGAATATTCCAAACAGTAACCAAGGACCTTCATTTTAATTTTATAAAAACCCTAAGGTTTTACCGTGACATGTTATACTTTTTCAAAACAAGTATTTAATAGTAAGAGTCCACACTATGTTCTACTTATCAAATTCAGTAGATAGTTACAAGTGACATAATCTCATAAATAAATATATATATATATATTAACTACTCGTATAATATATATATATAACAGCACCCCGAATAAAACTATGGTTCGTGCATACTTCCACTATCCAAAGCCCCATATCACTCACATAAAGGGGAATACATTCGGAATCACTCTCGAATTGTATTAACATAAATACACAAACAATATTGAGGCGAAGCATAGATTCCAAGTCTCTAAGAGGGTAGCACATACCGGCGTCTCTTAGGACCGTCTGAACTATCACATCGATAGCCTGTACCAAGGACATCTATCTTCTAGGGTACAAGTCAATATCCCCCATAAAGGTCCCATCGAGATAAGACTTGTCCCAGCGCGGAAACCTCAGGGATAGCAAGTAGCGTGGGTATGATTTTCACATGTATATAATATATGTATACACAATCATATAAATATACCAATGTCATATTAATATAGGTTCTTCCCATCACTCGTAATTATACCGTTTATCCTTAATTTCACGATTATAGAATTACGTATAAGGTTTTATTCCTAACCTTAACTCGAAGGGTTTTCTCGCTCATTACCTAACCCTCATGGATTATATCCTCGCAAATCTGAAATTCAGTAAGTGACTTTATTTGATTCCAACGTAACTCTCTTACGCACCTCACCCTTAAATTTCATAAATCTAACAACCTAAAGTACATATCCCATAAATACCATTCTCGTTGAAGATTAAAGGTTCTAACATTTATCCATATATCCTATTAGTCCTCAATATCTCCCAAATCATTTTATTTAGAATGCCCAAAGGTTCTTCCATGATAAATTAATTCAACTAATTAAACAAGAGAAATAGGAGTCTGCCAGGAGGGGTCGATCGATCGAAGCTTGGGGCTCGATCGATCGAACCTTCGATCGATCGAAGCTCTATGCTCGATCGATCGATCAAGCAGGTCTGGGCAAAAATCCTGCAGAAATTGCAGTGACGGGATTGATTAAAGTTCTACATCAAAACTCATATTTTCCAACACTAATCGACCCAAAAAGTCTACTGCTAACATACTAACATAATTCCAGATATCTTTAACGTTCAGCATGCGTGTATACATCATTAAACATGGTTAAACAACCTAAAATCTTATCTAATCATCAAGAACCTTAAAGTTTTCTTAACTTTTGTTCTAATCTGTTTTCTCCAGAATTTCCTTCTAACAAATCATCACAAATTCGTGGGTTAATCATCTACTTCACATAATATTTCCAGAATATGGTTATAATGATTTCTACATGCAAATCCCTATCAAAATTGGGGTTTTCTTCCATTGATTATACTCCTAATCATTCCTACACTAATATGAATATTGCATCAACGAAAATACGCAAGTTAAACACTTGCCTGGAATTTCAGAGGTCTGGTTTCCTGCTGATATTGAAGTGGTTGCGTTCTCCTCCTCGCGATCTACGCGTTGGTGGTGATGGCGGTGTAATCGGTGGTGTTTTGGGCCTTGAATCACCTTGAGAGCTCTCTCCTCTCTTCTCCAATGGACGTTCTAGGGTTCTGAATGCTCTAACCCTAAAAGGCTGACTTAAATGGCTGCTAAGGATGGCTGAAATTCGTGGGTTTAATTACCCTAATTTGTAAAATGACCAAAATGCCCTCCCGGGTCACTAATTAGGCCTAAAAACACCCCGAGGCCCGAACTAAACCCCCGGGTACACTTTTCTGACTATCTCGACCCTTCCGGACGCGTCGGCGCACTCAAAATGACCATACGGATAGCTTATAAAATATTCACTTTTTAATTAACATAATTAGTCCCGACGTGACACGGGCACGTCCCGACTTAAATTTCCGAAATAGTCATTTAATTTACTTATGACATTCAATATAACCAATATAATATATTACTATGCTCATTAGTAATATTCAACAAGTTTCCCATAATTACTAACTCTAGTCACGTTAATAATTATAACATAATTAATTTCCGGATTTTTATTAAATAAATCATCACATTAAATTTAATAAATCCCCAAATTAAATATAGCATAAAAATACGGGGTATTACATACTTCCCCCCTAATAACGGAATTTCGTCCCGAAATTCAGAAAATAAGGCATACCTGGTAAAAACAACTTTGGATATCTCTCGCGCATATTTGCCTCACGCTCCCAAGTGGATTCCTCCACATTATGATGCTCCCACTGGACTCGCACAAGTGGAACTACTTTCAACCTCAATCTCCTCTCACTATAGTCTAGAATAGCCACTGGTCTCTCTTCGTAAGAGCTATCCGACTGTAAGTCTATCTCATCTATCGCAATGTGTGTATGGGCCATATTATCCCGAAGATATCGTCTCAGCGACGACATATGGAATACATCGTGGATGCGATGTAAATGTTCTGGCAATCCCAACCTGTATGCTACCGGCCCAATCCTCTCGATGATGGGAAATGGTCCTACGTACCTCGGTGCCAACTTCCCCTTCTTCCCGAACCTCATCACTCCTTTCATAGGAGATACACGCAACAACACTTGATCTCCCACATTAAACTCCCGAAAAAACCGTTTCGCATCGGCGTAGCTCTTCTGCCTGTCTTGGGCTACCCGAATACGACTCCTGATTATCTCAATCCTCGCGGAGGTCTCCTGAATCACTTCTGGTCCTAATAACTTATTGTCCCCCACCTCGAGCCAACAAGTTGGAGAACGACAAGGCCTGCCGTACAAAGCCTCAAATGGAGCCATGCCAATCCTAAACTGATAGGAGTTATTAAAATCAAACTCTACCAGCGGAAGGTGTGGCTCCCAACCTCCTCCGAAATTGAGAACACACATGCGTAGCATATCTTCCAACATCTGATTAATACGCTCTGTCTGTCCATCTGTCTGTGGGTGGTAAGCTGAACTCAGTCTTAACTCTGTACCCATAGCCTCCTGAAAGCTTTCCCAGAAACGTGACACAAAAATCTTGTCTCTATCGGACATAATATTCAGGGGCACCCCATGCAATCTAACAATCTCAGCGATGAACAACTGGGCATACTGACCCGTGGTATAATCTGTCCTCACTAGCAGAAAATGAGCCACCTTGGTCAAACGGTCTACAATCACCCAGATAGAATCGTGGCCCCGCTGTGATGTAGGTAACCCGGTAATGAAATCCATGGAAATACTTTCCCACTTCCACGCGGGTACTTCCAATGGCTGAAGTAATCCTGACGGTTTCTGGTGGTCCACCTTCACTAGCTGGCAAGTAGAACACTTGGACACAAATTCAGCGATGTCCTTCTTCATCCCACTCCACTAGTACTATCGTCTCATGTCCTGGTACATCTTATCGCCTCCTGGATGTACTGCAAATCGGGACCCATGCGAATGAGTCATCACTTCATGACGTAGCTCCGCTCCTTCTGGAACCACTAATCTCCCATTAAACCGCAACCCTCCATCCGAACTAACAGAATAGGACTCAGCACCCTCAGCTAGAAGTCGTACAATCTGCTCCTGACAAAACGGGTCTGTGGTCTGTGCCTGTGTCACCCTCATAATAATCTCGGGTGTGACTGACATCACGGATATGAAAGAACGTGTTACTGCGTCCTGGTGACCCAACTCCTTCCACTTTGCTTTCCAGATGTCCGCTACATCGTCAACCGATCTACGGCTCAACGCATCAGCAACTACGTTGGCTTTCCCCGGATGATACTATATATCGAACTGGTAATCTTTCACAAACTTTAACCATCTGCGCTGACGCATATTCAGCTCTCGCTGAGTGAACAGGTACTGCAGTGACTTATGGTCTGTGAACAAACGGAATTTCTCGCCCAATAAATAGTGCCTCCAAATTCTCAATGTAAAGACGACCGCAGCTAACTCCAGGTCGTGGGTGGGGTAATTCTTCTCATGCGGCTTAAGCTTGCGGGAAGCAAAAGCTATAGCCTTCTCCTCCTACTGAAGTACTCCCCCAAGTCCTCGTAAGGACTCATCTGTGTAAACCAGGTACTCTACACCCGGCTTCGATAAAGCAAGGACTGGTGCCGAAGTAAGCTTGTCCTTCAGCTCGTCGAAAGCCAACTGACAAGCGTCATCCCAGACATATGGTACCCCCTTGCTAGTCAGATTCGTCAATGGACCCGCTATTTTGGAGAATCCCCGAATGAACCTCCTGTAGTATTCGGCTAACCCCAAGAAACTACGCACTTCCGTCGGTGTCGTGGGCTACCCCCACTTCCTCACCGCTGACACTTTGCTCGGGTCAACTGCTATCCCTTGCTCAGAAACAACATGGCCCAAGAATTGTACCTCTCGCAACCATAATCCACACTTCTCGTACTTAGCATACAACTGATGCTCTTGTAGAGTCTGAAGAACCTGCCTCAAGTGTTCGGCATGCTCCTCCTCGGAGTGTGAATATATCAAAATATCATCTATGAAGACGATGACGAACTGATCCAAGAACTCTCTGAATACTCGGTTCATCAAGTCCATGAAAACGGCTGGGGCATTTGTGAGTCCGAACGGCATCACTCTGAATTCATAGGACCCATATATCGACAAAAAGGCAGTCTTTGAAACATCCTGCTCTCTAATTCGTAACTGATGGTACCCCGACCTCAGATCTATCTTCGAAAAGAAAGTTGTTCCCCTCAACTGGTCGAATAGATCATCGATTCGAGGCAACGGATACTTATTCCGTATCGTGACCTTGTTCAACTCCCGGTAGTCCACGCACAATCTCAGTGAACCATCTCTCTTCTTTACAAATAAGACTGGAGCGCCCCAAGGTGAGGTACTCCTACGAATGAAGCCCTGACCTAATAGCTGCTCAATCTGATCTCGTAGCTCTCGCATCTCTGCCGAAGCCATATGGTACGGTGCGCGTGCTATAGGTCTCGTATCCGGAAATAAATCTATAACGAAGTCTATCTCACGACTGGGCGGTAGGCCTGGTATCTCCTGAAACACATCGGAATACTCCGTAACAACTGGGATCGAATCCAAAGGAATCACAACCTCCTTAGAGGTATCCCCCTCAATGTAATATAAATGAGCGGTCGAACCTCCCTCTGGGCGAGGCATCGCCACTATAAACATCTCTTGCCCCGGAATGGCAAAAACAATGCTCCCACCGAAGAAATCAATCATGGCTCTATAAGATACGAGCCAATCCATACCAATGATCACATCATGCTCGTGCATGTCTAAGACTAGCATGTCTGCAGGCAATACCAAGCTACCAATCTCTACCCCTACTCCCCGGCATAAAAAGAATATAAGTGACCCACTCCCCAGTGGTGAGTTGACACACGTCACGGTACTATCTGCTGTGGCTAACAACCCTAAGGACTTCGCAAAATGTGTAGCTATAAAATAATGCGTTGCCCCCGTATCAAACAAAACTTTACCCATAGTACCATGGATAGGAAACATACCCTCAATCGCGGGTGGTGCCTGTGGAGCTGCTGCCTGGTGGACGTTATAGACACGTCCATACTGCAATTGCCCCTGATGCACTGGAGCTGCTGGAATGGCTGGTAGGGCTGGCACCTGGGCTGGAGCTGGAAGGGCAGGCGGACAAAGTGGTCTCTGCGGCTCATTACGGGCTCCCTGCTGCTGTGGGGCCCTATCGTCCTCTGGGCAATCCTGGCGCCTATGGCCATGTTTGCCGCACCCAAAGCATCTGCCTTTGAAATTACCGCCCCTCTGACCCTGCTGTCCACGGCCCTGCTGGCCGTTACCTCCACGCCACTGGCCCTATTGGCCCTGATGTGCACGCTGTTGGCCTTGCTGGCCCTGCTTCTGTCCCTGCGGTCGGTGTTGGCTCTGCCGGCCCTGCCTGAATCCTCTGAATCCCTGCCTAGAATCACGTGAACGGAATCGCTTAGCAGGGTCCCCCTGATGGGAACTCTGCTCGTGCTGACGAGTCTGTCCATGAGTTGGTGCCCCACCGGCACTATTACCCCCGGCCCTGCCCTGCTAGCTGGACTCTCCTACTCTCTTGCTTCCCTGAAGATGGAAGTGGTGATCCTGGCAATGTAGTAACGCTGCATTGAGTACATCAGTGAAAGTACTCAGGGATAGATTTCCATTAAGGTGCTGACGGATCCTCCAAGCTAACCCGTCGACGAATAGTAAAATCTTCTTTCCTTCAGTGGGTGCGTCATCCGGCACAATAGTGAGAAGTCTCGTGAACTCCTCCTCATACTCAGCTACCGTAAGGTTCTCCTGCTTCAGATTTAGTAATCTCCGCCTCATCTCAGTCTGCACTGCGGGTGGAAAATACTTGCGGTCAAACCGCTCCCAGAACAACTGAATAGGGATCATGTCCCTCTCCTCCAAAGTAGTAGTGGACTCCCACCACTGTAATGCGGCTCCCACCAGCTTAAAAGAAGCCAATAACTGCTTTTGTACTTCGGTGCACTCATACATGCGAAGATGCCGCTGGATGTCTTTCTTCCATTGGCTAACCGTGACAATGTCGGAGCTACCGGAGAACTCAGGGGGATGTGCTTTCTGAAAAGCATCCCGAACCCTCTCCCATGCAGATGGAAGCTGTGCTGGTACTGGCGCCACTGCCTGGACCTGGGGTGGAGCCTGCTGAATCACCGCTATCGCGGCATTCACCGCCTGAGCAACTGTGGCGGCTACTTCATTTGCATTCATTGTGCCTAGTGCCGGAGCTGCCGGCTGCTCGGCTTGGGCACGCCTATCTTTCGGAGCACGTCTCGGAGGCATCTAAAACGTGAACAAGTTTATTAGTCTACAGTTATCAACAAATATCGAATAGCTGAAGACTTAAACGTAAAAGCAAGAATACAAAAGTCCTAAAAATAGGGCTCTATAGAAATAACGTTAAGCTGAAAGCGAAATAAGCCGTACAGATCCTATGGACACTAGAACCTGATGCTCTGATACCACCTGTGACACCCCGCCTAATTAAATACCCGGCGATCACTCTTTTATTAAATTAAATCAAGGTAAACAGTTGGTTCATTCTCAGCATCACTGTCGATAAAAATAATTTTTCCAATTTAACACCCTAAATAATTAAGCTAAGTGTCAAAAACATTTTTCATACAAACTTCCAAATTTTAATTAAAGAAAAGATTTACTTATACAAAACAACATTTCTACAATATAGAATCACACCACGAAGAACTAAAATAAAACCATACATTCGTCAATCGAATGTCAACATAATAAAACCAAACATCATAAACTATCCTGAATGAATCCCATAAAACAATACTGGAATAACTGAAAATATAAAAATCCCAACAAGTAAATGAAATGATGAAAGGGGCGACACGTGCCCAATAAATGAGAGTAATAAGAGTGGAGTCAATAACAGAAGCCGTCTACTCAAGTGACCTGCAACTTCCACCTAAGCTGTAGCTCGTTCTTCTCAAAGGATCCTAAGCAAGACGCCCCTGTGGCTGGGCACCTGAAAATATACATATATATACACAAGGGAGAGAGAGAGAGAAAGAAACGGGTCAGGGACCGAAAGTGTGTTTGATTTTTAAAATACGGTAAGCAAGTATTTAAATTGATACAGGCCAATGCAACAACATATTAGTTCGTCTCTCTCTTGAGAAATACTCACCTCTCTTCTAATGTGCACACCTATCGCACTAGCTTTCCTCACGGTTTGTTTTAACATCTAACATACTCGTCTTTCCAAAAGCTTTAACTTAACTTAGCTTACCCACAAGATTTACAAATTTACGACCTTATTTTAAAAGAATATTCCAAACAGTAACCAAGGACCTTCATTTTAATTTTATAAAAACCCTAAGGTTTTACCGTGACATGTTATACTTTTTCAAAACAAGTATTTAATAGTAAGAGTCCACACTATGTTCTACTTATCAAATTCAGTAGACAGTTACAAGTGACATAATCTCATATATATATATATATATATATATATATTAACTACTCGTATAATATATATATAACAGCACCCTGAATAAAACTATGGTGCGTGCATACTTCCACTATCAAAAGCCCCATATCACTCACATAAAGGGGAATACATTCGGAATCACTCTCGAATTGTATTAACATAAATACACAAACAATATTGAGGCGAAGCATAGATTCCAAGTCTCTAAGAGGGTAGCACATACCGGCGTCTCTTAGGACCGTCTGAACTATCACATCGATAGCCTGTACCAAGGACATCTATCTTCTAGGGTACAAGTCAATATCCCCCATAAAGGTCCCATCGAGATAAGACTTGTCCCAGCGCGGAAACCTCAGGGATAGCAAGTAGTGTGGGTATGATTTTCACATGTATATAATACATGTATACACAATCATATAAATATACCAATGTCATATTAATATAGGTTCTTCCCATCACTCGTAATTATACCGTTTATCCTTAATTTCACGATTATAAAATTACGTATAAGGTTTTATTCCTAACCTTAACTCGAAGGGTTTTCTCACTCATTACCTAACCCTCATGGATTATATCCTCGCAAATCTGAAATTCAGTAAGTGACTTTATTTGATTCCAATGTAACTCTCTTACGCACCTCACCCTTAAATTTCATAAATCTAACAACCTAAAGTACATATCCCATAAATACCATTCTCGTTGAAGATTAAAGGTTCTAACATTTATCCATATATCCTACTGGTCCTCAATATCTCCCAAATCATTTTATTTAGAATGCCCAAAGGTTCTTCCATGATAAATTAATTCAACTAATTAAACAAGAGAAATAGGAGTCTGCCAGGAGGGGTCGATCGATCGAAGCTTGGGGCTCGATCGATCGAACCTTCGATCGATCGAAGCTCTATGCTCGATCGATCGATCAAGCAGGTCTGGGCAAAAATCCTGCAGAAATTGCAGTGACGGGATTGATTAAAGTTCTACATCAAAACTCATATTTTCCAACACTAATTGACCCAAAAAGTCTACTGCTAACATACTAACATAATTCCAGATATCTTTAACGTTCAGCATGCGTGTATACATCATTAAACATGGTTAAACAACCTAAAATCTTATCTAATCATCAAGAACCCTAAAGTTTTCTTAACTTTTGTTCTAATCAGTTTTCTCCAGAATTTCCTTCTAACAAATCATCACAAATTCGTGGGTTAATCATCTACTTCACATAATATTTCCAGAATATGGTTATAATGATTTCTACATGCAAATCCCTATCAAAATTGGGGTTTTCTTCCATTGATTATACTCCTAATCATTCCTACACTAATATGAATATTGCATCAACGAAAATACGCAAGTTAAACACTTGCCTGGGATTTCAGAGGTCTGGTTTCCTGCTGATATTGAAGTGGTTGCGTTCTCCTCCTCGCGATCTACGCGTTGGTGGTGACGGCGGTGTAATCGGTGGTGTTTTGGGCCTTGAATCACCTTGAGAGCTCTCTCCTCTCTTCTCCAATGGCTGTTCTAGGGTTCTGAATACTCTAACCCTAAAAGGATGACTTAAATGGCTGCTAAGGATGGCTGAAATTCGTGGGTTTAATTACCCTAATTTGTAAAATGACCAAAATGACCTCCCGGGTCACTAATTAGGCCTAAAAACACCCCGAGGCCCGAACTAAACCCCCGGGTACACTTTTTTTACTATCTCGGCCCTTCTGGACGCGTTGACGCACTCAAAACGACCATACGGACAACTTATAAAATATTCACTTTTTAATTAACATAATTAGTCCCGACGTGACACGGGCACGTCCCGACTTAAATTTCCGAAATAGTCATTTAATTTACTTATGACATTCAATATAACCAATATAATATATTACTATGCTCATTAGTAATATTCAACAAGTTTCCCATAATTACTAACTCTAGTCACGTTAATAATTATAACATAATTAATTCCCGTATTTTTATTAAATAAATCATCACATTAAATTTAATAAATCCCCAAATTAAATATAGCATAAAAATACGGGGTATTACAGGTGTGTAAGGGTATGGATGCATTTCTTGGCCACCAAGTCACTCAAATACAAATGGAGTTTCAAAAATCACTCCAATCCACCAAGCATGGGCACAATGATGCTTTGTTGCGCCAGATCTATGGTAGGGCATCACATTATGCATTGGACCTAATTATTATTAAGATCAATTGCATGTGATTAGTGTTCAGCGTATCAACCACTAACACCCAATATATGGAGGTACAATGCTCCCACGTACTTCAAGCCATCTATGGATTACCATGTGTCCATGACTTGGCCTAATGGGAGAAGATAGGCCAAGCAATTCCATTATGGGTATTAGACGACTATTGGAAGAAACTTCCCATCTTCCTGGACATCCCTTGTTACCATGACCTTGAATATACACTCGAGATGCCATTGTTTAAGAAAAGGTGGACAGAGGTTGGTGAAGCCGTTAAAAAGATGATGCTAAGAAAGTTAATGGAGATGTTTAACCCTCTAGCACACCCTTGATGGATCCCGTACAAATTGATTAAAAGGGTAGGCCACCTAAGGGTAAAACGTCTGCTAATATATCTACGAAAATAACCCCTTGTGCTTGGGAGCAAGATGTACCGTCCAAAACATAACTTAAAAAAGTCTTCACAAATAAGACCCCGGTAACGGGCGTAAAACCAGATACATGGTCTCAGGAGAAGAAGATGTATATAAAGAATATTCCCGACTTCTTCTAATCATTTGTTGACGATTTATATGGTGTAAAATCGAATGGGAACTATGGACATAAGGCTATTTCCAAAGGTGAGGGTGTTGAGGATGGAATAAAACATTATCATACTATCCGTAGTGCATTGTTGTTTGAACTATGTAGGGACAAGTCATTTTGGTCTACCATTATGACCTCCTATGATATTGATGAGTATGAGAGGAGATTGGACTATTTTAGACACTCATGCACAAGCGAGCGTTCGTTTACAATGTCATAGTTTGGCTGCCTTGCGGTGAATGCACTTAAGCTAATGGTTGTGTTGATATCCAAATTTTAATGCATGACTTTTGTTCAATTCGACGTTGGGCCAAAATGTATGATGGAAGATAATCGCATCATCTATATCCTCAACATATCAAATATTCATTGGGTGAGTTTGAAATGCATAAAATTTTATCCCCTACCATAATTGCCTCTCACTAGAGATCGAGGGCCAATCAAGCTACCTTAGAGTGGCCTACCTTATTGAAGAACCGCTTATAAACATTTCAGAATATATGTCCCAAACACATTGCGACGAAAGATGAATCGTGGCTGATATCGTCGGATGAAGATGAGGCCTTAACGGCGTCTTAAATTGGTGAAAGTTTTGGGGATGATTGTAACTTTTTGTATCTTTTTATTACAAATTTTGGTTATATGTAAATTGTTTATTGGAGAAAGTCTTGGGGAGGATTGTATCTTTTTATAACTTTTTGCAATCAATGAATATATGTAAATGGATTGTAATTTTTTGTATCTTTTAGCAATCATTGATTATTTGTAAAGTCTAAGGGTTCTTACCAATTATTGATTGCAACTTTTGGTATCTTTTTGCAATCGTTAGTATAATATAAATTGGTTATATGTGATAAGCAAGACTATTGCTTATATTTTAAAAGCAAAGCATTTGAAATCTTATGGTATTGTAACCAACATACGGTCCCTTAAGACTGCATATATATATATATATATATATATATAATAAAGAAGGAAACTAATATATGTCATAAGATCAAAAGATGATGTCATCATATGAGTTTTTTGATGTAATACCCACTTTGCCCCTCAAGTCCGTAGTTTCCCCCTTTTTTTACCTACGAAATTTAGACTTCAATTCAAAATTGGGGGTAATTTGGTCCCAACCACTTCATTAATTTGTTCACAAAGATAACATGCTTCCCATTCTCTACTTCTCTCCCGTTATCTATCTCATTAGAAATGCCAAAAACCCCTCTCCCACTACTTCAGCCGCCACCGCATCTGGCTCCATGTAGCCTCTCCTCTCTCGACTTCACCCCCCCCCCCCCCACATCTCTTATGTAAGTTTCATATGGTTTTGATTTTAGGTTTTGATCGATTTATATACATACCCATCAAATCTATTTTCTCTATTTGATGTTTGATTTTAAAAACAGGTTTGGTTCCAACCCCGGACACTATATTGGATTCCAACTCCGAGCACTATGTTGAGACACTATATTTGATCTTAGTTTGATGATAAAAATATGTATGAGACACTATATGGTGCGATTTTGCAATTTTCTTTTGTAAATCTGCTCCTAAGATTCTTTGGATTTTTGTATATGGATTTGAGGGTTTTGTTGTTTCATATATATTTTTGCAGATCTGTTGCTTAGGTAGTCTGGAATGGAGTGGGTTCAAAATTTGGGGGTTTGGTTCAAAACATATATTTATGTATTTTTCAATTCCATTTCCCCCTTTAGTTGCAGTTTCAGGCTTCACATGGAGGAGTTTATGTGCTGATAGTATCTTCTCAAGTTTTTTTTCTTTTCATTTTTTTATTACAGTTGAAATCATCTATTTGAGTTTTTTTTTCTGTTCATCGTTTTTGTAGGTTTTGGACAAGCATATTTGAGGTAAAGTATTTATCACCCTATTTTTTGTTCTTGAGATGATCTTTTTGTACTAACAAATTTCTAAACAATCCTTTGTATTCCAACTGTTGATCTACATGATTTCAAATGAACAAGAAACCATTTTGAATTCTTATAAGTAGTTTTATTCAAATGGGTATTACATATATTAGTCTCTAAGTTCAGTACATCGTGTGTGCTTCTAATCACGGTTGCATTAACCGTGATTAGAAGTCTATATTATTCATTTAATTTCTTGTATTTTCCAAATGTGTGGGTGCTTTAAAATTACAGTATACGTTCAAATCAGAATGCATTGAGGTATCTTCCTACATTGAATTTTGTTTCAAACATAAAAGGTATGTGTTGTTGCTTTGAAGAAATCTGCTTTGAAGAATCCATTTTCTTTAGGTTTTTCTTCAGTCATCTTATAAACACTCCAAAAAAGCTAATTGGAAAATAGATATCTATTTTTGGTATTTATTTTTCTATTAACATTAAGAATAAAGAAAAATTAACTAAATTAATTCTATGATTGACCTTATTTTAGTACATGATATTCATTGATATAAGTTCTGTGCTAACTTACATGAAGAACCCTCGAATTCTTGAGGTGATGGCTAAGATAAAAAACCGGAGAGAGAGGTTTCAATTTCAAAAGGTTACTATAAGCGGTTTCAATTTTCTGATTCAATCGATTTCAATTTTCTTAATAAACGGGGATGTGTTTTCAGATGATTGTATAAATGATTTGGTATTACAATTTAAAATACAATTTGATAATATTATATATCATTTTTAGCAGCTTACCTGTTTGATTCTTTCTTACTTCGTGAAAGATGCTAAAATTGTATGTGGTCAACGCTAGAATTTGCTAAGATTGAGAACAATTGTATATACATGCAGAACTTGAGGAAGCTATAAGTTATTATATTACGGCAATAATATCAATTATCCTCCTGAGTGATTATCTATTGTTGATTTATAGTGTTTGTAATGATTTAACTACTACTGATTTCTTTACAGCTAATTATTGAATGGCTCGGTAGTGATATTATCTATAGCTTATGTCAACCTTTGGTATTTGTTAGCTGTAAGTTAGGGAAGAGTGTCGCTTATGGGATTAAGTATATATCGATAATCCCAACATCCCCTATTCCCATGTTTTAGTGTGAATGTATCCATATCCGTACTGTATGTGATGTGTATATATGATGACACTAACCTTTTGTCTTGATTTTCTTCGTTTAGGCATTTACATGTTAAAATCATTGGAGAATCAATTAGGAATGCTCAGATATGGATGCTCACCATAAGATCGTCAATTTTGTTATCAATATAAGAACATAAATCATGTAAAAAGACATGTAATTACTGTAGCATGTACAAGGGCGTCTTTGTTTTTTTATTATTGATGCATTGATGTTTTCTCCATAAGGTGTTCTATTCTCTCCATCAGGGGTGATACTTATCACTTGACTAGAGTAGTAACCAGAGTAGCCTTATTCTGATAACTTGAGGTAAGCATACGATGGGTATTTTGATATGCTTCGGCTATCTTTGGTAGTTGTCTAGTGCTAACCGACCTTGCACAATTAGTTGGCTTTCAAAAGGATCCTCAATATATAATTCATAAGTTTTAGGCAACTTTCTATGCAGGTACACAAGTTTGAAAATAGAAGACAATGAGCAAGGTTGGCTATTTATGTTGATGGTTTACGAAAATAAGTGGAGAATATGTGATATTTTTATATTATGGCAAATGAACTTTATCTCCTAAAATTTTGTAATGCTATGTCACACATTTCGACTTAATTAGTTGGTATCGATATTCAGAATGGCAAAACACTTCGAGTTCTAGGGTACTCTTACTCCCGCTAATCAGGCTAGCGGTAACCTGCAACATAATGATTGAAAATGGTGTATTCAGGACAAAAAGGATAGAGTGAACTGCCAATTTTACTTCAAGATCGACGCTTGTAGTGTGTAAGTATTACTAGCCCAACTTTATGCTTATGATGATTGTTGATGTAAAAAACTAGATTCGATCTAATTATTTTAAGCACAGATAAAAATGAATAAATAAATATAAGACAATTGATTTTTAAAGTGGTTCAGCCTTATGAGAATGGCCTACGTCCACTGTTTTTGTATTGCTGACTGTTTGCCTGGAATTCTCGATAAATGGTTTACCAAGAGATCCAGTGTCCCCATCTAATGAGGATGTTACAATGTATTTATAGCCTTGAGGCTGTACATGTGAAAGGACAATGCACTATTATGTAGCAGACTTATACATCTCTACGATAATAATGAGCATTTAATGCGCAGTCGTCTTTTTTATTCTCCTGAGTTGGATGCTCTGTACGTTGAGTTGCTCGGACCGCCTGAGTTGCTCGATACGCTTAAGTTGCTCGGAGCCTTAAGCTCCTCAAGGCGCCTAAGATTCTCGGTATTATTGAGTTCCTTGGGGCGCTTGAGTAGCTCGGTGACAGTATGTTGTCCGTTGAAAGTGTTTGTGATTTCCATGTAGGTTGACACGTGTCTTCAAGTGAATGGTCCACGTCAGTAGACTAAATTTGGTATGAACAGAAGCCCCCAATGTTTCACACTTTGAGGTTGGAGAAAAGTGTGGAATATTCTGCTCAAAAATTGCTCAAATTATTGGTTTTTATTATTTTTTTAGGAGAATGTTCATTGTATATAACTCCTTTTTTGAGCGCATAGTATCAGGCCTCATAAATATTTTAAATTTTCATGACCGTTTCGATATTTGTGCCCCTTTTTTTCTTTTAGACACCGGAGATGCAAACGTCCTCCCTTGTAATCATTGTCTTTCTCTATTCCCGAGGTAAAGTATTTAAGCGCGATAAAAATCCTATCGTCTTTCAATTTTCAAATCTCTATCTTTGAACTCTTCATTTTCTTTTTATCTTGTGGCTTGTTCTTTCCATCGTACGTTGTCAACTGATCTCTTTTTCTGTAAGATTTTCTTCCTTCTCCTTTATTTACTTTGTTCATCATGGTTTACCTTGTTGAATTGCTTGATAAATTTCGGTCTAAATTTTCAATCCCTTCGTGGGTTATTTTGGAATAACTTTCTGAACCTTCTGATTATTTTTTTTTGGCTGAGGGACATTGGTTCCCCAGTCTTTTTGTAGTCGATTGTGGCTTTTATTTCCCGCCAAATCCCTTGTATTTGGAGTTTTGTCAATATTTTGATGTTGTACCTGCAAGAATAGCTCCAAATACATGGAGGATAGTTAATGGCGTACATAGGTTGAATCAACTTCATGGAACACGTTTAGGGATTCCAGAGATTATGTATTGCTACAGATGGGTTATTAGTGATAGGACTTTCTATTTAAAAACTAGGTTTTTGAATAGATCGTTAGTTGTTAGTCTTCCTGATGCCAATAGGAATTACTTTGATCATGGGGTGGTGATGAAAAATTGGCAACACCCTCAATTAAATGGAGATGATGTATACCAAGGTCCCAGATGTCCACCTTATGTCAATGGGATAGGTTGTTTTTATTTTTTAAAATCTTATTTTCTTTATGTTTGATAAAATGCATCACTGACATTTGATTTTTGCTTATTGAAGTTGACAGTAAAAGGAAACCTCCAAAGGAAACTGATGTTAATATAAAGCATTTAAAACTTATCTGGAGTTTGCACCAATTTGTTGTCGAGGAGAATATTAGATCTGCTTCTTACTTGTTGCACTACAAAAGCTATACTTCATCTTTCACTGCTCGTCCTCGTCCAATGGTAGTTAATCTTGACCAAGTACCAGCCTCTGAGACTAGTGTGGAAGGTTCTTCCTCTGAGTCGAGTATTCATATCAGTGATCTGATGAAGAAGAGAAGAGCTCCTTCTTTTTTTGACAAATCTTCCTCTTCCACTGTGGAAGCAAAGAAAAGTAAATAAGATGTTCTAGAGGAAGGGACAAAAACTATTGATGTACCCCCTCCTGCTACTGTTAAGAAGGCTGGTGAGAAGCTCCATGTGGCTCCGAGAAAGACTGTCGCTATCTCTCCTCCGAGCGAGGTTATTGTCATATCACCAATAAAGACAACGTCTTTAGTTGAAAGTGTTCTTGATCCTCTGAGGAGGTTAAAGAAAAGATCTTTTGAGAGACATGCTGAACCTATTTCTCAACTTTTAAATGTTTAAGGTAGTGTTCTAACTTTTTTCCTATGAGTTCTGTTATGGGCTTGCTAAAATCCTGGACTATCCCAGAGGTCCAAGGCATATAAGATACTCTTTCTCATGAGAGAATCACTACCCTGGCTGCTCAACCCATTGCTTTAGTAAGTATCTTTAGCTCGACCCCTTTATTTTTTAATACTATGTTCATGTATTGACCTTAAGTGATTTCTTTTTTCAGTTAGTGACGAGTTTCAACAGCATCTTGAAGAAGGATGAAGCTATCAAGGCTTCAAGCTCCTCGGGAGGAGTAGAGGAAGCTTTTGTTGGGCTGACCCAATCTTTAAAAGACTCTCGTTAAAAGTACGAGGAAGATAAAGTTGCTTGGGAGAAGCAACTCAAGTCCATTGAGCTGGACAGAAATCAAAGAGTGAATGCCTCCAAGGAAATAGAGAGGAACTTGAAGGAGTTTGAGCAGAGCAATAAAAAATTTGAACAGAGCAACAAAGAGCTTGAAGTTAAGCTCAAGTCTGCTGAAGAGGAATTTGTTAAACTTCAAGATGTCGAGCGACAGCAAACGGAGGTGGAAGGGAAGTTGAAGGCTGGCGAGGAGCTCCTTAGCGAAAGGACCTCCTCGAAGAAGGCAAAAAGGAAAAATGCAGTTAAAAAATCATTCAGTGTTAGTTGGGATAAAGGCTGGAATAAGGGCCTGGCAACCATTTCCTCTCAAATGGAGTATGTCAGCCTCAAATATTTTAGATGGGTTGCAGCGTTGGAGGAACTGAAAATTGCTAAGAATTTTGAGTTATTCCAGCGATACACTCATGGCCCTCCTCCCTCTCCTGGAGAAGAAGAAGAAGATGAACATGCTTCAGAGGAATCTTCTTTGATGACTGGAGATCAAGTCCCTGTTGTTCCTGTTGTTTAGCCTCCCGAGCAACTCCATCCAGCCAGAACTTCTACCGAGCAGCTTCCCTTGCCTTCCGAGTGACCAACCCCTTCATCCAAACCTTTTAAGGAAGTCATAAGGAGAAGGTGTGGAGTTGTTCGAGTTTTTATTTTTTTGTTCTCTTGAATGTAACCTCAGACTTTGTATTTTCTCTTATGATGAAATAAAATTCAAACTTTGGTTATTCACCTTAAATTTCTCTTTTACTTGCTCTGTCTGTGTCATTATTGATTATTTTTATTTCTTCTCTTTGCTAGTTTATGGCCAGGATGGAGCTCTTATCAGCTCATGACACAGAATTGATGAAGAAATGCAATGACTATTTTAAAGATGGTCATGCAGATCTTAATGAGGCCCAGATAATTGACATCCTCGGATCAGGTGCTTCTGACCAAGAAGTTGAAGCTTACCAATACCTGAAATGTTTGCTCGATTGTGCAGTTGCCAACAATGTGGCCTACTATGAGATGATTGAAGATCTCCAAGGAACGATCGAGGAACTTCAGTATCAATATAAAGAGTCCTCCACACTTTTGTATCAGGAATACGATAAGAAATATCAGTAATTGAGTGCTGACAAAGGGTATGACAAATTCATCTCTGCTCATGAGAATAAAGAGAGTATTCTGAAGCTTGAAGTTGAAGAGCACAGGCATATCGCTAAGTTGTTGGAGCAGGAGAACATTCCTTTGTAATAAGAGATAAAATAACTCAAATCTGTTGCATCTTCTTTGCGAGCCTTGGTACCTGTTAATGATGAAGGTTTTTCTTTCTTAGAGGTATAAAATGCCAACTTACGAGATAAGTTGGAAACTTTGAAAAGAGCTGGATCTTCCACATCTACTCGTGGACAAGCAAGATCTTCTTCTCTTTAACGATAAAGGGTTGGCCAAATTTCTATCGAAGAAGCGAGAACTCAATCAGCCTTGGATAATCAGGCAGTTAAGTTGATGGCGAAAAATCAAGCTTTGGCAGAAATGTCCAAGAAAATTCTGAATTTTACTGACCAACTCTCTTCCCAGAGTTCTGCTTTGGAAAATAAGGAAATTATGGTGAAGAGTCTCCACGAGCAACTGGAGAGGTTAACTTATCAGTTCCATAAACAACGCAGAGAGTTTTGGATGTCTGGGTATAATGAAGCCCTTTACCATCTCGATCCTAGGATCCAGCAGTCAAATAACAAGGGGTACAAGCAAGGGTGGTTGAATACACTGTGTGTGCTAAAATTGGAGCAAGGCCACTACTTATGGGATTATTATGACCCTGGAGTGCTCGATTTACCCATGCCTCCTTTTACGTTTGATATTAGTTGGATTCCTGCTCGGGAAATTCCTCAATGCTTGATCTCCAAGTACCTCGGTGATTACAGTCTTTATGCAAACTTTGAGATATCTCGCCCAAAGCACTTGCTTTATCGGCCCTCTGTAATCAATGTTAGAATGATGAGAGGTGTAAATTTTATAAATTCTCCTTATGCCTTAGATGATCCTCCAGCTGGAGTAGAACCTGTTTCAAAGGCATAAGGGAAAAAACCAATAGAATAGGTTTTTTTTTTAATGAAGTATATTTTTCACATCACATGTAATTCTACTTGATTTAAATGAAGAAATTTTTAGTCTTTTCCAATTTTATTTTCTTCTAACTAATTTGTAGAATGTCCTTGCTTGTTGGTTGGTAAATATATATGTATATACTATATTTATCCCATTTGTTGTTTGATTATAGTGACTTGTCACTCTTTAGTTTGGTACTAACCAACCGGGGTTGGTTATATTGAGTTCCCGACCAACCGAAGTTGGTGGTAATTGAATTGCCGACCAACCGGAGTTGGTGGTATTAAGTTCCTGACCAATTGGAGTTGGTGGTAATTGAGTTCCCGAAGAATCAGAGTTGGTGGTAATTGAATTGTCGACCAACCGGAGTTGGTGGTATTAAGTTCCCGACCAACCGTAGTTGGTGGTAATTAAGTTCCCGACCAACCGGAGTTGGTGGTAATTGAATTGCTGACCAACCGGAGTTGGTGGTATTTAGTTCCCGACCAACCAGAGTTGGTGGTAATTGGGTTCCCGACCAACCGGAGTTGGTGGTAATTGAATTGCTGACCAACCGGAGTTGGTGGTATTAAGTTCTCGACTAACCGTAGTTGGTGGTAATTGAGTTCCTGACCAACCGGAGTTGGTGGTAATTGAATTTCCGACCAATCGGAGTTGGTGGTATTAAGTTCTCGACCAACCGGAGTTGATGGTAATTGGGTTCCCGACCAATCGGAGTTGGTGGTAATTGAATTTGCGTAGTGTGTAGCACTAATACTCCAAAAAAAATTCAATAAAGGAAGAAAATGGGTGACACATCACTCTATTCATATTTGAAGAAATTGCATTACAGAGGAATTACATTACATAGGAATTTCAATTACTGATAATACTTGCGCAGATGCTCTGCATTCCATGCATTCTTGAATTTCTCCCCCTCTAAAGTTTCAATCCTGTACGTTCCTGGACAAACAACTTCTGTTACTCTGTAGGGTCCGTGCCAGTTGGCTTCCAATTTGTTGGGCTTTTGAATCACTTTCTTCAGCACATAATCCCCTTCCTTCAAATCACACTTCTTCACTCTTTTGTTGTAAAACAAAGCTGTTCATTGTTGATATGCTGCATTCCTGATTGTTGCTTCCTCCCTAACTTCTTCGAGCATATCCAAGTCTAATCTTCTCATCAAGTCACTGACAGGAGAATTTAAATTAAGCACTCTATGTGTAGGTAGACCCAATTCAGCAGGTATGACATCCTCACTCCCAAATGCCTGCATGTATGGGGACTCTCCCGTTGCTGTTCGTGTTGTCGTGCGATAAGCCCACAACACAGAGTGTAGCTCATTAATCCAATTTGCTTTTGCATCATCAAGTCATTTCTTCAATCCATTCAGTAGCGTTCTGTTTGTTACCTCATTTTGCCCAATGCTCTGGGGATGGCCTAGTGCAGAGTGGATTTTCAATATATTGGATTGATGATAATATGCAACAAACTCCTCGTTGCAAAATGGGTTCCATGGTTAGTAATGAATGCATGTGGGAGACCATATCTGCAAATAATGTTTTTTTCAAATCAATTGAGAGACTTTTCCGTATGTCATATCAATGAGAGGCTCAGCTTCCGCCCATTTTGTAAAATAATCCATAGCAACCACAAGGTATTTGAATCTTCCCCTAGTCGTTGGAAGTGGCCCGACCAAGTCTATCCCCCCATGGAAAATGGCCAAGGGGACGTTATGGGTGTTAACAATGCTTGGGGAGTTCTTCGAATGGACGAGAAGTGCCGGCATTTATCGCACTTCTTAGCATAAGCTGTGCAATCAACTCTCATCGTTGGCCAGTAGTACCCCTGCGTTGTTATTTTTTGCAAAAGCGTCTGACCTGCTACATGAGCTCCACAGGACCCTTCATGAACCTCTTCGATCAAATCTTTCACTTCGGAGGGATGGACACATCTTTGTAGCCCTACTATAACTCCTCATCTGTACAGAATGTCACTGGTCAATACATAACAAGCAGCTTTAAACTTCAATTTCTTGGCTGCGAGTTTATCAGTTGGTAAAGCCCCCTCTTTAATATAGGCCCTGATGGGATCCATCCAAGATGGTCCCAAGTCGAGAGCAATGAATTTCATCATCAGATCTTCGTCTATGCTCCGACCAACCATGATTTCTATTGGGATTGTTCTTCGTAGCTCGGTGCGGGTGGCTGATGCTAACCGAGCTAGGGCGTCTGCTCTTGCATTCTCTAATCTTGGTATTCTAATCCACTGAACTGCAGTAAAACTTGATACCACCTCCTTTACTTTTGCATGATACTTGACCACTAATTCTCCTTTTTGCTGCATACACCTCGAGAATTTGATTTACGATTAACTGGGAATCACTGAATACAACGACCTGCTCTGCCTTCATGGTTTTAGCTAGATTTAAACCCAGGATTATAGCTTCATATTCGGCCTCATTATTAGAAGCTTTAAATTGAAAGCGCAGAGCATACTCTATATCAATCTCATCCAGGCTGTTTAAAACAATACCTGCTCCACTGCCTGTAGTGCACGAAGAACCATCCACATACAAATTCCATGTAGGTACTTCATTATCAAACTCTTGATTAGATACAGTTCCTCAGTGGAATATTTGACGCTTCCTTTTATCCTCCTCCAGCATTTCTTGCTGCTTGTTGATCATCTTCTCTGGATTTTCCATGGCTAAAAGTTGCTTGGGTGTTAAATTTGATGATCTCATATCATCCCCGGGTTGTTCTGCATTAAGCTTATGCTCTTCAAAAGTATCAGTATGGGTTAACTCTGCAATAAAATCTGCTATTACCTATCCCTTAAGTGATGATCTAGGCTCATAAACTATATCATACTCACCAAGTTGTACTGTCCAGTACATCAATTTTCCCAATTTATCCGATTTGTGCAGAGCTTGCCTTAAGGGCATATCTGTGTACATAACTATAGTATGAGCTTGGAAGTATGGCCGCATTCTTCTTCTTTCTTCGATCAACGCTAGTGCCAACTTTTCCAACCTTGGATATCTAATCTCTGCTCCTCGGAAGGCCTTGATGGTGTAATAGATTGGTTTTTGCACTCCGTCCTTCAATCTTATCAATGTCGAGCTAACTGCATTCTCTGAAACTGCTAGATACAAGTATAATCTTTCTTCCATCACTGGTCTGGAAAATAATGGAGGTGTCCCTAGGTATTTCTTCAATTCTTAAAAGGCTCCTCTCATTCACCATTCCACTCAAAAGTTTTTCGCAGCGTTTTGAAAAATGGGAGACATCTGCCCGTTGCTCGTGACACAAATCTGTTAAGTGTAGCAACTCGTCCTGTGAGACTTTGCACTTCTTTCTTCGTAGTAGAAGATCGTAGCTCCAATAGGTCCTTGATCTTTTTAGGGTTCGCTTCGATACCTCGTTGGTTAACAATATATCTGAGAAACATGCCTTCTCGTACTCCGAATATGCATTTAGTGGGATTCAGCTTCATTTGATATTTCTCTAGTTGATCAAAGGTATGACCTAGGTCAACTAGATGATCAGCAGCTTTCTTGCTGTTTGTCAACATATCGTCAACATAAACCTCCATGTTGTGACTGATTTTCTCTGCAAACACCTTATTCATCAGCCGTTGATATATTGCACCTGCATTTTTAAGTCCAAAAGGCATAACATTATAGCAATAAGTTCCCTTTGGGTTGATAAAAGAGGTACTCTCCCTATCCTCAGGCTTCATTTTAATCTGGTTGTAACCAGAATAAGAATCCATGAAACTCAACAATTTCTGCTGATATGCCCTAAATGTACCACCTCGGCTCGGAGGCACCAACCTCGGCCATTGGTATTGGAAGGGTCTTAGAACAATGACCAGCGGTCTCATCCCAAGCAAGGTCGGCCATGGCCAACGTTACTACCAACCTCATCAAGAGAGACCCTCATGATCCATGGGAATAATTATTCATCAGGCCATTGAAGGGATGGCAACCTCGACTGGGAGTAGGCCGAGGTCAAGGACAACTTCGGTAGGGAATCAGCCAATGTTCCTAACATGTTCCAGCTCAACCTCGACCCAGGCCGACCTTATGATATCACCTACCTAACCTCAGCTCCACATAATCCTAGGTCATCATGATTAATCTCTGATTGGATGATAGTTAGACTTTACCAATCTCGTACTATTCCAGGCTGAGGTCATGACCAGACAGATGGTCGAGCTCTTCTGCGCATATGTGGGGCTAAGAACATGTGTACACAAATCAGTTATAACCGAATCATTCCCCCCACGTGAGGGAATATTGAGGTCATTATTATCTACATGAGATAAGCCAGGTGTCATTCTCATACTGGTTCGATCCTCATGCACATACTCATTGCATGCTTGAGGGGTACACTACACCCCCCAGGCACTATATATAGAGGTCATCCTCTACCTTGAAAAGGATCCGAAATCAGCAACCCTAGCTGAAACTCTGTCTAAATACACAGTAGAGAGAGAAAGCTTGAGAGTTTGTATCTATGGCCATTAGAGCCCTCATACAGTGATACTAATCACATACTTGCACAGTGGATGTAGGCCTGATTGGCTGAACCACTTATATTCTGGTGTGAATCCTCTTCTCCTCACCTCCTTCTACTATATACCTTTATACTACCATTGTTAACACTAAATTGAGCTCACAAACACCTTGAAGGGTGGTGCTATTTCCAGCATCATCATTTTGGCGCCATCTGTGGGAATCGAGAAGCTATCTCTTTCTCATCTGTTGCTTAGCCTCACCGGACACTCTGGTGGTGAACCAGGCCTCACCCCTTGCGTGGATCTATTTCACCATTGAAAGAGGTTCAGTAAGGTATTAAGCTCATCTACTACACCAGCTCTTTTGTGTTAACACATGGCACCGGAATTACCACCACCTCTTCTGCTGCCTGGTGCGGGAGGACCTAGCTCCAGCCAGGCACCGCCCCAATCCAAAATGGCGGAGGTGGCCGAAACCTTGAGATCTTTGGCTGCAACGCAACAAGCAATGCAAGAGCAATTCGCACAGCTCAGCCAAAATATGATGAGGCCACCCGGAGTCTCACCGGAGATGATCACCCCGGCAGCTGCTCAGCCCCATCCTGATGCCAGGGGACCACCCCAGGCACGACGGAAAGACCAACCTATGCCCCAGTGGAGGAGGGATTTTGCTGACCCTAGGCACTTACACCTGGGGAGTCAAGGAAACCCTTGCTCTGTGGATAGGTATGATGATCTAAAGGTAGAATACACTAGTTGATCGATTCGGGGCAAAGGAAAATGATCCTTTGGGCATGCCTTATTACGATCAGTGAAGTCCACTCACATCCTCCACTTGTTATTTTTCTTCCTTACCATCACCACATTTGCTAGCCAATCAGGATATTTGACATATTCAATAAAAGAGGCTTTTTGTAGTTTCTCCACTTCTTCCTCTATAACTTGGTTCTTCTCAGGACTGAACACTCTTTTTTACTGATTTATTGGCTTTACCTCCTTGTTCACATTGAGCTCATGGCACAGGAAATTCGGGTCTATCCCAGGCATATCTTCATGACTCCATGCAAAAGTCTCTTTTCTGTGCCTTAGAAATGCTATCAATTCAAGTTTTATCGATACATCCATTGATGCACCAATTTGAGTTGTTCGTTCTGGATGCTCATCGTCCAGAATGATATTTTCAGTAGCCTCCATGACCTGTCCCTTCACGAGCTGAGACTCATCTCTAGGGTCTAACGTTTCAATCTCTGCATCTTCTATTTCATCCACTTGATAGGTAGTAGTCTTTTTCCTGGATTCTTCATGTTCCTCCTGCTCGATAGATGAATAGTAGTATTCCCGAGCTACTTTCTGGTCGCCTTTCACAAATCCAACTCCAAAGTTGGTTGGGAATTTTAAATATTGATGTACGGTAGATGGTACTGCTTCTAACTTCTTCAGACCTACCCTTCCCATGATGATATTATAAGCTGATTGGACATTTTATCCATTACGAAAAAATGTACTCCTTCTATTCGACAAGCAGACCATTTACCAATAAGCATATCCAACTTGATCATCCAAAGTGGAAAACCTTTCTCGCCAGTAAAACCAAGGAGGGGACTATGATATGGCTCCAACTGGGCTAGCTTCAGATTCAAACTATCAAAGCATGGATAGAACATGATATGTGCCGAGCTACCATTATCCACTAGTACTCGTGAAATCATCACTTCTTTCATTCTCATCTTGATTACCAATGGATCATCGTGAGGATATAAGACACATGTCGGGTCATTTTTAGAGAAACCAATGACCAGTTTATCTTTATTCACCTTTCTCGAGCGATCATCTTCAGCCAAGTTTATTCGTTGTATGTACGAGCAAGCTTGATCCTCATTTAGGTAGGCTCTCCTCTCCGCAGTAAGATCTCCACCTCTTGCATTTCACCTATAATCACATTATATTCAAATGATCCAAAATGGATTGAAAATACCTCACGCTCTGGCTGTCTTGGTCTTTTAGGAAGGTTGGGATCATCTTTTGGATCATCATCATGGTCTCTCTTCTTATCTTCTTTTGCTCGATGAGGAGATTTAGATCTTTGCCTTCCTCGGTCGCTGGTCTTCTCACCATTTTGGCGATCAACATACTTAGACATTTTCCCCGTCTGATGAGTGCTTCAATTTCATTCTCGAGAGCTATGCAACGTTTAGTTGTATGACCATGGTCTTTGTGGAATTTGTAATATTTGGACTTGTCCCTTCTGTCAGGATCTGCCTTCATTTTTGTTCGCCAAGCTATCTCCTCGCTATTCTTAATCTCCTCTAGAATGTGAATTATATCTACCTTCAAAGGAGTATAATTTCCAAATTTCTTCATCTGCTCCAGTGCTTGCTTTCCTTTAGACTGCCTACTGCCACCATTGTTCTTCTGATCCTTTTTTTCGATTTTACTTTCTTTCATCTTGGTCTCCGTAGTATCCGCATTCTTCTTCACAGCCATGGCCTTCTCGGCATTCATGATTTTGGCTGCTTTTGCCATCAATTCTGCCATGGTCCTAGGTGGATCTTTGGCTAGAGTGTAGTACAACTTATCTGGTAACATTCCACTCATCAGGGAAGTAATTGTTATTTTCTCCCCGTAATCAATTACTTCAAGTTTCTCGTTATTGAAATGAGTAATATAGTCCCTAGTGCGTTCGCCTGCCTTCTGTCTAACACTTAGCAAATGTGCTACTCGCTTGACTGGTTTTGCTCCAAAACAAAAATTCCCGATGAAGAGTTCTGCCAATGAAAGAAAGTCGCAATCTTTCCCCAAGGAAGGTTGTTGTACCATATCTGAGCTGATCCGGTAAGAGTTCCTGAAAATACCATGCATCTCATCTCGTGTGGAACTTCATAGATATCGGCAGTAGCTTGGTATTGTTCTATATAAGGACATGGTTAATTTTCCCATCATATTTAGGCGTCACCGTAGGAGCTTTGAATTTTGATGGTGTGGGAAAGTTCATAATTGCATGTACAAATGGTGTCCCTTGGACAAAAGTTCTTTATAGAGGATTCTTAGCCTTAGCCATTTCCCCTAATCTATCCTCCAATCTTTGAATCGAGCCTTTCCATGCATCGTCTCCTACCTCGGGCTTATTTGTTCGAGCAACTGATCGTGTTGAGTTTTCCTCCTGGGATCCTTCATTATGAGCTACTGGGTGTGATTTGGCAAGCCTTCCCTTAGGTCGGATGGTCGTTGAGAATTCCTCGACACAATCCTAGGAGGACTTCTATTCGTCCGAGGGCCCAAACAATCAAAAGGATAGACCCTACTCAACCTTTCAAGATAAGTTGAAAGGTTAAAGTGATGTTTCGTTGAGAATTTATAGCTCGTGCTGACGAAGTTCGACCAGGTTGATACGAAGGATCACTAGATCTATCAGTACGATATGACTCAGTATATCTAGATTGGGAAACCTCTGGTAACAGTGTTTGTCTTGTTCTTAAGGAAGGCATATGGGTATTTCTCTGAACACTTCGTTGTCCTGATTTGGCTGGCAATCCACCTTGAACAATTTTTATCAGTTGACGCATGGTTTCTTGCATGGTTGTTTTCCCTTGGGCTACATTATCCATTAAGCCTGCCAGATCTTGAACATTTGGGGGAGCAGAAGGTTTTGGAGGGATTCAAGTGTTTCGATTACTGGATTCCAGATTATCAGCCATAGATGATGAATTATTTTGGTGAAAAATGCTAAATACAGTTGTTTCCCACATACGACGCCAATCTGTTGATGTAAAAAACAAGATTCAATCTAATTATTTTAATCACAGATGAAAATGTATAAATAAATATAAGACAATAGATTTTTAAAGTGGTTCAGCCTTATGAGAATGACCTATGTCCACTGTTTTTGTATTGCTGACTATTTGCCTGGAATTCTCGATAAATGGGTTACCAAGAGATCCAGTGTCCCCTTCTAATGAGGAGGTTACAATGTATTTATAGCCTTGAGGTTGTACATGTGAAAGGACAATGCGTTGCTATCTAGCAGACATATACATCTGTACAATATTAATGAGCATTAAATGCGCAATCATCTTTTTGATTCTCTTAAGTTGGATGTTCTGTATGTTGAGTTGCTCGGACCTCCTGAGTTGCTCGGTACGCTTAAGTTTCTCG
The DNA here is from genome assembly GCA_949130495.1 of Sambucus nigra. Taxonomy (NCBI): domain Eukaryota; kingdom Viridiplantae; phylum Streptophyta; class Magnoliopsida; order Dipsacales; family Adoxaceae; genus Sambucus; species Sambucus nigra. The sequence goes on from OX422209.1 coordinate 524,402,632, forward strand.
GAGCCTCAAGCTCCTCGGGGCGCCTTAGCTACTCGGTATGATTGAGTTGCTCGGGGCGCTTAAGTAGCTCGGTGACAGTATGTTGTTCGTTGAAAGTGTTTATATTTGCCATATAAGTTAACACGTGTCTTCAAGTGAATAGTCCACGTTAGCAGACTAAATTTGGTATCAACAATGATGAAGTGAATCCGAAATGAAGGTCAAATATTTCACCCGTTGCACTAATTCTTGAAATATATCATTATTTATTGCATACCTTTTCCTCAAGCGCTACATTTTATATATTGCACTTTAGGTGTTTGACATAATGTGAAAGTGAATTTTTTATATTTATGTATCTCGATGATGATTGAAAACTCATGTTGTGTGCACGATTTTTCGAGAACTTATTTGTCAAAAGATCATGGAATGATGAATGAAGATGATTTGCCGAATTAAAGATGATATGAAAATGAGCTCTCAGGTGTGCTATGTTGATCTGTGAATAAGAATCCAAACGTCCTGTACTATATTCTTAACAAGTTCTCTTTAGACACTAATTTTTTTTTTGTATTTCAGATATGGGTAGTTTAGAAGAGGTCGTTACATCCATATAGGGCCTGGATGGCAAGTATTTGATATGAGAATGATTTTCAATGAGGAAAAAGTCGTTGTCTATCCCATAGTCATGAGTCTCGCATCTGCCAACTCTGTTATCATCATTAAAAGGATGTACTGGCTGAATGCATCATTAGTACTTACATGCCGAACCGATTATTGGCCCTATATTTGCCGTCAGGCTACGCACTTTTTTCGGCAAGGATTATTTTGTCCAGCACTCTGAATGTAATGCCTTGTCTAATTTTCCTTGGTTTGATCTCGCTTATGAGTTTTAATTCACTTGATCCTTAAGCCAACTAAGTTGAGACGAACACCTACATTGAAGGTCCAAGATAATGAAGAACCCGGTTCATTTAGATTTTGTATCATACATAATACTGCTCCAAAACACTTGATATGCCACTTGAAGATGGCGCACACGTATGTTAAAAAGGAAAGCGTAAAAATTCATGGTGTGTTTACCGTGAGTATGGTCGGTGTCATGGATTATTCTGAATTCGTCCGACTAACATTATTAATACTATTTCACTTGACTCTGTTTCAAGATTTGATTTTGAACTCTAATCATTCAATTCGAAATCAAGTAAACTTCTGAATCTAAAATGGAGGTTTGGAAAAATAATTTATTGATGTGATTTAGACACTGGGTATTTATGTTTGGATTTCATTTATATGTTCTCTTTAGACACTGATTTTTTATGTTTGTATTTCAGATATGGGTAGTTTACAAGAGGCTGTTGCAGCCATACATGGACTGGATGGAAAGTATTTGATATGAGAATGATTTTCGACGAGGCGAAAGACGTTGTCTATCCCAGAGTCACGAGTCTCACAGTTGCCATCTTATATCATCAGGGATTCAGGGATAGACCAGCCGAAAATATCAAAGTTTTCTTTGATTCGTGCTTTATGTGTTCTCTTCGGAAGCTCTTAAGAAGCACACTTTGATCTGTGCTCTTGGGAGAGCAACCTGTGCTGGAGTCTTCCCTAATTTTTCTGTAACTGTAAGTAGAACTTGATCTTGGGAACATCGCTCTTGAGCCATGTTTTACCAGGAGAACCCAAAGGTGAATACCCGGATAGGGGAACACCCTTAGATTTATAGAATTCCTGCAGTATGGTCTGTTGCCATGAAGGATGACACTCCACCTGGTTGACAGTAGGGGGACGCGTGCCACATCTAATAAATCTCCCAATTTCTTTGTAGATAAATTGTTAACACCAAAAGATCGAGCCTTGATAGCGTCATAAAGTGCTTCCATCGCTCTCCGAACGCTAGGCACATCTGTTGGAGTAAGGTTTTCACTTTTCAGGCAAATTTTCCTATTGTGCCAGTAAACTGGCACAAGCCCCTCAAGATAATATACAGTGCATATGTTACAACATGACCATTTTTTAAATGGGTATATACTTCTACAAAAATAAAACAATATCAAATGGTCTGAATAGTTGTGAATTGAGGGAGCAGCAGTTGACTGAGGAAAGGTATAATTGATGTCTCTGTTTTGGAGTATTTTTTCCGCTTCTACTTTGTTTTACTATCGTATATATGATTCAGACTAAGTAATAGTTCAGAGAAGGTATATAGATCTATTATTATAGATGAGTACAACGTGCTCTATTAATGTCATTTTTAATATTGTTTTGAATCTTTTGCATATTACTTTACAGAGTATTCTCAAAATTAATCAGTTGCATGTATTGGTGTTTACCTCTTATATATATCATCATATTAAGGTCATTTCTAATATATTTGAATTTGTTTTCAGTTTCAGGGCTTATTTTGTTTGATTTGTAAGATTTTACCATGGATTCCGAGGTATTTTGCCGAGGTCTTTAACTCTCCAACCGCTGGTAGAGATCTTAAATTTTTCAGGCCATAGGCATGCGATCTAATTTGTCTCTTCAGGCTACCGCAATTCTCGCAGCCTCACCACCGCTACTATGGACTTATAATATCTCTGAACACGCCAAACTTGCATGACCGCCATCATCATAGGAACATGATATTCATCATTTTCTCATTTCATTTCAAAGGAGTGAGGTTTGAGTTCTATATATTTTAACCCAAAGCAACATGGAACCAATGGAAACCTATACTGCATTTGGCTTGAATATTTATTTCTCTCCAATAGTTTTGTAAATCTTATGAATATAGATGCATAACTCAAAGAAATTTTACCATTTCCATTTGTTTATTTAGGTTGAGTGAGATATATTGTGTGCATCACAAAGGATCATTAAGACACCTATTTTAGGTACTGTACACAAAATAATGATACGTACAATAACAATACACCCTTGCATGCAGTAGTTGATGTTGATGGCATACATCAACAACCTTCCAACCTGTGATCCTTTTTCGCAAGCCTTAGCATCATCAGTTTGGAGACAATCAATGCTATGTGTTTTTCTAAATTTGTTTCTCCTAAAACATGGAAAACTCATGGGTAAATAAAATATTTACCATCATCATTCACACTAAAAATCCTTTAACGGGTTGGTGTTCAGCTTGAATAAGATGATCAGTTGTCCAACTTCTAGGAGTGGGGTGGCAGAGTTGTCCATTGGCAGTAAAAGCAGGTTGGAGCCATGGTGGCCCAATTTACAAATAATAAATTTTGAGAGTCCTGACCTTTTCATTTTTTTCAACTGCTCCAATAAAATTGATTTAGAATTTGTCAAGTCCTCCACCAAGTTATTTGATCACATGCTTGATCCCCCCCCTCCCCCCCCCCCCCCCCCGAGTTGAGTGACATATATTGTGTGCAGCAAAAAGGATCATTGAGACACTAGTTTTCATTATTTATAGCCAAAATATCATTTTCAATTTTTCTTATTTGATTGTTTTTAGAGGTTGTGTACTATGACCCTATTTGATTTTGCTCCATTTTGGTTTGATTTTTTCAGGTTTGATCAATAATTATCTAAGCCTGTCTCAGATGTTTCGATATGGAGTAGTGTTCAGTTACTGAATTTATCACAGAAGTTGCATATGACTTTGAGGTTTGAAAATTATGTTTGGGTAAGGAATAGTGTTCAGTTACTTGATTAATGTTCGTTTTACATGAATATAATATTACTGTTAACACTTAGTTTTGTTTTAGTTAATATTGTCTTTTTCATATTTTTGAGGTTCGAAGGGTTGGAAATTTGACTGATATGTGTATGGCGGTAATTGAGGGAACTGTGCTTCTCTACCCAGGAGTCTAAATGCATTATCCTCATACTGGATGTAATTCTAATTATGCCTTCTCAATTGTTGAACTCTTATAAGGTGCACTGGAATATGGTATACATCTCCACGGTGGATTTATTAGAACTCAACTACCGACATCTATAGGGTATGACTCCTTATAAGGAGATTTCTTAGACCAAGTGGGAGATATAAATTTCCAACTCAACTCAACTCAACAAAGACTTTTCGCAATTATTTGGGGTTGGCTACATGAATCCTATTTTTCCATTCCATTCTGTCAAGTGCAATATCTTCGGTTAAACCACATGACATCATGTCCATTTTTATAATATCCCACCAAGTCAATTAAGGACTACCTCTACCCCTTGTGCTACCATCAATACTAACTAAATCACTCTTCCTTACAGGAGCATCCAATGGTCTACGCTTGACGTATCCAAACCATCTAAGTCGATTTTCTCTCAATTTATCTTCTATAGGAGCTACTTTTACCGTTTCATGAATTTGTTCATTTTTAATTTTATCCTTTCGAATTTTACCACAAATCCATCTTAGCATTCGCATATCCGCCACACTCATTTTCTGCACATTTTGTTTCTTGGCTGCCCAACACTCTGTTCCATATAACATGGCGAGTCTAATGGCCGTCCTATAATATTTACCTTTTAACTTCAAAAGTATACGCCTATCACACAAAACGCCGATAGCACCTCCACTTAACCCAGCCTGCTCTAATCCTATGAGTAACATCATCACTAATATCTCCATCTTTTTGGATAATCGATCCTAAATAACGAAAATGATCATTTCTGGGTATCTCTTGACCCTCCAATTTTACCACATCTCAATTTGTCCTCCTATTACTACTAAAATTGCACTCCACATATTCTGTTTTAGTTCTGCTTATTTTAAATCCTCTTGTTTCTAAAGTTTCTCTCTATAATTCCAACCTAGCATTAATCCCTGTCTTAGTCTGATCCACTAAAATAATACCATCTGCAAATAACATACACCACGGAACCTCTTCTTGTATTTATCCAGTCAACTCATCCATAAAAAGCACAAAGAGATAAGGACTTAATGCTGAACCTTGGCGTAGACCTATCGTAATTGAAAATTCACTACTTTCTCCACCTGATGTTCTTACTGTAGTCATTGCACCATCATATATATCCTTGATCATATCAATATATCTGCGAGTCACTCCTTTTTTATGTAGAACCCACCATATTATATCTTTGGGTATCCTATCATATGCCCTCTCCAAATCTATAAAAATCATATGAAGATCCTTCTTTTTCTCCCTATACCTCTCCATTAATCTCCTCAATGAATAGGTTTCTTCCATTATTGACCTCCCATGCATAAACCCCAATTGATTCTCAGATACTGTTGTCTTTAATCTTAATCTATATTCAATCACTCTCTCCCAAAGTTTCATTGTATGACTCATTAACTTAATACCACGATAATTTGAACAACTTTGTATGTCCCCTTTATTTTTATAAATAGGTACTAAACACTTTTTCTCCATTCATCGGGCATCCTATTAGTCATTAAAATTCTATTGAATAATTTTGTAAGCCATGATACTCATCCTCCCCTAAGCACTTCCAAACCTCAATAGGGATACCATCTGGTCCTAAAGCCTTCCCTATTTTTATCTTTTTTAGAGCAATCCTGACCTCTGTTGTCCTAATTCTGCGAAAAAATATATTTTCTCAAGTCCCCCTAAGTTCCTCTATATCAAATCTACTCCCATTATCTCCATTTAATAACCTCTCAAAGTAGTTTTTCCATCTTTTCATAATTTCATCATCTTTGACTAGGACTCTCGAATCATGACTTTTGATACACTTAACGTTATTAAAATCTTTTGTTTTCCTATCCCTAAGTTTAGTAAGCTTATAAATACTTTTTTTCCCTTCTTGTGTACCTAATTTTGTATGAAGATCATCATACGCTTTTAACTTAGCATCTCTTACCACTTTTTTAACTTGTTTTTTAGCCCATTTATATTTCCCAAAATTTTCTTCATTTATATTTGTTTGCCATGTTTTAAAGCACTCCCTTTTAATTTTTACTATATTTTGTACTTCTTCATTCCACCACCAAGTTTCCTTAGCCTGCGGCCCCTTGCCTTTTGATTCTCCATGAACTTTCTTTGATATTCTCCTAATGCATGTGGCCATCTTATTCCACATTATGTTAGTCTCTTCTTCAGTATTCCATGTTGCTTCATTTAATAATTTATCTTTAAATAGTTCTAATTTCTCTCCTTTTAAGTTCCACCACCTAGTTCGTGGGTTAATCTTCACTTTTCGCACTCGTGATTGATTTTTAATATTTATATCCAACACAATTATCCTATGTTGTGAGGTAAAGCTCTCTCCCGGGATAACCTTACAATCTTTACACGTTAATCGATATCCTTTTATAGTAATGAAAAAATATATTTGGATCTTATGCGTCTCACTTTTATAAGTTATTAAGTGTTCAAGCCTCTTTTTAAAACATGTATTTACTAGTACAAAATCATAAGACATCACAAAATCTAAGATAGACTCTCCCCGTCGTTCCTATCTCCAAAACCATATCCTCCATGCACTATCTCATATCCTACACGATCTTCTCCTACATGGCCATTAAAATCTCCCCCTGTATAGATTTTCTCACCTACAGGTATTTCTTGAATTAGTTCATCCATTTGTTCCCAAAGTTGTACTTTAGTGTGCTCATCTAATCCTACTTCAGCTGCATAAGCACTAACAATATTAATTATGTTTTCACGTAATACCAATTTTACAAGTATAAGTCTATCACCTTTCCTAATAACGGTTATGATATCGTCCTTAAAGTTCTTGTCTACTATTATTCCAACTCCGTTCTTATTTCTGTGTTTTCCTGTATAATAAAATTTAAATCCTGTATTTTCTATTTCTCTAACTTTCTCACCGACCCATTTAGTTTCTTGTAAACAAGCTATGTTAACTTTTCTTCTTATCATGGTATCTACCAACAACATCCCTTTTCCTATCATGGTCCCTATGTTCTAAGTCGCTAACCTAAGTCTAGTATCTTGGACTATCTTCTTTACCCGCACACGTCCAGCTTGTTTTCGGAACCCTTGCGTATTTATCGTCGCATCCAGGCACCGATACGACGCCCCTTGCCTATTTTTCGAGACACCCGGTGGCAGATTCAATGCATCGCTTAAGGGGAATGCCCTAGCATTAGCACGTCTATTCATAGGATTCATGTTCATAAAGATCTGACAAAAGTCTCAAGTGTAACTTTGACCAGGTATGTTACTATTATGTTGGTACATATCTATCATTCATTGTCTTTATGAAGTTTAGAAGATATATTTTTTTGTTTGACTCAAAATATTAAAAATAGTTATTTTTATTGATTACTTTTTACGTTTAAATGGCACGTTTGGTGTTTTGATCGTAGTTTTATTTTAACAATTTCTAATGTACCTTAAAAATATGATAAGTCGACTTTATTTTGTCTCCTCTTCAATAAAAGAATTAAATACAAGTACAACATATAGTTCAGCTACATGTGTTGTCCCCTCTTTCCCATTTTTGCCTTTTTTTCTTGGTTTTGTGATAAGACATGTTGAATTGTTTCACTTCATCAAAACATTTCTGAGATCATTTAGATGAGATTAATAATATGTTTGTTTATATGATCACAAGATTGATGTAGGAAGAGTTGCGGGGGTGGGCAATCCACTTTTGGGCATATGATGAGCTGACACACATTCAACGAGAGAGCTTATAATCAGACGAGGCCTTATACAACTCCAAGAGCTGATCTGATGAGACTAAAACTCATCTGCTTGGATGCAACCATTTGGATTATCGTGTCTTGGCATATTGCATTTACCCCTTGGAATTGGCTGACGCAGTTTCTTCTTCTTTTATAGTTTATTCTGATTATAGTGTTATATTTAAATTGCTTGAAATATAACATAAATGTTGAAAATGTGAATTGTTGTCCTGAAAAATCTCATATGGAACTTTGTATGCCATCAAATTGTTAATTTGTTAATAATAAATAACATTTGCATATAGACTATTAGGATTGTTGTTGTTGGAGTATTTTTTATTTCATATACAGGGTTGATAATCTCATAAACAAATGAGATTATGGTCGATTTTTTAAAAATTACACTTTATTTTGTTGGGGAACGCAATTTTTTTCCATTTTACAAGCTATTATTTTGAATTACAAATAATTAGTTTTGTTGGTGTATTTCTTATTTCTTATACATGGCGGATAATCCTATAAACAAAGGAAACTCTACCCAAAAATTTTAAATGGTTTACGATTATTTATTTTATATAAAAACATATCTTCGTGCCTTCAGTCAAAGGGCAATACGCTTAATTGCAGGATCATGAATAGGTGGATGTCGTCTTGTTTACCCCCATATATAAAGAGGCTTCTCTCGTGTTTCGAACCCGAGACCAACTGTAGCTTTGACAATGACACTTGCTATCGCACTAAGGCGTGACTTTTTGCTTTTCAAAATTATCAGCGTGCCTTCAGGCATGGGCATATATATATATATATATATATATATATATATATACACACACACACTAGATGTAACTCGTGCGATGCATGGGCAAACACAACACGTTTCAGTAATTAAAAAGACAAATATAATGAGCCAACCGATTGTTAATAGGGAAATTACTTTAATCAACTAAAAATTATTCGTAAAAGTTTTTGTGCAATTTCAAAAAAGTGAAAAAATAATTAGTTAAAGAAACATTAAAAAAAAGTTATTTAAAACATTGATGATGTTTGGAGCATAATGTTTTCGTTTCAAAGAGAAATTTACGAAGAATGAGGTATATTTCTCATAATTGGTTTCCCTACAATGTGAAGGAATAAATTTATATATTTATCAACATTTAAAAGATTAATTTGAGAAAATTGAACTTTTAAAGTATATAAACACAACTGTGTATTTTTTAAAAGATTGTGTGGGACTTATACAAGATTATCTCCATAGCGATGTATAAATTCACTACAGAGTATTAGCTTCAATTAAACACCATTTTGTGTTGTGTCGCATCATAATTATTTTTATTTTAGTGGAACTCGTTTTTTGTTTGAAAAAATATTTTTGTATTGACATACTCATGTTAAGTAAAAAATGATTAGATTTCTTGTCGTGTCTCGTTTTATATTAGCCATATTCATGTTAAGTAAAAAAATATATTTCTTGGTGTGTTGCATTTTAATTAAATATTTTCTTTTATGCTAAAAACATGCATGTCATGTTTTTTTGCCGCCTTTAAAATTCTCACTCCTAAATTAAACCATTATATTTGATGAAAATAGTCAAGGTTTTGCCAATAAAAATAAAGACCATAATAACTAAAAATTTCAGTGCAAAAATAATTTTAAATATACTATTAGGAAGAATCAATGAAATTTTTTGGAGCGTAGATGATGTAATCTTCTTTTAACTTTTGTTGTCTTTATCAACACATTCATACATCCTTTCACTTCTTGGAGATTTGAAAACAACGTAGATGATGTTATATATTGGTAAAAGTCACCTTATGATTCTAATCGGATCACTATCGGGACAATTTCGTGGCAAAAATAGGACATGAACACAACACGACCCATTTGCAAGTTCAAAAACCCAGACCCGAATACGAAAGACCGTGTCAATTTCGTATCAATTTTATTTTGTTTTGTGTTATCATTTTGTTCCTAAAATTACCACCTCTAGATGTTATATTGGTAAATCCACTTTGTGATCTCGTGGTGTACAAAAAGTGTTTGAAACCCACCTCACCTCCTATTATCTCTCTCACCGGACACACCTCACAAATCCAATTTTTTTTGTCCCCCATGCCTCCACCTACAATCCGTCTCTTACCCAAAACCATCTCCTATTGTCTTCACCCACCCGTACAATCCTATAGTATGTCAATATTATTTAGCTCCCCATTCAAGAAACTTAAATGTATTGTTCAGCCTTATTTTTTTAAACATGTTTAGCCTTATTTCATAAACTCCGTAAAAAATGAATTAATGAAAAAAATGAATTCAAAACAATTCTTTTATACGTATCACAGAACTTTACCATTGAGAAATAATCTGAAAACATTGAAAAAAAATCTAGGCACCCACTTTCAAGAATGTATAAAGAATTAAGATCACATCCAGGTAAGAAATTCTTCAGGTTAGGTGGCATCCGAATCAACTCCCATTGTTTTATGAAAATCTGATTATACGAACATTGCAAACAAAATGGAGGATAACTCATGTACATAAAACATGGCAAATAATTATAGACGTACATATTTCAAAAGAAAGATTTAATACGAAATCAACTTCAAATCCCCAGCATCTTGTACTTACTGCCACCAAACCAGTTTATTATTCCATGGCCCGGATCACCAAACTCACCCACCACTGAACCATCACATATCCGTAAGATGAAAATAAATCATTAAAAATAAGTTAGTAGAAAACAAAAAAAAAATATCAAGAAAACCTATGCGTGTGAGAGAGTTAGAGCAACGATTCACCAGTAAAAAAAATGATTCACCAAACAGCAATGATTCACCAGTAAAAAAAGTGACTCAATCGTCAAACCAGTAATCTTCAATGCACGCCATCTCTGAGTCCTCCTAATTTCAAGCGTCAAACCAGTAAACACGATTCACCAAAAACCAAGAAATAAATGGAAACACTATAAAATCGTAAGATGCGTTTTAGAGTCGGTACAATGATATTCACAAACCCTCTATAATCTTCACAAACAATCCCTACAAAACAAAAGACAAAAGTGGGCATGAACAAATGCGGGTTCATAAACATCATATCTAAAATGGATAGAAAGAGAGGATACCTCCATTGGTGCTTCAAAATGGTGATTTTCTCAAGCCATTTGGATCTGTTAAGAGAGAGAGAAACAAAAATAAGTAAAACCTAAGAAATAAACAGGAAATAGAACCATCTGGTACAATTGACGCCGGGTACATAAAAATATCTTCATAACTTACTATTATAACACGAATGTGATGTTAAAAAAAAAATGTATGAAAATCTAGAGCGGAAAAGACGAAACAAAAAAAAGTTATTGAAAGGACAAAGTAGATAATAAAAAACAGTAATTTTTAACACACCACACCATACATAAAACCCCATAATACCTCTTACAAACTCATTAAACTTAACTGTACCCTATATTATATACCATCATCCATTTGATGACACTCTTTTTAACACTTGCAAAAGCCAGGATAACTCATTTAAAAAACAATGGTCACCAACCCAAAACACGATTAAATTTTTAGTAAATCCATTCATACAGTTAATTTTCTGTAAATGGGTCTAAAATATTTCCAAAAATATAAGAAATTGGAGAAGAAATATGTCCCTGGTATATAAGAAAATGGAGAAAACGCATCTGAAATCCAAAAACGCATCTGAAAATGTTGGAACACAGCTGTTATGTTAACAGCTGCTGTCAAAATGCAAAACTTTGAAAAATGACTTTAGGCATAGTCCCACATCGGTGGGATGAGTGAAATATATTGGGCATATTTACAATTTATTTGGAACTAATGGGCAAGTCCTTTGGGCATTAGATGTTTTGTGTGTATGGGTGGGGGACTTATTGTGCCAAGTCACATGCGCGCCGCCGTCGCCATCTGTCCGGCCCGGCCCGGGTCTTGGGCTCATTAAGAATTAGTTTTTTGGACAAATAAATTAACGGTTTTGGTTTTTAAAAATTAATTTTTTAACGGTAATTAATTCCGAAAATAAAAACGTGGGCCTTTTACTATTGAATTTTTCCACCCATGTTTCCAGTTTTCTTTCCACGTTTTTCCCCACTAACGGTAATTTCTTTTTTGCATAAAAAGAGGTTGAGACCTCCGTTTTTCAACACAGTTCCAACACAAAATTCTTTACAGTTCATCTTCCCCCATTGATATAGTTCCGAATTTTTTTTCTCCCAGAATAATTAATCTTGTTTTATAGATTAATTATATTGTTAGAATCGAGCAATTATACAGAATGGGTGTACACAGACCGGGTTGATTTTTGTGCTTTATCGATCCGTATTTTTTGATTTTGGAGGTTGTTTTATTATGGGGGTGGCGGGGCTTCGAGACTGTCAGTACACTTTGGAAAGAGCCGCAAAACACCTTAAAGAGAGCGACATTGTCCGCGACTCAGCCGTGTTCTAGATTGTACCTGCTTCCGGGATTTCTTATATTTTCTGTCCCACATTTATTTGCTCCAAAATTGAGTAATTTCGTTCCTAATTTTTAATTCTGCATTTAGTTATTTACTGTTGCTAAAACAATTTTAAGGTGTTCTGAAATTCTGCCATGGACGAAATTAACTCAAGCAACCTTAATAAGCCTTTCAAATATGAAGGCACCCATTTTAAACGTTAGAGCAAAAAATTGTTATTTTATTTAACTACGAAAAAAGTCACATCGTGTGTTCAATTTGACAAACCCGTAGTAAATAATCCACCTACTGTTGAGGAAAGCAAAACAATTAGAAGTTGAGAGGAAAATAATTTTCTGTGCAAGAACTATATTCTGAATGCTCTAAGTGACGAACTTTATGACTATTATGCCAATTATAAAACTGCGAAAGATGTTTGGGACGTACTTTTTAAAAAATATGACACGGAGGAGGCGGGTGCTAAAAAATACGCCGTCAACCGTTATTTGAAATTTCAAATGACGGATGATAAATCTGTTGTTGCTCAAACCCATGATTTGAAAATGATTGCCCATGAAATTATTTTCGAGGGCATGGCTTTAGATAAGCAATTTCAGGTGGCTGTAATTATTGATAAATTGCCTCCACTGTTCAAAGAGTATAAAAATATTTTGAGGCATAAGTCTAAAGAATTTTCACTAGAGTCACTTATTACTAAATTGATAATTGAGGAGGAATCCCGAAAACAGGATTATAAAGATGAAATTCTTGTTGTGTCTAACAACAAAAATCAGAAAAAGAATCACACTCCAGTTGTTTTAAAGGCAAATGAAAAAAATATGAAAAATCAGAAAAAGAGCCACAACCAGAATTTAAAAAATCAGACTCAGACTCAGAATAAGTATAAGAACCCTGGAAATGGACAGTCTAGCAACTCGGGACAGTTTCTCTGTTTCAAGTGTGGCAAGCCTGGCCATATGGATCGCAAATGTCGCAATGTGCCAAACGCACAAGCGAATTTGACCGAAGAGGACCTATGTTCTATGATTTCAAAAATCAATATGGTTAGCGGTGCCGAAGGGTGGTGGTTGGATACTGGCGCTTCCCGCCATATCTGTTATGACCGTACTCTGTTTAAGACTTATTCTGAGACTACAGATAAGAAGGTGTTATTGGGTTATTCTCACTCCACTGAGGTTGCTGGTACTGGAAATGTGGAATTGAAGTTCAATCGGGAAAGACTGTTATCCTCAAAGATGTTCTTCACACTCCCAAGATAAGGAAAAATTTGGTTTCGAGTTATCTTCTCAACAAAGCTGGCTTTACTCAAACTATTGGTGCTGATTTATTTACTTTGACCAAAAATGGAATTTTTGTGGGCAAGGGTTATGCCACTGATGGGATGTTTAAATTGAATGTTGATGCAATGAATAAAATTTCTACTTCTGCGTATACTTCTTGTTCATTTAATGTTTGGCATGCTAGGTTTTGTCGTGTTAATAAACGACTTGCTAAAAATATGAGCACTTTAGGATTAATTCCAGAATTATCATTAAATGATTTTGAAAAATGTGAATGGTGTAGTCAAGCAAAAATCACTAAGACACCACATAAATCTATTTTTAGAGAATCTGAACCGCTTGATTTAATTCATTCGGATATTTGTGAATTCGATGGTGTCACAACTAGAAATGGCAAACGTTATTTTATAACTTTCATTGATGATTGTTCCGATTATTCATTTGTGTATTTAATGAAAAATAAAAGTGAAGCGTTTGACATGTTTAAAATTTTCCTAAATGAAATTGAAAATCAATTTAATCGGAAAATAAAAAGGTTACATAGTGATAGAGGCACCGAATATGATTCTGGACCATTTATTGAATTTTATAAAACTCACGGTATTATTCACAAAAAAACTGCCCGTTATTCGCCCGAAATGAACGGTAAAGCCGAAAGAAAAAATAGGACATTAACTGAATTAGTTGTTGCTATTTTATTAAATTCAGGGGTTGCCTCACATTGGTGGGGTGAAATTATTTTGACTGTGTGTCACGTGCTTAATAGAATTCCTAAGACTAAAATGAAAATATCTCCTTATTGTAATACCCCGTATTTTCATGGCTTTTAAATTTAAGGATTTATTATATTTAATTGAGATAAATTAATTTAATTTTAATCCGAAATGTTGTTTTAAATATTTACTAGCGTGACAAGAGTTAGTAATTATTGGGAATATATTATTTGTTGCATATTACTGGATGAGTATAGTAATATACGAGATTTATTTTTATAATATTGTCACGTGTGAATAAAATGACAATTGTGAAAATTTAAGTCGGGACGCGCCTGTGTCGTGTCGGGACTAAATGTGGATTAATAAAAGTGAATATTTTATAGGTTGTTTGTATGGTCGTTTTGAGTGTGCCAACGCGTCCGGAATGGTCGAGATAGTCAGAAAAGTATACCCGGGGGTTTGATTTGGGTCTCGGGGCGTTTTTAGGCCTAATTAGTACCCCGGGAGGGCATTTTAGTCATTTTGTATTTTTGGGTAATTAAACCCACGAAAATTAAAGGGCTTATATGAGATGTTTAGGTTATCTCTTAGGGTCAGATAACTCAAAACACTAGAACGGCCATTGGAGAGGAGAGGAGAGAGCTCTCAAGGCATTCCAAGGCTCAAAACTCATCCGTTTACACTGCCGCCACGGCCAACGCGTAGATCGCGAGACGGGGAACGTAATCACACCAAATTGAACACCAAACCAGATTTCTGAAAATCCCAGGCAAGTGTTTATCTTGCTTATTTCGTTGATGCATCATCCATTTTAGTTTAGGAGTTATTAGGATGAGATTTATGGAAGAAAAACTCAATTTGAGATGGGAAATTTTCATGTAGTGATGATTTATATGATATTCTGGAAACCCTTTGTCATGTAAAGGATTAAGAGTTTGATTAAGAAAAGAGTTCTAATCAGGTACAAACACATTAAGAGTTTGATTAAGAAAATAGTTCTAATCAGATACAAACACATTAAGAGTTTGATTAAGAAAAGAGTTCTAATCAGATACAAACACTAAAAAAAATATTTATTTTGGACGATCGGACCGTTGGAATTGGATAAAATTTTACAGAGAATTAGCTGAAGACGAGAGGAAGCTACAGAAAAAAATTCAGCTCGATCGGACAGTTCAATTTTTTTAATATTTTTTTTGCTAGACAGTTTTATGTATTGAGAACTCTTAGAGATAATAAAAAAATTCAATTAAAACTCCATTTTAATTCCGATTTTGAAACCGTTTGAAATTCTCATCTTTAAAAAAAAAAAAATTAAAATCCTTTAATGTAAGGCAAAATCTATATTTTTGGGATATTTTGCATAAGGGACAATGTAAGTATATATTAAAGGGGAGAGACATATAAGAGAGAGTTACGTTGGAACATAAATGGATATCTACTGAATTGTACATTTGGAAGAATAGAGTCCATGAGGGTTACGTATTAAGTTGGAAAAAACCTTCGAATTAAAGTTAGAAACGAACCATTATACTTGATAAATAATAATGGGAAAATAAGGATAAATGTTGTGAATGTGGGTTATGGGATAAACCTAAATTGATATAATAACGGTGGTATATTTATATGAGTGTGTATGCATATATTATATACTTGTGAAAATCATTCCCGTGCTACTTGCTATCCCTGAGGTTTCCGCGCTGGGACGATCTTATCTCGTAAGCCTTATGGGGGATATTGATTCGTACCCTAGAAGATAGAAATCCTAGGTACAGGCTATCGAATCGGTAGTCACGGTCCTAAGAGACGTGAGGGTATGTACTGACCTCTTGGACTTGGAATCTATGCTTCGCCTCAATATTGTTTGTGTATGTATTGATACATTTCAAGAGTGATTCCGAACTTGTATTCCCTTTAGTGCGATTGATACGGGGATTGGATAGCAGAGTATGCCCGCACCATAGTTTTTATGTGGGGTGCTGTTATGATATATATATATATATATATATATATATATATATATATATATTATACGAGTAGTTAATATATATATGAAATTCTGAAATCTGGAACTGCCTACTGTGATTTGATATGTAGGAAATGGTTGATGACTCAAATTATAAATAATTGTTTTGAGAAAGTATAATATGACACTGTAAAACTTTATTGATTAATAAAGTTAAAAGGAGAACCTTGGTTACAAATTGAAATCTTACGTTTTAAATACTTGTGTTGTTCAGTTGTAAATCCTGAGAATAACCTAAGATAAGTTAAATCATTGGGGAAAGATAGTGTGGTATATGACGAGATAGACCATTGGTAAGGTTAGTGCGATAGGTGTGCACATTAGAAGAGAGGTGAGAATTTCTCAAGAGAGTGTCGCACTAATATGTTGTTGCATTGGCCTGTATCAATTTAAATACTTGCTAAACGAATTTTTAAATCATATACACTATCGGGCTCTGACCCATTTCCATTTCTATTTCTCTTTTGTGTATATATATGTATGTATTACAGGTGCCCAGCCACAGGGGCGTCTTACTTAGGATCCTTTGGAAGGAACGTGCTGCAGCTTAGGTGGGAGTTGCAGGCTTGTTGTTTAGACGACTTCATCCATTTGATTCTACTCCTAGTTCAGTTTTATCCAGCAGGGGCATGTGTCGCCCTCTTTCTATTATTTAGTTGGTATTGTCAGAGATTGAAACTTTTACTTCCAGTACCTTTATTTATGGATTTATTACTGTCAGGATGTTTTCCTTTAGTGTTGTAAATGTTGGGATTTATTATTGATGATTAAATTCGTGTATGTTCAATTCTATTTTTATTCTTAATGTGTGACTCTTTAGATGTAAATGGTTTAAGGTTTTGTAACCGGATTTAATAAAATGAGAATAATGTTAAAAATGGTTTTGACACTTAGCTTAATTAATTAGGGTGTTTAAATTGGAACGACAGTGATGCTAAGAATGATCCAACTGTTCACCTTGATTTTAATTTAATAAAGGATTGATCGCTCGGTATTTAATTAGGCGGGGTGTCATAGGTGGTATCAGAGCATCAGGTTCTAGTATCCTTAGGATCTGTACGGCTTATTATGTTTTCAGCGTTGCTTTGTTTTTTATAGAGCGCTATGTTTAGGATTATCGATTCTTTTGACGAGATTTCGTTCTCCTACTATAATGTGTATACACTAGTGAATTCTAATTTTGTTCGGATGTGTGCGTGTGCCGAGCGATGACGGATGTCAGAAGGGGACCATTAAGCGTACATCAGGAGACAGGGCTCAGTTGAGATTATGAAATATATCCGAGGATGATGACCGTAGTCGAGGTCACCTCCATTATGGCACGAGAAGCCACGACTAGAAAGGCGACTAAGGTGCAACAATGATTTTCAAATGCTGTTATAGTCAAATGAGGTGCAAGGGTAAACTTACCCAACGTATTACAAAAACGTGTAGAGACTGTCAGTGGAAAATTTTAGAATCGCGAAAATTGTATGTGTTTACCAAAGGAGGTAAAGTATCCAAAGGCTTAAATATAGGACGGAGTGTGGCAAACTAAAAGTGAAAATTTAGAGAAAATTTTCTTGGCTTTCGGGACGAAATTATAATGGTTGGAGTCAACCACCAATTTTAGAAGTGGAATGCTATGCCTATAGGAGAACCTTAGGTACAGTGCTGACCGTATGTTCCTTCCTCAACTGTTCAGGATGAGAAGCAAACGTGGTTCTGAACTCATCGCAGGAGGGCATGACAGAAGTCCAATTGTGGATATGAATCCTAATCGTTAACAAATTTTGTATCGAAAGAGGTAGATACTAGTGGAGGAAACGACTCCAAGTGGGAGACCAACTTGTAATAATAGTTGATAATACTCGAGGAGGAAGTTCTGATGCACGACCGATTCAGAGCTTGACAATGTCATATTTTGTCAATATAGATGATAACGCCTTTGTGGGGGAAGTTAAAGGAATCGAAGAATTTAGTCGAGAATAAGACTGAATACAACGGTGGTGGTATAGCACCACAAAAGGATGTGGATACACATCAGGAAAACCATTTAAATGCTTCAAATAGTTAAATTCTTACCAAGTGATGGTAAATTCAGTAAGTACTATTATAGATAGTAACATGATCTTTATGGCCTAAAAAGCTAAGGTAACAACCGGGATGGCTAACAGGAATCGAGTCTACTAAAGTCCGAAAGAAGGACAATCCTAACCTGGTTAGTAGGACAGGTGATAAGTGGATTATGTGTTGAGGTATTTTGGTGCGGAGTGAAATTGCTCGCGATAATATGTTCCAAAGTGAGAAAAAGGGACAAGAATACGGTGCCTAGTAAAGGACGACGATCAAAAATAATTTTGTTTTGGTTTGGGCAGACGTGTTACGTCCGAAATCCATTTGTGCAGTCAAGACGATTTCCAGGATGGATGTATAAGTTGTATCCTTAGAGGATGCGGCGTGTTTATGTAACACGAGCGAGTCACCATATTTTGTTCATTACTAGATTAGCATGTGAGACGAGTTTAATGCATATCATTATAAATGTTACCATTATGTGAATATTTTTCCATAGTATAGCGGGATTTTTCTTTGGTGCTATCCGCGGGGGATGAATGAGTATATTAACAGTGTTTTATACTTTATTGAGGTTACTCGTTGTAGTGATGCGATACACGAGTATGATATTATCTTTGTTAAAATGTTATAGAAATGGGTAGTATGATAGTGGGCATTTATTGCAAGGCTATCGGAGTAGTTACATTAGTGCAACACGTTTTGTTTTGGCGAGGCTTTACCTGTAAGAAGGTTGGACTCGCACTTATATTATCTATCCTAGAGACTTCGGAGGAGATAGTGGGATCGAGATATTCGATACCAGTGTATGTATAGACTTTGTCAGTATGATTCAGTATGTACCAGGATTTACCGTTGAGCGAAAAGACTTGACTCGGTATTATGTTTAGCACTCCGGACTTAGTGATATGAAGAGTGTAGTGTTATCTTTATCCTTAAGAGACGTGGGAGTTAAGAGCTATACGCCTAATGTTAGAAAAAGGAAATTTAGAGAATTTTGATCGTATGTATCCGAGGTTTATAGAATGTAATTACTATCAACCAATACAGGACGATAGTGAAATTGGTGAAACGTTCTTTGTTAAGCATAATTACGGGAGAAATTGTAACTTTTCTGTCAAGGGACGGAATAAAGGGGTATATACTATGGACGGAGGACCTAACGGATTTCGATAACCGACAATGCTAGGTAGTAGCGTATCGGGGGGGTTCCTTGTTTGGATTTCTCTTTGCGAGACATCCCATGCATGAAACTTAGCGTAAGGTTGGAAATAGGGAGACATTTGGTCACTATTCCATGAGTTCGGTACCCTGGTCGAAATGGGATCAAGTAATTATGTATGTAAGTTGGAAGTTAAATTTTGTTTTAAGGTCATTGGAGCCGGATTTTTGTGGTAGGAAAGCATTGAAAGTTATCCCCACGAGTTGAGGGGTGGAACGATGATAAGGAGAATTTAAGAATTTTGATTTCTAGGGTGATTGAGAGTACCCAAATGTCATAACCGCATACAGAACACAAGGTGAATAAAGAGTTGGAATGATTTTTAGCATGGATTATCTGGAAAGAACTTTATATTATACAAAAGAGATGACCTGTAATTATTTTGATGAATAGAGCGTTAGTGATTTATTTTGGTTGTTGTACCTATTTGGGAAAATTGTTGTACTTATCTGAGGAAGGTTGAGAATTATTATTCCTCTTTTATTGTCATGGAATTTGAATGCCCTATTCCTTCTATTCCATTGAATTTAGTTAGTCCTACAGATGAGTAGCACGCCGTTCGCTCTCCCAGGGCGGTCGGAGTGTTGCAAAAATGTGGGCATCTTGGTTAACTACAGTTAAAATAGTCCGAGTCAAAGGGACGTGGTAATAGACGTGTGAAATATATGTTTGTGGGACTAGTATAACGAAGTGGAAGTGATAGAGTGGATTAAACTTCACATGAGGGGCGATAATCCATACATAAGTGTGCAATTAGAATAACACGCCCTAACTTGATTGGAAGGCTGTGGGAAGCCATTCAAGAATTGGTATTCCTTGAATATAGTAGAATTTAATTATTATGAAGCACACCCGAAGCGGAGTTATTATTAGTCAAGTGTGAGAGAGACTTGCGCATACAAAGAGTAATGATGTTAGTATAGTATAAGAGATCCAGAAGTGCGCTTCATGGAGAGAAGAGCACGGGTCGGAACTTTCGGCATACTCCAAGGAAGGAAGGGGACTATTATGTGTCACTTAATGTGAGACATTTCAAGGGAAGAATCTATGTTTAGAGAGACGTAGTGAGTAGTCTCTACATGCACTGCCCATAGGTAAGGTTTGGTTGAAAGAGGAGAATCAACCAAAGAATTTTGTGTTTATCGAAAATTCCTGAAATTGGAAGAGGTTGGTAAAGTCGGTAAAGTTCTTGGATGGGTTGCCATCCTCAAAACAAGATCAAGGGTTTATCCCGAACATGTGAATTAAGTCGCCGAGAAGGAAGTGATTGATATTCCTTTGGGCTGGCTTACAATATTAACTAGTATGCCCCAGACTTCCTTTGAAAGGAAGGATCGCGCTAGTGCATGGTCCGGCGCATTATAAATTTCTGAATCAGGATGAGATTGGTGAATCCCACCTTTGATATGGGATTTCAGGAACCAGCGGAGATAAGATTTCATTTCGAGTAGGATGTATCACCCTTAGCCAGGTAATAAGCGCATGGTGATTAAAGATTAGTGGAGCCACGTGAAGGAGATTTTGGAATCTTGGTACGATGATTTCAAGAATACTCTGTAGAAGCACTCGTACCTGTTTGTCGCGTACGAGATACTTATTAAGGTTTTGTTATGGAAGAACCTCGACTATTCTCCTTCCGTATGTTTAGAGGAGAGTAGATAATCAGAATTTTTGGATCGGTCGAGAAAATATTCGATAACTATGGTGGAATTCCACGACTGCTTTAGGCAGTCAAGAGTGGTCAAATGTTCGTATGATCTTCTCAGAATGGGAATTTTGTGTATGAATAAATCCGAGTAGTTGTCATGCAGTGAGGTGCGACCTCCTAATGATAGTGAGATAATGGAATTTATAACGTATAGACGTAACCTATTCAAATGTTGTCAGTTGGGAGTGCAATGTGACGTGTCTCCAATGAGAATGTAAAACAATGTTGCGGTGAGGAAAAAGCTATAGTGATTGAGCGTCGTACTATGTAGATAGTTTGCGTACTGACAAGGATATCCAGAATTGTGCTACCTGGTAGGCCTTATTTTCCGAATTTCGGGACGAAATTCCGTTATTAGGGGGGAAGTATGTAATACCCCGTATTTTCATGGCTTTTAAACTTAAGGATTTATTAAATTTAATTGAGATAAATTAATTTAATTTTAATCCGAAATATTGTTTTAAATATTTACTAGCGTGACAAGAGTTAGTAATTATTGGGAATATATTATTTGTTGCATATTACTGGATGAGTATAGTAATATATGAGATTTATTTTTATAATATTGTCACGTGTGAATAAAATGACAATTGTGGAAATTTAAGTCGGGACGCGCCTGTGTCGTGTCGGGACTAAATGTGGATTAATAAAAATGAATATTTTATAGGTTGTTCGTATGGTCATTTTGAGTGCGCCAACGAGTCCGAAATGCTCGAGATAGTCAGAAAAGTATACCCGGGGGTTTGATTTGGGTCTCGGGGCGTTTTTAGGCTTAATTAGTACCCCGGGAGGGCATTTTAGTCATTTTGTATTTTTGGGTAATTAAACCCACGAAAATTAAAGGGGTTATATCAGATGTTTAGGTTATCTCCTAGGGTTAGATAACTCACAACACTAGAATGGCCATTGGAGAGGAGAGGAGAGAGCTCTCAAGGCATTCCAAGGCTCAAAACTCATCTGTTTACACCGCCGCCACCGCCAACGCGTAGATCGCGAGACGGGGAACGCAATCACACCAAATTGAGCACCAAACCAGATTTCTGCAAATCCCAGGCAAGTGTTTATCTTAATTATTTCGTTGATGCATCATCCATATTAGTTTAGGAGTTATTAGGATGAGATTTATGGAAGAAAAACCAAATTTGAGATGGGAAATTTTCATATAGTGATGATTTATATGATATTCTGGAAACCCTTTGTCATGTAAAGGATTAAGAGTTTGATTAAGAACAAAGTTCTAATCAGATACAAACACATTAAGAGTTTGATTAAGAAAAGAGTTCTAATCAGATACAAATACTAAAAAAAAATTATTCCGGACGATCGGACCGTTGGAATTAGATGAAATTTTTCAGAGAATTAGCTAAGACGAGAGGAAGCTACAGAAAAAAAATTCAGCTCGATCGGACAGTTCAATTTTTTTTAATATTTTTTTTGCTAGACAGTTTTATGTGTTGAGAACTCTTAGAGATAATAAAAAATTCAATTAAAACTCCATTTTAATTTCGATTTCGAAACCATTTGAAATTCTCATCTTTAAAAAAAAAAAATTTAATCCTTTAATGCAAGGCAAAATCTATATTTTTGGGATATTTTGCATAAGGGACAATGTAAGTATATATTAAAGGGGAGAGACACATAAGAGAGAGTTACGTTGGAACATAAATGGATATCTACTGAATTGTACATTTGGAAGAATAGAGTCCATGAGGGTTACGTAGTAAGTTGGAAAAATCCTTTGAATTAAAGTTAGAAACGAACCATTATACTGTGACAACCCGCAATCCGAAATAAGGGGTGGCCAGCCCGATACTCAAACGTAACAGGAATCATGGATGGATATCATTCTCAGCATCACAAATATAAACTGAGTACACGGGAAAAACACCCAATAAATCAGAAAACGGGTTGCCAAAAAGTGTAAAATTTTTAAAAATTGCGGTTATGAAAATTTAAACTAACAACCCAATCTGACAAGCAAGTGGAATTCCAAAAGATAACATATAATATAACTAAAACGAATGTACACAAATGGACCGAATAAGCTGTCGGTCCACAGCTACATAAGACAACGTATAACAATATAAAATATCTTACATAGTACAATCATTAATCAAATACAAATGTTTGGGCCACACGCCCGAGGGACAAGACCCGATCATATCTAGAATAACAAGAATGAAAGCGTCTAATACAACATCCTGTAATAACCCGCAAAATCTTACAGCTCGTCGAAAGTGCAGGGAACTTGGGAAAGTCAAGTCGGGCGTCCTTGCGGTGGAGCACCTGAGAGGATACAATAATATATATACAACAAGGAAGTAAACCGGTCAGGGCCGGGTTCTATATGATTTCTAGAAGAATAAAAAGCATGATAGGTATGAATAGTTACACATGAATGATGAGGATGATAAAATGACATGCTATCTACAATTACAAGCAAGAATTGAAGGTAAAGCACTTTACTTTAAAACCCTTCCTTATTAATACAATTTCCATTTCCTTCAGACATTCCTTATTAGGAATAAAACCATATATTCGGTTAAGTCAAGAAGTTATAATTTCTATTCATTTATTAAAACTTCCCATTTTATCTTTCCATTCCTTATTAGGAATATCATTTACATCAAGTGCTCTTTATGGCACATATATTATTCCCGTGCTCTTCCTGGCACATATTTATGCTCTTTATGGCATTCATCATACGCTCTTTGTGGCGTTTATCAACCATCAAGTCCAACTTGATGAAAATATAGTTATATTCAAATACATATAACGATATCTAAGACCGCCCGTCCGGGTTTCCCCACTGTGCGCGCCCCTAAATGATCATCATCTTCCAGGGCCTAGCATAAGACAACCTGGGCACCTATCAGAACACGTCGGGAAGCGGCCATGAGACTGCGGGGTAGTCAAGACCACACCCGAAATCTCCTACCCATCGCAGAAAAATGTAACAATAAGCGCTCCCATGGCCTAGGACTATATCCGCCCTGCATTCATTAGCCAGGGGTTTTCACCTCACGAGCGAACTTCCCTTATGATGTCATTTAGAGAGGTGTGTAACAATAAATTAACATTTACATTTTATCATCATATTCATTACCAAAATCCATTTCCATTAATCATGAGATTGGTTCTTTATTTAAACCTAACATTATTAAACAACGGGGTTCATTCTAGTTGAACCTATCATCTTTAAACACCTATGGATTCATTTATTCCTCAATTTACAAATCCCGACTAAGTCTCCAAATGATCATTATGATCCTACAAATCTCCCAGGTTTATATAACTTCGATAAGCCCTTAAGTCTCCAAGTTAGGGCATTTAACTTCCTAACCTCTAAAAGTTGAATAAAAGAAGTAATGCCTTAACATTACTTTAAACCTCCCAGAAATAAACCCCGGGTGAACCCATTTCTAGTCCAGGGTAACGTCCAAACTCCATAACTACTCTAGGACTCTAAGTTTACTTCTTTAAAGAAGTTTCCTAGGTCCTAATCCTAAAGAATAAGGGGGAAAATTAAAAGAAAAAGACCCCCAAATCTGCTAGAACCGAATCGATTCGCCCTAAGGGCCGAATCGATTCGCCCAAGCGAATCGATTCACTCTGAAAGAGAATCGGTTCGGACAACAAAATTTAGTTTCTGCAAATGCCGACAACAAGACCTGGGATTCTGCATCTATACGAATCGATTCGCCCAAGGGGCCGAATCGATTCGCCCCTGCGAAAATGCCAAGAATGGCTATGGAGTCTTGAACTCCAAAATTTATCCAACTCCAAAACCAAGCCCAAACGAAATCATTGGATGCAATTTCTACATCCTAAATCCATCTATCTACCAACCTTAAACATCATTTATCATCCAAATCCGTTTTTAGTGGTTAATACCCAAAAATCCAATCAAAACCCTAACAATTCTAAATCATAACAAATTCATAAATATCAAGACTAATTATTCTACTTAAATCATAAATTTGCAAGTAGATTACTTGCCTCAAGGTAAGAATCTAATTTGATGAAGAAGGAAGCAACAATCCAAGCTCCAATCTCTCTTTTCCTCCAAAGTTCTCTTCCTCTCTCTACTCTCTCTAGAGCTCAATAGTGTAAAATGGAAGAATGGGAATAGGGGTGGGAAAATAAAACGGGGCTTAAGTCCCATAAGCCCACTTAAGTGACTAATACGCGATAAAATATATGCGACTACACTATTTAAGCCAAAACCAGTCAAAAGTCCCCAAAATGCCAAAATACAATATGGCACTTATTTTGACTGTCACACACCTACTGGAACTAACTACACTATCCAAATCATCATTTGGGAATTCTATAACTGATTTTACTTCCGGTTTCATAATAAACCAAAATGTCATTTTAAATCCTTATGACATTAAAATCACCACATGAACATTTTATCTATTCACGGGGTAACTATACAACATTTTAGTAAATATTGACCTTGACATAATGAATTAATATTTACTCAACATCTATCATTTTAAAATTAATTACTACACATTGTAAATAAATATAAAATGAGCTATCAGAAGAGAGGGTTATTACATACTCCCCCCCTTAAGAGGGAATTTTGCCCCCAAAATTCGGATACACCTCGCAAGTAGAAGTGCGGATACTATTCCCGCAAGTCATCCTCGCGACCCTATGTCGATTTCTCGACACTAAGCTTACTATATAGAACTCATCCCCCAAGGTACTACCGGCGATACCAACATAACTCTACGCTCTAAGATAGCAACCGACTACATCTAATAAGAACCGTCACGTTGCATGTACTTCGAAAGGAATGTGCCTAAAGGCACCATCGTATCCTTCGTACTCCCTTGCATGAGAGTCAAGGAACAAATTATGAACTTGCCGCAAAATGTTTCGATAAAGCGAGCAAATAGTTTACCGGACCCACCGCGACATTTCTAGGAAAGGTACAACATCATGCGGTGCAAGTTTTCCCTTTCTCCTCGAAACGCATAACGCACTTCACAGGCGATACTCACCATAACATTTGGTCTAATGACCTCAAACTCCAGAGGACTTCTTCTCGCATCGACTGAGCTCTTTCGTCGGTCTTGGTTATACGAGAGACTCATCATCTCGCACTTCTAACCAACAAATGGGGAATCGATAAGGCCTACCATACAAGGCTTTTTCTAAAGCGCCGTCCTAGTAGTGAATCGACAGAAATTCTATATAGGCGAATTCAACGAGTGGAAAGCATTGTTCCCAACTACTCTTAAAGTTAGGCACGCATACAAGGAGTATATGCCTCAGCATATGGTTTATTCTATTGGTTTGGTCATCTGTGGAAAATGATAAGAAGTGATTAACCATAATTCGATTCCCATGGCTTCTTGGAAACTTGCCAAGAATGAGAAACGGAAGTCTTGATTCAGTACAACAACCTTCCCATGCCCAGCCAATAGTACTAGCGACGTATAACTTGGTAGGATTCGTCATTACCTTGATGCACCGAAACGTTAGAACCGCGTGATTTCTCCATATCTGCTTAACTTAAGTCCCTTCCGTTCGGGACAAAATTCTCTTATGGGAACGCACCCCACCCTCAAGATGGAATTCAATTTAAATAGGGGATAATACTCCTTACAAGTTTAAACTTGTGAGGCGCATTAACAATAGATCGATACTCCTGTATTATCACTCCCCATCATGGAAGAGACTTGCTAATGGAATCTACCTTCGAGCTTAACCACGTGGCTCAGGGGTATGAGCCAATTCACCCTTTCGTTACCTCCGTAACACTCCACTACGTGAGGCCTCATCTCCTTCGGCCTTAACCACCAACTTTTCGAATTCCTCCCACTTCACATAACATGGAACCAATCCCTTGATATGAGTTTACGCATGGCTTAGTCATGGTCAACTCCCAACAACCCTCCTAAACTTACGTCCCAATACATAAAGGCCCTACGTCCAAACAATCCTAAAGTCTATCTACCTATACCCTATCTAAGTCGTACACCTATTGCTAAGTATATCCCTAGTGCCCAAGACCTTTCTCAACTACCGACATTTGCTCGGTTTCGTGCGTGGGACGTCTCGCCGAAGCGAAACCAAACAAGGAACCTTCCCGTTACACTACTACCTCGCGTTGTCAGTCATCGAGGGGTACAGGTCTAAGACACATGTTCGGGACCGAAAAGATCCTACAGCTACACACTATCAATTAAATAAAAATAAATAAATAACAACCCAACGCTCACCCTTCGTGAAACCCTAGGGTTATATGCCCTATAACATATATACATCTCATTAAATAGCCTTCTTATCAAGGCATAATCCGAAGTCTCAATTCGACTTCGTACCTCGGTCTCCCTCACATCGATCAGAGGAGAAAACTATATGCAGCGCTTCTATGTCGCACTTTAATAGCCATCAATCACCCTTCTACGTGATTCTCGGCTAAACTTTCCAATCCCACTTCCGACAATAATTTAATAAAACAAAATAAAATAAAAGGGAAGAATAGCATATCTCCACTCACAATATCGTTAAGTGTTCATGCGGCGGAGTGTCTCGCAAAGCGAAATCCAAACAAGGAACCCCTCCGACACATGCCTACTTAACTGGTTGATCATGGAGATAGAGCGTAATACACACAAGATAAGAGAAAGGAAAGGTGGTATATCCCCACTCCCAATGTCGTTAAGGTTCGCGCGTGGAGCGTCCCGTAGAAGCGGAATCCAAACAAGGAACCCCTCCTATACGCTACCACTCAACTTGTTGGTCGTGGAGATAAGGCATAGCAATCACATACTAATATCACATCATACTCGACCATGTTAAGGACGAGTAAATCGACCTCAAGCAAAATTTAATAAGAGAAATTTCTACATACCTACAAACAAAAGAAATGAGCGAACCATTACCCATCGAACTCGATACTAATGAAAATACTCTCAGCAGATATTATGAAATCTGTAATCTGAGAAAAGCTTGTAAAACAAATGAGCGCGTAACACCCGCATCGAATGACATATAACTCACGTATCTCTGAGTGAAAACTTACCCTCAATAACGGGTGGTTCCGGTAGGGCTGGAGGAAACATAGCCTCCCGATTATGACAAACACGCCCATACTGTAGTTGCCCCTGCTGCGGAGGAACAACCATAATAGGTACCGGAGGTGGAAACTGAACACATGGGTGCTGCGGAGCCCGAGGAAACTGACCCCCAATCATCTGAGGACACTCCTTCTTGTAATGACCTGCCTCCCCACATTGGAAGCACCGTCCCTTCATGTCCTCCTGACCACGACCTCCGATATTCCTAAACTGGGAAAAGCCTCGGCCCGGACGACCTCTACCTCCAGGGCAACCCCGATCTGCCTGATGCAAAGCACCTTGCCCGTGCCTATTATTGCCCCTCGCAATAAACTCTCCAAGCTTCCCTACTTGCCTCATTTCAGTAGCTTTCTTGCTACCCTGCATATATAATCGATGCTCCTGGCAATGGAGTAAGGCTGCATTTATAACCTCGCCATAAGTCTGGAAAGTTGGGTTACCCAATAAGTGTTTTCGGATTCTCCAGTTTAGACCTCCCA
This sequence comes from Sambucus nigra, assembly GCA_949130495.1. Lineage (NCBI taxonomy): Eukaryota > Viridiplantae > Streptophyta > Magnoliopsida > Dipsacales > Adoxaceae > Sambucus > Sambucus nigra. The sequence continues at coordinate 524,431,264 of OX422209.1, forward strand.
TAAACTTCGAGATCTTCCTCTCTTCCGGAGTCACCTCATCTGGTACAGAACTTGCTAACCGGGTGAACTCCTCTTCATACTCCGCTACAGACCTCTCCCCTTGATCTACATCTTGCAACTTCCTCTTCATCTCCCTCTGAACAGCGGGAGGAAAATACTTAAGATCAAACAAAGCCCAGAACTCCGTGATTGACATTGTGTCTCTTTGCTCTGGGGTGGTCATCGTCTCCCACCAGTGTAACGCAGATCCGACAAGCTTAAAAGTGGTAAGGACTTGTTTCTTATCCTCACTGCATTCTATCATTCGAAGGTGGCGTTGCATGTTTTTCTTCCATTGATTGGCTTTAACCGAATCCGTGCCTCCCTCGAATTCTGGGGGATTGCCCTTTAAAAAGGACTCCCTAACCCTTTCCCACGGAGTAAGTCCCGTAGGAGCTTGAACACCTGGAGCCCATGGCAATTGTTGGATCACCACGGTCATGGCGGCATTAACCGCTCTAGCCACTATGCTTGCTACATCCGCGACATTAACAGTCCCTTGTAGTGGCGGTGGAGGACCTACTTCCTTCTCTACGACCTTAACACGTCTCGCCGGGCGACCTCTCTTAGACGGCATCTGAGATGGAAGAACAATAGTATTAGAATGCTAGTTAAAACAATCTATCTTGCAGAAGATCGCAAACATAAGCAACAAGGAGTCCTAGCATTAGGCCCTACATCAAAGAACGCTACGGTAGAACGAGACAAGTCCACACAGATCCTAGTACTCTAGAACCTGATGCTCTGATACCATCTGTGACAACCCGCAATCCGAAATAAGGGGTGGCCAGCCCGATACTCAAACGTAACAGGAATCATGGATGGATATCATTCTCAACATCACAAATATAAACTGAGTACACGGGAAAACCACCCAATAAATCAGAAAACGGGTTGCCAAAAAGTGTAAAATTTTTAAACATTGCGGTTATGAAAATTTAAACTAACAACCCAATCTGACAAGCAAGTGGAATTCCAAAAGATAACATATAATATAACTAAAACGAATGTACACAAATGGACCGAATAAGCTGTCGGTCCACAGCTACATAAGACAATGTATAACAATATAAAATATCTTACATAGTACAATCATTAATCAAATACAAATGTTTGGGCCACATGCCCGAGGGACAAGACCCGATCATATCTAGAATAACAAGAATGAAAGCGTCTAATACAACATCCTGTAATAACCCGCAAAATCTTACAGCTCGTCGAAAGTGCAGGGAACTTGGGAAAGTCAAGTCGGGCGTCCTTGCGGTGGAGCACCTGAGCGGATACAATAATATATATACAACAAGGAAGTAAACCGGTCAGGGCCGGGTTCTATATGATTTCTAGAAGAATAAAAAGCATGATAGGTATGAATAGTTACACATGAATGATGAGGATGATAAAATGACATGCTATCTATAATTACAAGCAAGAATTGAAGGTAAAGCACTTTACTTTAAAACCCTTCCTTATTAATACAATTTCCATTTCCTTCAGACATTCCTTATTAGGAATAAAACCATATATTCGGTTAAGTCAAGAAGTTATAATTTCTATTCATTTATTAAAACTTCCCATTTTATCTTTCCATTCCTTATTAGGAATATCATTTACATCAAGTGATCTTTATGGCACATATATTATTCCCGTGCTCTTCCTGGCACATATTTATGCTCTTTATGGCATTCATCATACGCTCTTTGTGGCGTTTATCAACCATCAAGTCCAACTTGATGAAAATATAGTTATATTCAAATACATATAACGATATCTAAGACCGCCCGTCCGGATTTCCCCACTGTGCGCGCCCCTAAATGATCATCATCTTCCAGGGCCTAGCATAAGACAACCTGGGCACCTATCGGAACACGTCGGGAAGCGGCCATGAGCCTGCGGGGTAGTCAAGACCACACCCGGAATCTCCTTTCCATCGCAGAAAAATGTAACAATAAGCGCTCCCATGGCCTAGGACTATATCCGCCCTGCATTCATTAGCCAGGGGGCTTCACCTCACGAGCGAACTTCCTTTATGATGTCATTTAGAGAGGTGTGTAACAATAAATTAACATTTACTTTTTATCATCATATTCATTACCAAAATCCATTTCCATTAATCATGAGATTGGTTCTTTATTTAAACCTAACATCATTAAACAACGGGGTTCATTCTAGTTGAACCTATCATCTTTAAACACCTATGGATTCATTTATTCATCAATTTACAAATCCCGACTAAGTCTCTAAATGATCATTATGATCCTACAAACCTCCCAGGTTTATATAACTTCGATAAGCCCTTAAGTCTCCAAGTTAGGGCATTTAACTTCCTAACCTCTAAAATTTGAATAAAAGAAGTAATGGCTTAACATTACTTTAAACCTCCCAGAAATAAACCCCGGGTGAACCCATTTCTAGTCCAGGGTAACGTCCAAACTCCATAACTACTCTAGGACTCTAAGTTTACTTCTTTAAAGAAGTTTCCTAGGTCCTAATCCTAAAGAATAAGGAGAAAAATTAAAAGAAAAAGACCCCCAAATCTGCTGGAACCGAATCGATTCGCCCTAAGGGCCGAATCGATTCGCCCAAGCGAATCGATTCGCTCTGAAAGAGAATCGGTTTGGACAACAAAATTTAGTTTCTGCAAATGCCGAATCGATTCGGTCTTAATCCAAATCGATTCGGACAACAAGACCTGGGATTCTGCATCTATACGAATCGATTCGCCCAAGGGGCCGAATCGATTCGCCCCTGAGAAAATGCCAAGAATGGCTATGGAGTCTTGAACTCCAAAATTTATCCAACTCCAAAACCAAGCCCAAACGAAATCATTGGATGCAATTTCTACATCCTAAATCCATCTATCTACCAACCTTAAACATCATTTATCATCCAAATCCGTTTTTAGTGGTTAATACCCAAAAATCCAATCAAAACCCTAACAATTCTAAATCATAACAAATTCATAAATATCAAGACTAATTATTCTACTTAAATCATAAATTTGCAAGTAGATTACTTGACTCAAGGTAAGAATCTGATTTGATGAAGAAGGAAGCAACAATCCAAGCTCCAATCTCTCTTTTCCTCCAAAGTTCTCTTCCTCTCTCTACTCTCTCTAGAGCTCAATAGTGTAAAATGGAAGAATGGGAATAGGGGTGGGAAAATAAAACGGGGCTTAAGTCCCATAAGCCCACTTAAGTGACTAATACGCGATAAAATATACGCGACTTCACTATTTAAGCCAAAACCAGTCAAAAGTCCCCAAAATGCCAAAATAAAATATGGCACTTATTTTGATTGTCACACACCTACTGGAACTAACTACACTATCCAAATCATCATTTGGGAATTCTATAACTGATTTTACTTCCGGTTTCATAATAAACCAAAATGTCATTTTAAATCCTTATGACATTAAAATCACCACATGAACATTTTATCTATTCACGGGGTAACTATACAACATTTTAGTAAATATTGACCTTGAGATAACGAATTAATATTTACTCAACATCTATCATTTTAAAATTAATTAATACACATTGTAAATAAATATAAAACGAGCTATCAGAAGAGAGGGTTATTACATATACTTGATAAATAATAATGGGAAAATAAGGATAAATGTTGTGAATGTGGGTTCTGGGATAAACCTAAATTGATATAATAAAAGTGGTATATTTTTATGAGTGTGTATGCATATATTATATACTTGTGAAAATCATGCCCGCGCTACTTGCTATCCCTGAGGTTTCTGTGCTAGGACGATCTTATCTCGTGTGCCTTATGGGGGATATTGACTCGTACCCTAGAAGATAGAAATCCTAGGTACAGGCTATCGAATCGGTAGTCACGGTCCTAAGAGACGTGAGGGTATGTACTGACCTCTTGGACTTGGAATCTATGCTTCGCCTCAATATTGTTTGTGTATGTATTGATACAGTTCAAGAGTGATTCCGAACTTGTATTCCCTTTAGTGCGATTGATACGGAGATTGGATAGCAGAGTATGCCCGCACCATAGTTTTTATGTGGGGTGCTGTTATGATATATATATATATATATATATATATATATATATATATATTATACGAGTAGTTAATATATATATGAAATTCTGAAATCTGGAACTGCCTACTGTGATTTGATATGTAGGACATGGTTGATGACTCAAATTATAAATAATTGTTTTGAGAAAGTATAATATGACACTGGAAAACTTTATTGATTAATAAAGTTAAAAGGAGAACCTTGGTTACAAATTGAAATATTACATTTTAAATACTTGTGTTGTTCAGTTGTAAATCATGAGAATAACCTAAGATAAGTTAAATCATTGGGGAAAGATAGTGTGGTATATGACGAGATAGACCATTGGGAAGGTTAGTGCGATAGGTGTTCACATTAGAAGAGAGGTGAGAATTTCTCAAGTGAGTGTCGCACTAATATGTTGTTGCATTGGCCTGTATCAATTTAAATACTTGCTAAACGAATTTTTAAATCATATACACTATTGCGCTCTGACCCGTTTCCATTTCTATTTCTCTCTTGTGTATATATATGTATGTAGTACAGGTGCCCAGCCACAAGGGCGTCTTACTTAGGATCCTTTGGAAGGAACATGCTGCAGCTTAGGTGGGAGTTCAGGCCTGTTGTTTAGACGACTTCATCCATTTGATTCTACTCCTAGTTCAGTTTTATCCAGCAGGGGCATGTGGCACCCTCTTTCTACTATTTAGTTGGTATTGTCAGAGATTGAAATTTTTACTTTCAGTACCTTTATTTCGGGATTTATTACTGTCAGGATGTTTTCCTTTAGTGTTGTAAATGTTGGGATTTATTATTGATGATTAAATTCGTGTATGTTCAATTCTATTTTTATTCTTAATGTGTGACTCTTTATATGTAAATGGTTTAAGGTTTTATAACCGGATTTAATAAAATGAGAATAATGTTAAAAATGGTTTTGACACTTAGCTTAATTAATTAGGGTGTTTAAATTGGAACGACAGTGATGCTAAGAATGATCCAACTGTTAACCTTGATTTTAATTTAATAAAGGAGTGATCGCTCGGTATTTAATTAGGCGGGGTGTCACACTTATGAAATTTTGAAAAATATTAAGCCCAACGTGACATACTTTAGAACGGGGTGCTTAGCCTATGTACGTATACCCGACCCTAAAAGGTTTAATTGGCTAGTAGAGCATATGAGTGCGTTTTTGTAGGCTATGCTATTAATAGCAAAGCATACCGATTTTATGACTTGAAAAATCAAGTAATTATTGAATCAAATGACGCCAATTTTTATGAAGATAAATTTCCTTTTAAATTGAGAAATAGTGGGGGCGAGTCATCCACTAATATTTCTTTAAATAAAAATATAGAAAATAATGAATCCATTTTAGAACTTCGAAAAAGTAAAAGGGCTCGTGTAGAAAAAGATTTTGGTCTCGACTTTTATGCTTACACTTTAGAGGAGGATCCTAACACTATTCAAGAAGCTTTATCTTCTTCATATGCCGATTTATGGCAAGAGGCTATTAATGATGAAATGGATTCTTTGGAAACAAATAAAACTTGGCATTTAGTAGACCTTCCTCCTGGGTGTAAAACAATTGGGTGAAATGGATTCTTAAAAGGAAATTAAAACCTGATGACACTGTTGAAAAATATAAGGCACGTCTTGTTGCTAAAGGTTTTAGATAAAGAGAAAATGTAGAATTTTTTGATACATTTTCACCCATGACTAGAATAATGTCTATACGTGTACTATTTGCTATAGCTGCCTTAAATGATTTAATTGTACACCAAATGGATGTTAAAACTGCATTTTTAAATGGAGAATTAGAAGAAGAGATTTATATGGATCAACCTGAAGGTTTTATTGTACACGGTCAAGAAAATAAAGTATGTAAATTAGATAAATCTCTTTATGGACTAAAATAGGCACCTAAACAATGGCATGATAAATTTGATAGCTTAGTCATCTCTAATGGGTTTAAAATTAATGAAAGTGAAAATGCATTTATTATAAATATGTGGAGAACATTTGCACTATCATATGTCTTTATGTTGATGACTTGCTTATATTTGGTTCTAATATTCATGCCGTAGAAAATGTTAAATCATTATTATGTGCCAATTTTGCTATGAAGGATTTGGGTTAAGCTAGTGTAATATTAGGAATTAATATTACTAGGTCAGAAAAGGGACTTTCTTTAGATCAATCTCATTACATTGAGAAAGTTCTAAAGAAATACAATTACTTTGACTGTAAACCTGCTAGTACTCCATTTGATCCTAGTGTAAAGTTATTTAAGAACACTAGAGACAGTGTAAATCAAAATTCTTATGCAAGCATTATAGGTAGCTTACGTTATGCTACAGATTGCACTAGACCTGACATTGCTTATGGTGTGGGAGTACTATGTAGATTTACCAGTAGACCTAGTATAGAGCATTGGCATGCTATTGAGTGGGTCATGAAGTACCTTAAAAGGACGATGAACTTCGGATTACACTATAATACGCATCCCGCTGTCCTTGAAGGATTTAGTGATGCAGATTGGAACACCCTATCTGATGATTCTAAGGCTACTAGTGGACATATATTTAGCATCGTTTGTGTTGCAGTTTCTTGGAAATCTAAGAAACAAATATTTTGGCTCAATCCACTATGGAGTCTGAAATGATAGTGCTAGCTACTGCTAGTGAAGAGACAGGTGGTTAAGAAATCTCCTGTCAGATATCCCATTATGGGAAAGACCGATTCCAGCCGTTTTGATTCATTGTGATAGTACCGCGGCTATTGAAAAAGTTGAGAACTGTTATTATAACGGTAAGAAATGACAAATACGTTGTAAATATAGTACTGTTAGAGAATTTATCTCTACGGGTGCTGTGAGGGTGGATCATATACGGTCTGAATAGAACTTAGCTGATCCTTTGACGAAAGGACTAGCTAGGGAGAAGGTGTGGAACACCTCGAAAGGGATGGTACTAAAGCCCTTGGATAAATGAGTCATTTGTGATGGTAACCCAATATATAGACTGGAGATCCCAAGAAATATGTTCAAAGGGTAATAACAAATCACAAGTGATATGGGTTGAATCATGCTATAATTAATTAATATAGAACAGGGTTTTACTCCGAGTCCATCCCTGTGGAGCATGATATCCTGAAGTGAGTTAAGGATGAGTTTTTATAACTCTTAATGAGATCTATAGCTCTATTTTGATTGGGGTACTTAGCTACAGGATTATTCTTGATAGACTCACCTATGTGAATGTGGAAGTATGGCCGTTTCCTATGGATATTTTGGGCAAATTCCTAAAGCATTCACTATACTGGGATAGAAGCACATGGTCGTAACGTGCTAGCTATTAGAATTACATCCAAGTAGGGTTGTGTGTGGGATGTTGTCAAGGATAGAGTTCAAAACTACGGTTACTCTAGTATATTCTGAATCATCTTTATTACGTAAAGGTTCAAGTCGAAAGACACCTTTGCTTATGCACAACTATATCGATCATTGCTGGATAAAATATTTTCAAATTTTGCAAGTGGGGGATTGTTGGAACACAACTGTTATGTTAACAGCTGCTGTCAAAGTGAAAAACTTTGAAAAATGCCTTTAGGCATAGTCCAACATCGGTGGGATGAGTGAAATATGTTGGGTATATTTACAATTTATTTGGAACCAATGGGCAAGTCCTTTGGGCATTAGATGTTTTGTGTGTATGGGTGGGGGACTTATTGGGCCAAGTCACACACGCGCGTGCCGTCGCCGCCGCCGTCCGTCCGGCCCGGCCCATGCCTGTGCTCGTGCCCGGGTCAGGGTCTAGGTCCGGGACTTGGGTCTTGGGCTTGGGCTCATTAAGAATTAATTTTTTGGACAAATAAATTAACGATTTTGATCTTTAAAAATTATTTTTTGCATAAAAGGAGGTTGAGACCTTCGTTTTTCAATGCAGTTCCAACACAAAATTCTTTACAGTTCATCTTCCCCCATTGATACAGTTCCGAATTTGTTTTCCTCCCAGAATAATTAATCTCGTTTTACAGATTAATTATATTGTTAGAATCGAGAAATTATACAGAATGGGTGTACATAGACCAGCTTGAATTTTGTGCTTTATCGATCCGTATGATTTTGGAGGTTGTTTTATCCTGGGGGTGGCGGGGCTTCGAGGCTGTCAACACACTTTAGGCAGAGCCGCAAAACACCTTAAAGAGAGCGACATTGTCCGTGACTCATCCGTGTTCTAGACTGTACCTGCTTTCGGAATTTCTTATATTTTCTGTCCCACATTCATTTGCTCCAAAATTGGGTAATTTCGTTCCTAATTTTTAATTCTGCATTTTGTTATTTACTGCTGCTACAACAGAAATATGTCCCTAATAAAAATTTAATCCGAAAATGCATCTGGTGAAAAGTGATGGCCCATACATGAAGATAACCAAAAATGAAGAGGAAGATAACCAAAATGGGTTTTTGTAAACATATCCGTGAGTGAAAAAGTGTTTTTACGAAGGTAACCAAAATGATTAGATGCCAAAAACCTGAGATTTGAGAAGAGGTTGTAAACATATGCGTGGTTTAAACATATTCGTGAGTGAAAATGGGTTTTTACGATGTTGACGGTGGAGGTGGTATGTCTACTTGGACTTTGAGATTTGAGAAGATGAATATGGTGTATGTAGAGTGATAAGGAGAATGGGAAGCACTTGAAATGTGGAAATCAAATCCTCTTTTCTATCCCGGGGCACGAATTTGTTGTCTCAAGACACGGATAAAAAATGCCCAATCCACTTGAGGGGGGATATGTCTTAGGTTGTCTACTTCACCCACACTACTTCTAAAAAAAGTTACATATGCTAAGGTTTTTAAAGATCCATATCCAAAGGTCCACAAAACTTAAAAGGGTCTACAAGTTGTGTAAAACACTCCCATCATTCTATGGTGTGTGGAGGAATCTAAGACATTGGATATAAACCTCCAAAATTTTATCCCAAAGATTTCATCATAAACGTTAGTTGATAAAAACCAAACTCATCAAATTTCAATCTCAGCCGTGAGTTAGCCAAGACCAAAAGTCCCTCTTGCTTTATTATATATATAATATGATACAACGGTTTTTGAAAATATACACACTTTTAACGGTGCAGATCGATGCCACCTCCTTACATAATTTTGCAAAATGGAGGGTTGATATTGGTTCATGTAACTTTAATTCAAATATCATATTGCCACCCACGCTTAAGATCCCTTTCCAATTTGTCACACGTCTCGATACTGTCCCATGTCTCAAAACTGGTAAAATGTACCTAAGAGTGTACCGAGGAAGTTCTTCTCTCTTTCTCAGATCTCTTCTTCTTCATACCTCATCATTTTCTCTATCGGGCCTAACCACCTCATGCTTTCTCTCTCTCTCTCTCTTTTAGATCTCTTCTTCACACCAAACCAATGTTGTGTCCAACTCCAAAAGGTATTTTACTTTAGTATCACATTTTTATTTTTATTTCACATTTGGGCAGTTTTGATTTCACATTTTCACATTTTGATTTTGATTTTTGATTTACCATTTGGGTTTTGATTTCAGTAAATACCTAAGAAAGTAATCTTTACCAAATTGTATATCTCTTTTCCCTTTTCTACAGCTCTCTAAACATTTAAAGGGGGGTAAGCTTTATGTTAGGTAAGCGAGATCTACACCCGTTTTCAAGTGATGATCAAAACGTGATCAGGTAAGCTTTAACGGTAGGTATGCTTCATAATTCTTCACTAATATTTGAATTAAAGCCTACTAATTAAACATTAAAGCTTTAATGTTAGGTAAGCTACAAGTTTAATACCTGTTTTTTCCACTAAGATTTATTAATTAAAGCTTTAATAAGTAAAGGATTACTAATTTACTAATTAAAGATTAACTAATACCTGGTATAATACCTGACATTAAACAGGTATTATACTAAGTATTATACCAGGTATTAAAACTTTAATTAAATAGGTATTATTCTAGGTATTAAAATGGGTATTAAAAGTTTAATTAAAGTGGTATAATACCTGACATTAGGGATTTACTAATTAAAACTCAAAACGTGATCAGGTATTATACCTGTTTTAATGTCAGGTATTATACAAGCCTTAATGGAAGGTAAGCTTTAATGTCAGGTAAGCTTCATGTTTTGATTTGTATTGGAGCATAAACATGTATTATACCATGTAAGATTTTTGTTCAAAGTCTAATGTTCATTTGATTTTTTATTTGTGTTTGGAGTTGAATTTTATTTCTTTGTTTCTGATTGAATGCTTCTAAAGATTTCATCACTATTTCTAATTGAATGCTTCTTGCTCTGTTTTTCTGTTTTGTTTTGAAGATTTGTTAGGATTTCATACACAATTTCAAACATTACAATGATCGAGTGATTTTAAAGGTATCTTTTTTTTTTCTCTTAATTTAAATAATACATTAGTGAATGCTTGGTCAAATAGGGTGTCTAAACACTGTTAATGAAATGCATAATTACCAAAGGAAATTTTGATTTCATATTGTGAGCATGACCTTTAAATGATTATTTAGGAATGATATGATATTCCCCTTTTAATAGCATGTCATGATTTCACCACACTGTGATGTACACTTCATGTCGCTATTTACACAATATAATCAGACTTAGGTATTGTGAGCATGTTTCTTGTTTCACCACACTGTGAAGCTCAATATCTATAGAAACAATAACCTGTAGTTATTGTGAAGATTATTCCTGTTTTATGCCAGAAAGATTAAAGTGTACACTTCATGTCACTGATACTACGTGCTTTTAGATGCGATTGGAGTAAAATATTTTTGGAAAACTGTAGAGGATTAAAGTACCAATCCTTCAAGAACTCATCTAACTCAAAAGGAGATGAAGTGGAAAAAAGAGATGGTGAGGCAGTGCTCTCAGATCTGTTAAAAGACGTGCGGACTATAATAGGTGGAAAGGCCTCAAGAACCTCCCTAGACAGAGACTTCTGAAGCTCAATGTTTACAGAAATAGGAATCATATTCATGTAATGAAAGCGGAGATGAAAAGCACTAAAAAAGGTGTCAAGCCTGTAAATAATGAGGATTAACAATAGTAGGAACCCTGGTACCCTATGGGCATGTACTAGATGAAATCCCATGGTACTATCATTGTAGAAAATAGTACTAGATGTGAATAGAATGAAAAAATGATCGTCTACGCTAATATTTTATGCTTTGGACACAATTTTTTTCATTTCATTATCAAAACAAATAACAGAAAATTACTATTGAAATGACAATATACAAAAAAGCTTATTAAGGAATTTCTCAAGTTCCATACTTAAATGACTATTGTATGGACATGGTTTGGTTAGTTTTGACTTTTAATCACCTATCATACATTTTATTTTGTTATTCCTACCCAATGTATTTGTTCATTTTGTGTTGAATTTAGTAAAATATATGTTGGGTTGACAAATTATCTTTTCATTCTATTATAATCAATAGTCCTCTGTTTTAGGTGGTAATTTATATGGTTTTCATTCTATTATAATGTAAGAACATAATTCTTATCATGTCCATTTGTTTTAATTGGTTTAATTCTGAAAAAAATAAATTAAGTCTAGGCTAGTTTTAATTATGGAATTTAATTGGAGCTTACGACAAAGTTCAAATCCAAGAATGTTCAATTTAAAGCTTTGAAGAAGATTTCAAGTCAAAATGTGTTGCATATGTTTAATATCACTCAGGTATGAATACTTGTGAGCATTTGAGTAATTTAGCATGTTGATTAAATGTTGGGTGATTTAAATGTTTGGGAATTTAAATCTTTTTGCGAAAATATTTTTTTTAAATATTTCTGAGTTAAAACAATTTAAGAAAATTCGAGGAATTATTTAAAAGAAAAAAAAATTAAATCACTGTCGCTCGAACGAGACAGTGAGTCATTCAAACGAACGAGCTTGCCGCCTCGATTTTTGTAATTTAAGTTTCTTAGACTCTGTGTTGCTCAGTTATATAATAAAACGTTTCTACGAAAGTTTTAGCAGCAAAACAGTTTTGAAAAACTCATTCCCATAAAATTTTTCATCATCCAGTGTTTATTCAAGATTAAATTATTCAATTCCAAAGTTTGTGATCTTGAACGCATTTATCGGAAGACAATTCATTCACTACACCTTTTTTCACTTTGTGGGGAGAACTCTACAACCGAAGAGCTGCGTGCTATTATGGGGGGAGTCCTTATGAAGTAACTTGTGGAGAAGCCATCTCTTTTCCATTGCTAACCATCTGAAGTTCTTGTGGGAGATTCCAGTCGACAACATCGAAACTGACACCTGATGGTATTTCATATGTCACCCTATTTCATTGTAATCCATTTAAGATGTGTCTTACAAATTATAGTGAAATAAAAAGGTTTTGCCCTTTGGGGATTTTTCCTGAAATTGTTTCTTTTACCGCATGCTTTATTCTTCAAATGGATTTAATCATTTAGATGCGTGTTTAGGGTTTAAGAAGTTAAAATTGGGTTTAACTAAAAATTGGAACATAGTTGGTTTTACCGAAAGTACACACTAAAGGGCCTATTCAAATTAGTATTAGAGTTTGTTGCACTATCTTATTGTGTTTATGATCCCATGTCTTTAGGTATGCATTTCGGTTATTTTGATGATTTTAGAATTCACTTGTTTCAATCATCTAATTGGAAATTACACATGAAAACTGCTCTTAAAAAATTGGTTAATAAGGGTGATTGTGAAAAGTGTCTTTGTTGCGAAGGGTTTGGTCACAGGATAGATGAGTGTCCCACTAAACTTAAGGAGAATTTTAATAAACCGATAAATCTTGTTTCTACCCTTAGTGATAGTGACCTAGAATAAGAAAACTTTTGTGCTAGTAAATGTGAACTTCCCACCTTTCTGGCTAGTCATGTAAGTGATAAAGTCTTACCTTTGCAGGACTCTTTCGCAACCACAAAAGTTGATACACCTGAGAGTGAGGGTGAGGTGAGTGAGGATGAGAGCGAAGACGCGAGAGATTTTCATACAAATTTCAAAGAATTGTATAAAGAAACTTTAAAAGAAAAGAAAGCAAATGTGAAATTAGGAGCTATGTTGAAAGAACGTGCCATAGAAATAAATAATTCCAATGCTTTAATTGAGGATCTTAGATCACAGGAAAATAAAATTTGAGACAAGCTAGAGTTTGTCGAGGGTGAGAGGGATAGTCTTCTGGGGTTGATGGAGACTATGAAAAAGGAACTTATTAAGTTTGATAATTCTACGCGTTCACTTGAGTCAAGGATAGGTGAGCTTGAGGAGAAATTGAGAGATTCGAATAAAGTTAAGTTTGATTTGGAGGCTAGGTCTGAAAAGTTAGAGAAAATATTAGGCACCATCAAAATCAAAGAATATCGGCATGGTATTGGCTTTGATAATAATGACGCACCTGCTCCCCAAGCCAAAACCGTGCAAACAAGAGAGCCGCCTAGGAACTTTAGGAAAGAGCCACCTAGGAACGTGAGGTATAATCGGCCTATAGGACATGCTCCTTATCATATTTACACTTGAATACATTGCAGTAGGAGAGGTCATCTTAGACGGTTTTTCTACGATCTTAAGAATGCTCCTAGAAAGTCTAAAGCCATTCCGGTTCCCAATACCCCTACTCATCGGCTCACACCTACTTGGGTTAAGAAGTCGGATTTAGAGGCTATATGGATTAGGCTTGGTAATTTTCACATCATTGTCTGTGGTTCTCATCATGTTTCATCTTTCGACTGAGGGTGTTCGTCCATTTGTCGTACTCTAGTATTTGCTTCATGTGTTATATTTTGCTAGTGTTATGACATGTGTCTTATTTTTGTTATTTATTTGAGTCTTTTTGAAAAATACAAAAAGATTTTGTTTTTTACAAAACGTTTGAAAATACAAAAAGATTTTTGGTTGTCGAGTCGTGAGGATACATGTTTGATGTGGCATATTGGTGTGCTTGATCCCCCCCCCCCCCCCCCTTCTTTCATTATCCATGTGTCTAGGACTTTTGGTCATTATTATTGATGCCTAGAATGATCTTAACCATTGCACTATGGGGTTGTTTCGAAGTTAATATTCTTTTTTATTCGACTTTTGCTTATATGCCATCCTTGCACACATGCACGAGTTTATATGAATGTTTGACTTTTCTTGCATATTTGAGTTTGGTGAGATGTTCTTATCTCAATTTTGTCATCTATGCGTAAGTAAACTTAAGGAGGAGTTGTGCTTGTAAGAACTATTTTCCGTGAGAATTGATATTGAAAAAATGATAAGTGTTTGACACGTTGTGAAAGCCACCGTTTAAAAGATCCCAAAAGAAAATCAAGGCAATAAAAATTCATATGCCAATTATTGGGGCCAATAGGACTTTCTCTAAGTTGAGATTGATAGATATTTCTAAGAATCTTAAAAATTCATATATATGAGGGAGTTTGGTTGGAGATAAATTTAATCGGGTTGGTACCATGAATCCTATGTTGAAACAACGTATCGTGGCGCTATTGTTTATATAATCGTCAACAATCGGGACTTGTATGCATGTTGATTAAGTTTAGTTCATTAAACTCGTACTTATTTTGTCACAAATAGCTTTGATGAATTTTGATGATTTCTTTCTATCAATTAGAATTTTTTGATCGATTCGACGTATTGCAATGATGACTCATTTGTTGTAGTTCATGCCCATACAGTCCACATTCATGATTGAGCACATTGGTACCATGTTAACATGTAATTCTCGTTGGTCGTTTTTACACTGTTTTCTGTTTTGATGTTTGTTTCTGATTTCCAGGTACTGTTTTGGGATAATTTTTTCACTGGGCAAATACTTACTGTTTTTGGGGTATTTTTTGGAAATTTTATTTTTTTGTTCGAACGACATCCTATGTCGCTTGAAGATGTCATTCAAGCGACATTCAAAGTCGTTCAGGTGACATATTAAAGTCGTTCGAGAGAAATCAAGCAAGATAAGGGTTTCAATTAAAACTTCATTCTCTCTTCTTCTCTTTTCGTTCCCTCATAACCTTTCCCTACTCAAGCGACGCAACAACTCTGTTGGTAAAATTTTTTTGCCATTGATTAGCTTTTGAAGCTTTAATTTTCTGGATTTTCCATCTCAATCTTCACTCGAGTTCTTCCCATTGTTTCTCCTGCGTTCTCCAGTGTCAGAACCTATTCAAAAAACCACCTATTCATAAAGGTTCGTCGACGACCATTTTTTCAGAATAGTTCTCCGGTATTAGCATGTTCATCTCAATCCTCCGACAATAATTTTGTTTGGTCTCCGATGAGTGTTTCTCTAGAAATTAGTTCTTCGGTGAGTTGTTCCCCATTTTTGGTGATTTCGAGGTAATACTGCTCATGATTGTCTCTTGATTTTTTATCAAAAATCATTTGTTTGAGTAAAAATTTGGTTATTGTTTTTAGAATTGTATTTCTAATTTTTCCTTTTATTATGGTTGGTGTTCGTCGTGGTTCGATTAGATGGTTGTATGGAGATAGGTTCTTAGGGGTGTGTGTGTTCCTCGACGACTTTACCCTTTCACACATCACACATTACACTCTTTCGCCATGCCGCCTAGACGTCGTGGTGCCCCTTCAGGCCGACTCAACGTACCACCACCCTCTACTCAAGATCAGAGAGTTCGGGACAGTAGGCCCCCGTACTCCCTAGTGAGATGGGCCACTCATGTTGAGTATGATCATTACTACTTCTTGGTTCTCCACATTCAGTTTGTTATTCAGGAGAGGGTGTTTCCTTATTCTTAGTTTCTGGGGTTAGGTATTCAACGCTGGTTGTCTGGTAGGGGTTGGGATTATCTGTTTGAGGCTCGTGGGGTTGTCTATCCGAACATTGTCTGAGGGTTCTTCTTTCATGCTCTCCCCCATGCTGAGGGGATCTTTTCTACTATATGTGGCGTTCCTGTTCTCATCACAGCAGATCTCATAGCTGCTTTTCTTCACCTTCCCCATGTCCCTGACGCTATGTTTCCTCGTTATTCCGACGATGGACCTATATATGATGATATTTTGTGTCACTGCTTCTGGGAGATTCCCCAGGCACGTACTATTATGTATCATCACCAGCTTTTCCCTACCTTCCGTGTACTTAATAGGTTTGTGTCAGCATCCATTTATCCTCTGATAAATCATACACAGATTGCGTCTAACAATGTCTATTTTATATATCACGTCTCTTAGAGGTGGGATATCGATCTACCGATGGTTATGCTTCGTGTTATATCCCCTGTCAATGGTACCAGCATTGTCCGCCCTTCTTTTCCTTATGGGATTCTCATTTCAATCATTTGCACTGCTTCTGGGGTTCCTGTTTTAGAAGGTGATCAATGTCTCCCTTTGCCTGCTATTATTGATCATAATACTTTCACTCGTTCTGAGAGCATTTTCCACAAGTGGCAAGATCTAGTGCTCCACCCACTGAGGGAGCCTTCTCCGATGCTGATCCCTGTCAGCCTGATCACACTATCCCGAGCACCTCTGAGTTCTCTCAGCCACACCCCTCCTCACCTGTACCCACACGTCCTATTGAGGAGGGGGTTTCTACTTTATAGGCACACGTAGCTGATAAGACCCGAATGTATGACTCTATTATTGTCAGATTTGATACTGAGGCTAAAGCATGTGTTCGTGCTGAATCCAGGATGACAACATTTTTTTATGAGATGCGGCAGAGAGAGCAATTGAGGGGCGCAGGATTTTCTGGACTCGGTCATATTTCATCTACATACACTGATGATGCTGATGAAGATGATGATAATCCTACTGATGTTTAGATGTATTTTTTTCATTATATCTGAGACATTGAGATTCATGATGTATTTATTTATTCTCAGATATGGTGTACTCTTATGGACATTTGTATCACCATTGGTTTTATTTTATGGCATGGATGTATAGTTTCTTTTGCAGTTTAGTGATTCTTTCATTATGATTCAGTTACTGCTATCTTTTGCTATTCATAGTCATGCTGATATTATTTATCTGGTTATGCTGTTTATTCCCATTTATTCATGCTAGATTTCGTGAGTCTGTCCCACCTTTTGTGTATTCCAGGAAAAAAGGGGGAGAGATATGTGATGTAGGGTGAGTATATTATTGATATTATATTTGTTTTTTTCCTCCATACTTCACTTGGGTGTCTATTTGTGTCTCGTGTGTGTAGGTATATTATTTTTAGAGATTCAGATATTTATTAATACATCAAATTTAGAGACAAAATCAGATTCAGATGATTTCCATTCAGAGACATAATCAGATTCAGATGCTTACCGTTTATTCAGTTTCACTATGTCCTGTATTGTTATAGTTTTGAGTTTTGGGATAGGACATGTATTTTTTTATGTCATATACCATTTTTATTTAGTTTTATCCGAGAATAGATAAAGGGGGAGATTTGTAAGAACATAATTATTATCATGTCCATTTGTTTTAATTGGCTTAATTCAGGATAAAATAAATTAAGTTTAGTCTAGTTTTAATTATGGAATTTAATTGGAGCCTATGACAAAGTTCAAGTTCAAGAATGTGAAATTTAAAGCTTTGAAGAAGATTTCAAGTCAAAACGTGTTGCATAGTTTTAAGATCACTCAGGTATGAATACTTGTGAGCATTTGAGTAATTTAGTATGTTGATTAAATGTTGGGTGATTTAAATATTTTGGAATTTAAATCTTTTTGCGAAAACATTTTTTTAAATATTTCTGAGTTAAAATAGTTTAAGAAAATTCGAGGAATTATTTAAAAGAAAAAAAATATATTTTTCAATCACTATCGCTTGAACGAGACAGTGAGCCGTTCAAACGACAATCGCATGTTGCGCGAACGAGATCACTTCTCGCTCGAACGAGCTTGTCGCCTCGATTTTCATGTTTTAAGTTTCTTAGATTCTGTGTTGCTCAGTTATATAATAAAATGTTTCTGCAAAAGTTTTAGCAGCAGAACAGTTTTGAAAAACTCATTCCCATACAGTTTTTCATCATCCGATGTTTATTGAAAATCAAATTATTCAATTCAAAAGTTTGTGATCTTGAACGCGTTTACCAAAAGATAATCATTCACTACACCATTTTGCACTTTGTAGGGAGAACTCTACAACCGGAGAGCTGCGTGCTATTGTGGGGGGAGTCCTTATGAAGCAACTTGTGGATAAGCCGTCTCTTTTCCATTGCTGACCATCTGGAGTTCTTGCCAGAGACTCCAGCTGACGATATCGAAATCGGCACCTGAGGGTATTTCATATGTCACCCTATTTTATTGTAATCCGTGTAAGGCGTGTCTTACAAATTTTAGTGAAATAAAAAGGTTTTTCCCTTTGGGGATTTTTCCTGAAATTATTTCTTTTACCGCATGCTTTATTCTTCAAATGGATTTAATCACTTAGATGCATGTTTAGGGTTTAAGAAGTTAAGATTTGGTTTAACTAAAAATTGGAACAAAGTTAGTTTTACCTAAAGCACACACTAAAGGGCCTTTTCATATAATCAATAGTGCTCCTACTTACTCATAAATTAACTTAATTTCTTCAATTTACTTTCTCACCAACCAAAATACTCCAAATTTCATAATTCGTGTTGCTATCGTTGGAGGAGCTACTGCTAAGCAAGTTTGGTGAAAAGTACGTGTGCGATATTGATCCAAATAGATTCGCAATTTCCAATTTAGACTTATTTAATTGGATGTCTAAGTTTTCTCAAACCAAATACCAGTTAAATCAGCCCCTAAACATGCAACTACGTGAGAATTCAAATCTCAAATCAAATCATGCGATGACGAATGCTGACAAAAGCAAATTTCAGGAAAATATCCCCGCAAGGAAAAAACCTTTTATTTCCACTATAATTTGTAAAATAATCGTTTACAATTGGATTACAGTGAAAATATAATTTGACTTATGCAATACCTGCAGGTGTCAGTTCGTAGTCGTTAGCCCAGGAATATCGCAACACTCCCTATGACACGCAGTCGATCAACCTAGTACCTCCTTTCAGTGGCACCTATGGTCAGCCCAGTACCTTTCCAAGGCACTTATAATTCAGCAGCAAAACTCGCAGTAAAAATATGCTTCAGGTTCCACAAAACAACTCACACAAAAAGTCTGGGATTTGTGAATTGTAAAACACAGTTTGAACCCTCCAAAATGTGTTGGAGAATAAACAAAACACACTCAAAATGTATTATGTTAAAACTAGTGTTTTCTCCACCCAATTTACAGAGGTCTGACGCCCTTTATATAAACATTTAAGGCGGTGTCATATCAGAATTTAACTTTGTCGTTTGAAAGAAAAACTATGTCGTTCGAACCATATCTGATCTCGTTCAAACGAGATCTTATCTCGTTTGGACAACCGGGCACAAATTTTGAGATTCGTCAGTAGAGATTTAAAATCTTGGGAAACCTTTACAACCAAAACTCTTACGAATCTGAAAACATTTATCTAAAACATTTATGAATAAAATCATTTAAAATATTTCAAAAATTATTTTTCATAAATGGAAAAATATTTTATCTTATGAAAAAATATCCCAACAATTTTAATGTAAAATGTAAATGGAAAGAAAACATATTTGACCAAATTTATCCTTGTTAGGCATGATTGATGAGTAGTCTTGAAATTCGGATCGTCGATTGTAGATGATAGAATCCCAAATATTTGACAAACTTGTAGCGGTATATGGCATACTAAATGAGACGGACTATGTCCTTACAAATCTCCCCCTATGTCTATGCCGGTACAAAATAAAAATATCCAAATTATCAATCTAAAAAATATGACCTATACAAATCTACACTCCCATAAATACAAAAGCGGAAAGATAAAATGATAAGTCTTCAAACTTTTCTTCAACAATCAACTTTTTAAATATTTAATCTTTTCTCATTAGGGTGAGCAATCCAAAAGTCTTCAATTGTACCTACACACATGAGATAAAGCAAAAACCACATGGCGTATCTAGTTTGAAATGATATAAAGCATAAACGTGTAAGCATAGTCAAAACTCCCCCATATTAAAACTCCCCCATAAAATCATAATTCGTTATCCCCCTTTCTATTTTTCTGAAATAGACAAGGAAAAGAATAAATCACATAAAGCAAATCGGGGTGTCACGGTAAACTAGACAAATAAACATTTTTTTATTTTTCATATTTTTCATATAAAAAAACAAAAATGATGTTACAAAAATCACACACCATGAATTTATACTAAGATAACCAAATCATGGACACGGAATGAATGGGTATGAATAAATTCGATAGGAAAATCGACTCAATCATATCATATGTGCAAGATGCGTAAGTGTACTCCTAATGAATGAAAATCAAAATTAGTCCTTAGGTGTAGAATTTGCTGAATTTAGATAACATAATCTGAATCATATCAAGAAATCAAAGTATAAATGATTTCCACACCAATAACATCCAAAACTATGTAATGTTTTTTCATGACTTTCAAGGACGTGCAAATCGTTTTGGATTCCATCCAAACTCCCTCATTAAAAGATAATGCTTTTATTTTTCTTATGAGGTGATGAAGCTAAAAATCTTATTGGCCCATTTTTTCATAATTTTCTTTTTATTCCCTTTCAATTTTTTCGAGCTCTTTTAAACCTCATTAGACCCCGGATAATTTTCAATTCCTCACTTTTTTAAGTCCATGTAAATGGTGGCTTAATTACAAAGGATAAATGAGTACCGTTCATAGCCCTTCACCATTGTTCAAAATAAAACACACAAATCTCACAAAACAGTTTAAATCATGAACTACTTTTTGTCAAGTTTTATCGCATTTAGTTCGTTGTATAGACATAATTAAGATGGAAACATTCAACGAATATGTGATAGACAAGCACAATTGTCAAAAAAATATGTGCATGTGTGCAATAAAGGACAAATAGAGTCAATCGTGTAGGTAGTAACACTATAGCATCCCAAAGACTCCAAACTTTGTAAAGCACATGAATGACACAACATATTGTCTTAAAACACTATCCACAGTCAGATGTATATGGCATGAAGTTGTGACTTGGTCATCCTAAGTGTGCATTCATATAAGGTGAAAAAAAAATACAAAACTCTTCTTTGGATTTTTCAAAAAAATAAAAACCTTTTGTATTTTTCAATTTTTTTAAAAAAAAAATCTTTTTGTATTTTTCAAACACTGTTTAGAAACAATCCAGCAATACCAATAACATACAATCAGAAGAAATAGGGGACTGCAAACAAAATCCAAGGTCGTTTGAATGAGATGCCATGTCGTTCGAACGACATGCGATCTCGTGAGAAGCTTTCGCGGGAGATGTAATCTCGTTAGAATGAGAAAACACAATTTTCCCAGATTATCCAAAATGATAAACAGTTTCGCACAGAGAGAAAATTTCATAAAAATAGTTCCTGGATTGGGCACACAAATCCAAAACAGTGCTAAAATAGTACCAAAAGTAAGGAAAGCAAATAAAATACAAACGAAACATTCTAGCAATAGGAAAAAGTGTCATCATGTAAAATCACCCTATGCTAGTAAAACATGTATAGACCTCAACCGGGAAGTGCGGTGGAGTTTTACAAAGACGGCGACATCTTTTAAAACAACTCCATCAAATCATGAGAAGTCTTGACCAAAAACTTTACTTTCTCTCGAATATGTACAAACTCTTTATCATTATGTGCAAGCAAAGTATCATAAGTGGGTACATGTGCGTGAACATGTTTAGGAGCAAAGCGTGACACATAACCCAATTTAAAACAAAATTCCCTAAGGTGTCCTATCTTTTTGCAATGGGAGCAAACATAAACCGGCCTAGGAATTAATTTTTCAAAAATTATAGGATGTGTTCTCCTAACGGGAATGGGATGCCTAGGTGGGTTGGGATGAGAAACTCGTGAATCCATTATTAAAGTGGAAACTAGCTTGGGTGAAATAAAAGAAGTGGACGCACCGCTATGACCTTTTTCTAAACTCTCATCACCACCCAAAACGGGACTAAGAACCATCTTTTTTACTTTCTTAGATGCGTTCTCTAAATGGACTTTGACCTCCTAGGAACGTTCGAGATCACTCTCGAGTTGGGATACATGTGTCATTAGACTAGACACCGTGTCAGTCTAGTCACACTTTTCCCTCCTTAAGACTTCATTCTATTTTTCCAAATCTAAAACCCGACGACCTAAGTCCCTATTATATTTCTTTGTTTTCAAGGTCTCAATTTACAAATCCCTAAAATCTTTTTGGAGATCACTTTCATCTCCACTCTTAAACTCACTCTCATCTCCACTAGAAACACTCGAGTCATCACAGTCGTTCTTGTGAACACTATCATCATGGGACAAAGTGTTTGTGATCATACGACTCGAAAATGCTACACACTTTCCGTGTGATTTTTCATCCCCGGTATCATCTTCCTCACTATCACTAAGTGTGGCGGGCATGGCTACTTACTTCACTTTTCTCTTAAGCCTAGTAGCATTCTCAAAATCCCTATGCCCTTTGACTTGACTTTCAAAATAAATCATCTCATCTTCACCACTATCTTCATTTTTTTCTCTCTCACTCTCTTTTTCATTGCCCTATGTGGAATTTTCTTTCTTTTTATTTTTCTCAAATGACTTTTTATTGAAAGCATTATTTTTGTTCATCTTGAGAAACGTTTTAAAAAAATTCGCAAACTAGACCACATCGTCAATGCTAAACTCTTCCTCAAAATCAGACTCATACACTCTCTCTTTCTTCTTCTTCCTAACTTGAGTCTTTAAAGCAACGCCTCTATCCTTAGACCTAATGGTTTCGAAAAACATGTCAATCTCATATGTTTGTAGGTCTCCTATGAGCTCTTCTAACCTAAATGAATTTAACTTTCCCAGCGAATCTAAAATAGTGACTTTAGGAATGAAATGTTTTGGAAGAGATCTCAAAATATTTTTAACGACACGCGTGTTATCAATCGGCTCACCTAAATTAAAACTCAAGTTAACAATGTCCGAAAAATGTTCATAAAACTAATCAAAACTTTCAGACTCAGACATAGTAATGGCCTCAATCTAGGTGGTCAAATTTTGTAACTTTGATTCTTTAACTGCGTTCGTACCCTCATGTGTCAATTGGAGGACATCATATACCTCTTTAGATGCAGTGCACGTCATAATTTGGCGGAACTCGTCGGGGGTGACAGCTCCAAAAATAGTACTCAAACCACGGAAATTAAAATTAGACATTTTAAAATCATCTTCAGTCCAATCTGACGCAGGTTGCAAAGATGTGATGTTATTAGCAGTGACAGCGGGAGGAGTCCACCCTCTTTCACAAAGAAGACAAACATGTTCGTTAATGGATTTCAACTGAGATTTCATACGAGCTTTCCAATAGGTATAATTGAACCCATCAAAAATCGGCATTCAATTATATAAGTGCTTGCTTGTAAACATTGCGACAAACTTTTAAAAATCATTTTTTTCAAAAAATCAATATCTCATAAGTTTAGGGAAAATAGGAATATGCGATGAATTAGCGTAACCTGCTTTGATACCAATTTGAAATATGTGTATGCAATATTGATCCAAATAGATTCTTAATTTCCAATTCAGACTTATTTAATTGGATGTCTAAATTTACTCAAAACAAATAACAATTAAATCAACACCTAAACATGCAACTACGTGACAATTCAAATCTAAAATTAAATCATGCGATGACAAATGCTGACAGAAGAAGATATCAGGAAAAAATCCCCGCAGGGCAAAAACCTATTATTTCCACTACAATTTTTAAAAGAACGATTTATAATTGGATTACAGCGAAAATACAATTTGACTTACGAAATACTTGCAGGTGTCGGTTCGTAGTCGTCAGCCCAGGAACAACGCACCAATCCCTATGACATGTAGTCGATCAATCTCGTACCTCCCTCAAGTGGAACCTATGGTTAGCCTAGTACCTTTCCAAGGCACCTATGATTCAACAGCAAAAATCCCAGCAAAAATATGCTTCGGATTCCACAAAATAACTCACAAAAAATGTCTGGGATTTTTGAATTGTAAAACACAGTTTGAACCCTCAAAATTGTGCTGGAGAATAAACAAAAGACACTAAAAACATATTATGTTAAAAACCAGTGTTTTCTCCACACGATTTACAAAGGTCTAACACCCTTTATATAAAAACATTTAAAGCGGTGACGTGTTAGAACTTAACCCTGTCATTCGAACGAAAAACTATGTCGTTCGAACCATATCTTATCTCGTTTGAACGACCAGGCACAAATTTTGAGATTCATCAGCAGAGATTTAAAATCTTTGCAAACATTTAAAACCAAAACTCGTATGAATCTAAAACATTTATACAAAACATTTATGATTAAAATCATTTAAAATCTTTCAAAAATAATTTTTCATAAATGGAAAAATATTTTATCTTTTGCAAAAATATCCCAACACTTTTAATGTAAAATTTAAATGGAACAAAAACATATTTTACCAAGCAGGGCGTCAAGTGCTTCACGTTATAGTTCAAGGACATTTGTAACCTCCTAGTTTGAGCCGACTTGAATAGTCTCCTGGAATAGGCTAATGGCTACGTCTATCCCCTGGGCCTGAATATAAATTAACATCAAATGTGTGAGACAATACTTCAACAAAAGAAATCAATTTACGGATAAATTTCAAAACATTTACCATTTTATCCGAGTGCTTTAACTCCGACTTCCGTTATCTATGCTCGAAATTTTGAATGTATGGATGGGATCATTCTATGTACCAAGACATATACCCATCCACACATTCCCAAGGCATGGACCTCACCACAATCGAACGTCTAGCATCAGGAAGAACACGATCGACCCAGTTAATTTGATACCATTTCTCGATATCAAACTTTAATTTATATCGGGCATGAGTCTTTCCCCTTTCATCTGATAAAGGGCACATTAGTGGTCTAGGGATTGTTTGAACTCGGCTAGGTTGGCGTAGGACCCTCTCCGAGTAATAGGATTCCCCGATATAATAGCAAATGAGGAGGTCATTATACCATGAGACCTCCTGAAATGGTTAGGCTTCACTATTTTCAGTGTAACGATCTCACACAACCTAAACATATTTCCAAATGTTAGTATATAAATAAATAAAATAAATACTGACTTTAAAACAAATAATACTTACGTCTGAAGCTTTTAAATCGTCTAACGTTTCCATTAGCTCCAGTATCTGTGCAAAGGCATCCCCTGACACTATTTGCACCCACCATCGGCATAGACGAGGCTCACTATGCTGAAACATGAGATTTCTAACACCTTTGTCCAAATTGAAGTGGCCGTATATCCACACCCGAAGTCAAATAGACATATTAATTAGGAGTTTAATATTTTACAAAATAAAATTAAAAGAGCGTGTTAAAATTGAAATATATACCACGAGAAGGGGAAGATTTTCGTCCACCTGTCGAACATCTACCTGCGAAGCAATCCCTAACTGTCGATATAAATGGGTCACCCATCCCCCAAGAATAGTCTTTGCATTTATCAAATTTTCACAAAGACTATAAGTAGTACACTAAGACTCGGTTGCCAGATTTGTCCGGGAACAATAAGAAATCGACCATAAAAAGCAAGTACCCCACAATAGCCTGCTCAATCCATCTATTCGTGATACCTTCCCCTAGCTTCTTAACCTTCCCCTTGCATAAATTCATTATCCGGTCAAAATGAACGGCATATATAGACTTGCACTCCTCCTTAGCCTCCTCCTCGATATAACCCAGATATTTTGTATGCCATTCGATTTGGGTTGCCTTCTCCCCGCCTTTCCTAAAAGTAGTACCGTACACTGGTTTACAAAATATCGGGATTTGAAGGAGATGGTACACATCATTAAGGGTGATGGTAGTCTCGACTAACGACATATAAAATGAATTCGTATTCGAATTCCACCTTTTAATGAATGCAAACACTGATACATAGTTTATGTACCGATAAGAGTGTTTTATCAGACCGTACGGACCCGAGTTCGTCACCAACTCTACAACCCTCTCATCCTCCGTCTCTATGTCCCACTCAACAAATTTCTTGTAGTGGTACACACACTTCATTATGCCCCTATCCTTATATGAGTTCCATATAGAATAACCGATATGGTTATAAAAAAGTTTCAGTAGTTCGGGATTATTTTTTAGTACTTCCATATGAGTTCCCCTAAAGCATTTGGGAATCAGCGTGGCTTATTTTTTTATAGGCTTTCTTCTCGGGCGCTTTAGATTTGAACGGTTGGATTTCATCTTTCGATGAAGAAGAATCGTCCCTGCACCCCTCTACCTCTTCTTCCTTTCTTACTTTCTGTCCTTCACCCTCTATTTCTTCCTCTCTCTCTTCCTCTCTTTCTTCCTCTTTTTCTTACTCTCTCTCTCCTTCTTATGATTTTTCTTCTTCTTTCTCTTCCTCTTTATCTCTCGATTTTACCTTACCCCTTCATTATCCCCCAAAAAATCACCTACCACCGCCTCAACCACTTGCTCAATTGACTGCGATGTAGCATCCTCATCAACATTAAGTAAACCTCCCACCACTTGGTTGGCTACTTTATCCAGTGAACTTGTAAAAGAATATACTTTGCTTATATTAGTGGCCTCGCCGGAAATGCTACTACTAGAGGAAGATACGAGTGGTCTTACTCCCTTCGTCGCCTCCAACCTCCTATTCCGCTCTAATACGGTAGGAGGATTTTACTTCTAACCATTTATATAAACTACATAAGAAATTAACAAATTATATTAGCAAATGAACATCAAATTAATGAGTTCATACCAACGAAGAAACATTAATTGGTGAAAGGGATACATGCATACTTTAAAAATATAAAATCGATGGGTGTCAAATAATATGTAAGCCCCCTAAAACTGGGTTGACTTACTAAAAATACATGAATATTTGAACTATGAAATACATTGGTACATACGGTAAGAATTGGCCGTGAAACTTTAAAACACAGTTGTCTATGGCCGTGAAAATAAAAATCATGGTGATATTGGGACGTAGTTAGGGGAATCATGGTTGGATATGACCGTATACTCTATGCACCTTCAACGACGGCCAACCGTAGGTGCAGAGAGCAGATTTTTGTTTTCTTTTTTCAAATCGGTAAAACCTAGGTTTTTTTCAAATGGGTTAAACCCTAACTTTTTTTTCCCACAAATGCAATATATTTCCAGTTAAATTAATTAGGGTTATATTTTAACGAGTTTATAATGGATTTTTTATATATAGTTTGCATGATAGGGTTTAATACACAAAATGAGAGCATGACAGTAATGGGAGTAAGTTTTAATGGTGTAACATAATAGAAATGAAGCTTGAGGGTTAGTAGTAGGGTTTGAGAGTAATTTGAAGTAAGTTGGAAGGTTGAAAGGTTTGGGAAAGAAATTAGAGAGAGGGGGGAAGAAAAAAAGTGAGGTTTAAAATTTTTTGATTTTTTATATGGGTCAAGGTTAATGTGATGTTATGTGCTTTTGGTGTTTTGGACAAATATTTAGTATTTATGTGATGTTTTAAAAAAAATAGTTTTTTAAAGATATTTTTTAGATTCAAATGTGAGGACCCATTGGAGTATGCCAGAAGTTCCGTTAGTTAGTCCTCTAAATGTAGTCCACAACAATTATGTACAACTTAAACACTATTGTTTTAGTGCATGTGTGGAGATCTTTTTCGTAGGCTTTAGTTAGGAACATAATAAGAATAATAACCAAACTTCTTAAATGAAATATTAATGATAACAAAATAGGGAAAACATGTCACGTGATCGCAAGTTTTCTTCGTATGAGGGTTTCTTCTTTCTGCTATAATCTATAATAACTTGGTACTTGGCAAATGTGAATATAGAAATTCTAGGGATTAAAAACTTAGAGAAACCCTTATGCGTAGGGTAAAAATACTAGTCCAAAAATACCTTACAAAAAATGCCAAAATTTCTACGGGTAAAGGAAATATACACTGAACGCATCCTAAATGACGCCTTAGCAAAAAAAAGAACCAAGCTGTGGAACAAGATGTTCTGCCTAAACCATGCAATGTCACCCCCTGGGCGGAACAAGATGTTCCGTTTAAGGGTTCCATAATTTACGATTCCCTCTACACATTCTCTCCTAATTATCTAATGGCCCAAATTAAATACCTCAATTACATTTACCAACAATTCAACCACCTTATTAAATGTATCATCTTTAAATTTGGCAACCCGAGCTCCATTTGTATCATCAACAACAAGCTAAATTTTAAGGTAAGTTTTTTCCTATTCTGCTTTCTATTTTTTTTTCTTAATTTACATGCTATATTTATTTATAAATATTTAGTTATGTTAGTTGTATAATTTAATTAGTATATCGTTGTGTATAAAAATAAATCACTATGATTAGCTAATATTATCTATATTTAATAATTATTTTTGTAATATACATGAGTTTTGAAACGAATATAAATAATTTGAAACCTTTTTCTTAAAAATGATATATTGCATCTATAAACAAACGATTTTTTTAGTCTTTAAAAAACTCCTGAAATATTTTATTTAGTCATTAAATCACCCGAATTTAAACTAGTAAAATATATAGAACTTTCATTCCATATAGTAATTTTTCCCTCATTTTATATCATGTGTAATTATTTAGCAAGTATTTGATACTAAAAAGTAAAACTCATATATTTTTAGTTAAATAACCCTTAAATATGAGTAACTAATATAACATAAATTATATTTAGTTTATCGATTTTGTTAGCTAATTTTTATGCCATTTAATAGTTTTACCAAATATAATCTGACATTAAATTTATGAAACCAGTAGTTGTTAGTAATAACATTGCACAGTAGCTAATTTTCTCCCAAATTGATAATTTTAGAGTTTACATTGTAGTATTGAAAATGGAACAACTTGGAAAAAAAATTAGACGGGTGGTTGGGGCTCGAAAGGCTAAAAAAATGCGAGAAGAAAGGCTCGAGCAAGAATATCCTACAACAGAGTGGCCTATAGTTTTTGAAAACTATAGGCATATAGAGGACGACAGAGATCACATCAAAGCTTCTCCGGACATGTCCATATACGACAATACAATTAAAATGCGTGGTAATTGGCAAAGTCTTAGAGCCACATACCAACAATTTAAAACATCTCCCGAGGTCATTTATTTCATATAGCGTAGCGGTTGGGGATATTTGTTGGATGCTAAAATTCCCAAGACAAGTTGGGGGTTGTACAAGCGCTCGGTGAGCGTTGGTGGGACACAACTAACACATTCCAACTACCGGGCGAGGAGTTGGCCATTACTCCTTATGATTTTACGGTTTTGACTAGTTAGGATTTTTTTAAAAAAAATTACATGAATAATAATATTATTTATTATAATAATATTTATTGTTATCCTTACCATCTTACAAGTATCCCCATTGGAAGCGGTCCTATGGTGCCGATGAATGATAGTCAATATTTGGTGGTACTTGACGAGAAAACTCAGATTCGGGCTGACATTATACATAAATATTTTCCCGACATTGAAGCAAACTTTACCGATTCTTGTGGGGTGAAAGTCTCAAGCTTAAATAAGTGGTTTGAGGCCATTAAGTTAAAAAAATTTATTGTTGGGCTTGAGGACATTTCTCGGGTTTTTTATTTTTTTATGTTGAACATATATTCTTCCCAACCGCAAAAGACAGTCTTCATATTGGTTGGTTGGTCGCTTTGGAGGATTTGGACACAGTGGGGTCATATGATCGGGGTTTTGTAATTCCAGCTCGCATATACTAATCTCTTCATGTTTTGTCAATAGGTTGCATAGACTCATTGGATTGCTTTTGGCAAATCATTTTGGTAAGTGTTAAAAAGTGAAATTTTCCATATTTAATATATAATTTATACAATTATTATGTTTTGTAGTACTCATTGTCGTTTTGCAGTTTTTCGGGTTTGAGTACATACAAAGGGCTTGTCCTTTATTGAGGGAAGATACTAATGACTGCTGGCCTAGGGCTATTCGACGGAAGAAACAAAATTGGTTAACTCGTAAGGAGACAAAGGTTTTAATACAGTATAATTTTCCCAAGGCACAAAGTCGGATTGAAATGCGATCACCGGGTTCAATCAATTGGCTACCTTATTCCGGGTCTACTATGGAGATGAACTCATATATTCAACATGCGAAGTATATTTCATTGAAACGATGTGTTCTTACGGATCCTCAACAAGGGGGGATATATTTCTTGGGTGATCAATGCCGGAGATAAATCACCGGTGATATTTACATACAAAACGAACCTCCCCCACAAATGTTGAGGCTACCTTGTCACACTCAAAGGCATGGGATTATTGTTGAGGAGACGGACCTAAATGTATCTATTATTTCTCAACACATGTATGACTGTTACTGGAAGCAAGTGTCCTTAGTCAATGTAGGAGGACGATATGTCGGACAAGAGAGGTGGGCCATGAAAGACTGATCGCTGACTACTTTGGTGAAGCATCAGTATATAAAGTCTACCATTTTTGGTGACGTTTTTGAATGAATCGAGCCCTATATGGATGTATTCACGAGGCATTGTGTAGTTACGACTAGTATTTCATACTCTGGGTCATCTTGGCTTGTCCTCACATCAAAAAATCATTTATTCCCTTCGAATGTTAGCATATAGGTTGTATGCGGATATAAACGGAGAGTATCTGTGTATAGGGGAATCCACAACCCAGAAGGCTTTAGTTCGATTAGCCCTTTCCATTGTCGCGGTCTTTGGCCCGGAGTATACACTACACCAAAAACAGGATTCTGGCACGATTTAAAACTGTGCCAGATCAAATCTGGCACGGTTTTGAACTGTGCCAGAATCAGGTGTTCCAAAATGGCAATTTTTTTCTGGCACGACTCAAAAGTGTTTCCAGATTCAACCAAACAGGAACACTTCTGGCACACTTTTAAACTGTGCCAGAATTTGATATTTCTGGCAAACTTTTGGCACAGTTTTTAACTGTGCCAGATTTAGCCAAACAGGAACACTTCTGGCACACTTTTAAACCGTGCCAGAATTTGATATTTCTGGCACACTTTTGGCACAGTTTTTAACTGTGCCAGATTCAACACAGTTTAAAAAAATTTGGCACAGTTCAAAAGCGTGCCAAAATATAATACACTTTTGCCACGGTTTTGAACTGTGCCAAATTTTTTATAAAAAACAGAAAAAATTATTGTTTGAAAGCACAAAATTCACAAATTAATAATATTGCGCGTTGTTAATAAACTGATGTACATACAAACTTCAAAATACTACAAGTCTTTAATAGCTCACAGGCCCAAAAAAAAATTGGACAGAGTTTCCTCTATTTCCAGGACATTCCAAAACCTGTTAATACAAAACCTACCTAACATAAAGCCCGCACGGCCACAAAATATAACAATTAACTTACAAAAGCCCGCACAACCATAAACGTCAACAATAAAACAACAAAAGATCGTACGACCATGACACAAAAAAATGGAATCATTAATAAATCCCTTGTTGTAAACCATTGATTTCTTTGTGTGTTCCACGTGAATAAAAGCCAACGATAAACTGTTATCCTGCAAAAAAATAGGATACAAAAAAGATACGATATTAGTAACCCAATAATTTACAAAAAAAAAAATACTCAAACTAAAAAATTACATATATGAGTGGAAATTATCATCATACTCTCAAATCGAGAGACCCGGGACTACGCAATCAGTTCATACGAGTTACATTGGTCCCGTGCGAGGTGTTCGTGCCTCGAACGAGGTCGTTTGGGGGTCGGTTTGGGTTTTCACCCTTTAACGACATGTTTTTAACTCTAAGTGTGATTTTGACAAATTATCATCATACTCTCAAATCGGGAGACCCGGGACTACGCGATCAATTCCTACAAGTTACATTGGTCCCATGCGAGGTGTTCGTGCCTCCTACGGGGTCGTTTGGGGGATGGTTTGGGTTTTCACCCTTTAACGGCATGTTTTTAAGTATAAGTGTTAATTTTTGCAAATTATCATCATAATTTCAAATCGAGAACCCGAGACAACGCGGTTAGTTCCTACAAGTTACATTGGTCCCGTGCGAGGTGTTCGTGCCTCCTACGGGATCGTTTGGGGGCTGGTTTAGGTTTTCACCCTTTAACGACATGTTTTTAACTCTAAGTGTAATTTTTGCAAATTATCGCCATACTCTCAAACTGGGAGATCCGGGACTACGCGGTCAGTTCCTACAAGTTACATTGGTCCCGTGCGAAGAGTTCATGCCTCCTACGAGGTCATTTGGGGGCTGGTTTGGGTTTTCACCCTTTAACGACATGTTTTTAACTCTAAGTGTGACTTTTGAAAATTATCGTCATACTTTCAAACTGGGAGACCCGGGAGTACGCGGTCAGTTCCTACGAGTAACATAGGTCCATTGCGAGGTGTCCGTGCCTCTTACGGGGTCATTTGGGGGCTGGTTTGGGTTTTCACCCTTTAACGGCATGTTTTTAAGTCTAAGTGTTGATTTTGGAGAATTATTGTCATACTCTCAAATTGGGAGACCCGGGACTATGCGGTCAGTTCCTACAAGTGACATTAGTCCCGTTTGAAGTGTTCGTGCCTCCTACGGGATCGTTTGGGGGCTGGTTTGGATTTTCACCCCTTAACGGCTTATTTTTAACTCTAAGTGTGATTTTTGTAAATTAACGTCATACTCAAAAACCGGGACACCCGAGACTACGCGGTCAGTTCCTATAAGTTACATTGGTCCCGTGTGAAGTGTTCGTCCCTCCTAACAGGTCGTTTGGGGGCTGGTATAGTTTTCACCCTTTAACGGCATGTTTTTAACTCTACATGTGATTTTTTCAAATTATCATCATACTCTCAAACCGAGAGACCCAAGACTATGTGGTCAGTTCCTACGAGTTACATTGGTCCCGTGCAAGGTGTTCGTGCCTCCTACGGGGTCGTTTGGGGGCTGGTTTGGGGTTTCACCCTTTAGCAACATGTTTTTAACTCTAAGTGTGATTTTGGCAAATTATTGTTATACTCTCAAACTGGGAGACCCGGGACTACGCGATCAGTTCCTACGAGTTACATGGGTCCCGTGCGATGTGTTCGTGCCTCCTACGGGGTCGTTTGGGGGTTGGTTTGGGTTTTCACCCTTTAACGGCATGTTTTTAACTCTAAGTGTTGATTTGGGTAAATTATCATCATAATCTCAAACCGAGAGACTCGGGACTACGCAGTCAGTTCCTACAAGTAACATGGGCCCGTGCGAGGTGTTCGTGCCTCCCACGGGGCCGTTTGGGGGCCGGTTTGGTTTTTCACCCTTTAACGACATGTTTTTAACTCTAAGTGTGATTTTGCCAAATTATCGTCAAACTCTCAAATCCAGAGACCCGAGACTACGCGGTCAGTTCCTACAAGTTACTTGGGTCCCGTGTGAGGTGTCCGTGCCTCCTACGAGGTCGTTTGGGGCTGGTTTGGGTTTCCACCATTTAACGGCATGTTTCTAAGTCTAAGTGTTGATTTTGGTAAATTATCGTCATACTCTCATATCGAGAGACCCGGGACTACGCGATCAGTTCCTACAAGTTACAATGGTCCCGTGCGAAGTGTTCGTGACTCCTACGAGGTCGTTTGAGGGTTGGTTTGGATTTCCATCCTCTAACGGCATGTTTTTAACTCTAAGTGTGATTTTGACAAATTGTCGTCATACTCTCAAACCGGGAGATCCGGGACTACGCGGTCAGTTCTTACGAGTTACATTAGTCCCATGCGATGTGTTCGTCCCTCCTACGGGGTCGTTTGGGGGCTGGTTTTGGTTTTCACCCTTTAACGGCATGTTTTTAACTCTAAGTGAGATTTTAGAAAATTATCGTCATACTCTCAAGTCGGGAGACCCGGGACTACGCGATCAGTTCCTACAAGTTACATTGGTCCCGTGCGAGGTGTTCGTGCCT
Source organism: Sambucus nigra (assembly GCA_949130495.1). NCBI lineage: Eukaryota > Viridiplantae > Streptophyta > Magnoliopsida > Dipsacales > Adoxaceae > Sambucus > Sambucus nigra. The sequence continues at coordinate 524,465,313 of OX422209.1, forward strand.
CCTACGGGGTCGTTTGGTGGCTGGTTTGGATTTTCATCCTTTAGCAGCATGTTTTTAAGTCTAAGTGTTGATTTTTTAAAATTATCATCATACTCTCAAACCGTGAGACCTGGGACTACGCGGTGAGTTCCTACAAGTTTCATTGGTCCCGTGCGAAGTGTTCATGCCGCCTACGAGGTCATTTGGGGGCTGGTTTGGGTTTTCACCCTTTAACGGCATGTTTTTAACTCTAAGTGTGATTTTGGCATATTATCATTATACTCTCAAACCGAGAGACCCGAGACTACGCGGTCAGTTCCTACGAGTTACATGGGTCCCATGCGATGTTTCCGTCCCTCCTACGGGGTCGTTTGGGGGCTGGTTTGGGTTTTCACCCTTTAACGGCATGTTTTTAACTATAAGTGTTAATTTTGGCAAATTATCGTCATACTCTAAAGCCGAGAGATTCGGGACTACGCGGTCAGTTCCTACAAGTTACATGGGTCCCGTGCGAGGTGTCCGTGCCTCTTACGGGGTCGTTTATGGGCTGGTTTGGGTTTTCACCCTTTAACGGCATGTTTTTAACTCTAAGTGTGATTTTGCCAAATTATCATCAAACTCTCAAATCGAGAGACCTGGGACTACACGGTCAGTTCCTAGAAGTTACATGGATCCCGTGCGAGGTGTTCGTGCCTCCTACGGGGTCGTTTGGGAGCTGGTTTGGGTTTCCACCCATTAACGACATGTTTTTAAGTCTAAGTGTTAATTTTGGTAAATTATCGTCATACTCTCATATCAAGAGACCCGGGACTACGCGATCTGTTCCTACAAGTTATATTGGTCCCGTGCGAGGTGTTCATGCCTCCTACGGGGTCGTTTGGGGGCCGATTTGGGTTTTTAACCTTTAATGGCATGTTTTTAACTCTAAGTGTGATTTTGGCAAGTTATCATCATACTTTCAAACCAGGAGACCCGGGACTACGCGGTCACTTCCTACAAGTTACATTGGTCCCGTGCGAGGTGTTCGTGCCTCCTACGGGGTCGTTGGGGGATGGTTTGGATTTTCATCCTTTAACGTCATGTTTTTAAGTCTAAGTGTTGACTTTTGCAAATTATTGTCATACTCTCAAACCGGGAGACCCGGGACTACGCGTTCAGTTCTACGAGTTACATGGATCCCGTGTGAGGTGTTCGTGCCTCCTACGGGGTCGTTTGGGGGCAAGTTTAAGTTTTCACCCTTTAGCGACATGTTTTTAACTCTAAGTGTGATTTTCACAAATTATCATCATACTCTCAAACCGGGAGACCCGAGACTATGCGATCAGTTTCTACGGGTTACATGGGTCCCGTGCGATGTGTTCGTGCCTCCTATGGGGTCGTTTGGGGGCTGGTCTGGGTTTTCACCCTTTAACGAAATGTTTTTATCTCTAAGTTTTAATTTTGGCAAATTAATGTCATACTCTAAAATCGAGAGATTCGGGACTACGCGGTCATTTCCTACAAGTTACATGGGTCCCGTGCGAGGTGTTCGTGCCTCTTACGGGGTCGTTTGGGGGCTAGTTTGGGTTTTCCCCCTTTAATGGCATGTTTTTAACTCTAAGTGTGATTTTGGCAAATTATCGTCATACTCTCAAACCGAGAGACCAGGGACTACGCGGTCAGTTCCTACAAGTTACATGGATCCCGTGCGAGGGGTTTGTGCTTCCTACGGGGTCGTTTGGGGGCTGTTTTGGGTTTCCACCGTTTAACAGCATGTTTTTAAGTCTAAGTGTTGATTTTTGTAAATTATCGTCATACTCTCAAACCGGGAGACTTGGGACTACGCGGTCAGTTTCTACAAGTTACATGGGTCCCGTGCGAGGTGTTCGTGCCTCCTACGGGGTCGTTTGGGGGCTGGTTTAGGTTTCCACCCTTTAACAGCATGTTTTTAACTCTAAGTGTGATTTTGGCAAATTATCGTCATACTCTCAAACCAGGAGACCCGGGACTACGCGATCAGTTCCTACAAGTTACATGGGTGTCGTGCACGGTTTTCGTGCCTCCTACAGGGTCGTTTGGGGGCTGGTTTGGGTTTTCACCCATTAACGGCATATTTTTAACTCTAAGTGTTGATTTTAGCAAATTAACGTTGTATTCTCAGACCGGGAGACCCGGGACTACGCGGTCAGTTCGTACAAGTTGCATTGGTCTCGTGCGAGGTGTTTGTTCCTCCTACGGGGTCGTTTCGGGGCTGGTTTGGGTTTTCACCCTTTAACGACGTGTTTTTAAGTCTAAGTGTCGATTTTTATAAATTAACATCGTATTCTCAAACCGAGAGACCCGGGACTGCACGGTCAGCTCGTATAAGTTACATTGGTCTCGTACGAGGTTTTCGTGCCTCCTACGGGGTCATTTGGGGGCTGGTTTGGGTTTTCATCGTCTAACGGTATGTTTTTAATCAATTTATAACGTTTATTGATTTTTGAAAATTTTGGCATAGTTTCATTTGTGTTTTCGTTAAATCCAACATGTTTTAACATTTAAAATAAACTCAACATCAACAACAAATTCCAAAACCAAACCTCCAACAATCCCTTCCACCAATTTAACTAAATAAGCTCTAAAGTAAGCCATGAAGTGATTTTTAAAGTTTAAAAGGAATGATGAGATATAGAATGAAAAAGACAAAATATAAATGCTGAGTAGAAATAATTCATTGCATTTTAAAAGGTTAATAAATGGGTACTAAATAATAGTTACCTGTAGTAACTTGATTAAGATTGGATGGGGCTGGCCTGAGTTGAACCTTTGTAAAATAAAACTAAACAAATCACTGGCAACCTATGCTGGCCTTTTGATCTCCAAACCTCCCCAATACCTGCATTCAATTCCCACCCAGCACTGGATCAAACTCTTTAATATTACAGTACCCATATATGATTATACACACACGTGTGTGAAATTGATAACATGTCCCTTTTATTAAAAAAATGAATCGAAAATTCTAAACCCCAATTTAATACTGAACTCATCAAGAATTCAAGGTTGGAACAAATATCAAACAATGTTTTTTACACATAGCTCGAACTAGAACTATTATTATCCTACTCGAATTACTTTAGAAACATTTTCACGAGAATCTGAAAAACTATCGAAGACGCAAAAATGGAGTAAAATACACTAAGACTTGTTGTCTCATTAGCAAGCCAATAGAGGAACAAGTTTCTACACCAATGGATAAAAAAAACTCCAATAATAAAAAATAAACCGCATCTTAAAAAATCACATGAGAATCAGAAATAACTAAAGATAAACAAACTCACCTTGCCAAACAAATAATCTCGAAGAAATCTTTCAAAAAAGCATCAAAACAATCCTTAACAAACAATACCCCAATGACACATCCTCCGACCCCCCAAGAACACTAAAACAAAGATAAAATCAACCACACATCTCCCAATCAGCCTTTAAACGAAGAAATCAACCATTAAACCAAAGCAAACCACATCAGAAGTCACAAATCCCACCAAAAGATAAGCAGGGCGAGAGAGGGATCATTGAAATCTAAAATCATAGCTCGAATTTAATGAATTCGAGAGAATTCTGTGTGTAAAAATCCAAGCAAAAGCAATGTCCCACTCTATAAATTAATAATTTGATATCTCGTTGGCAAGAGATGAATTTCTTAACAATTGCACTGAGCAACATATCAACAAAATACATCTCAGATTTTAACCGAAAATTATTTGGTGTAAATCGTTTGACTAGAAACGATTTGACAGACCACCTCGAAGGCTTAGATAAAAAAGAACAAGAAAAGTCAAAAGCGATGTTGCAAGTGTGAGCTAATGTGGCAAAACAAAAACACATTCACAAGAGATCTTGGAAACGATTTCCACTAAGACTTGAAATTCAGGGTCCGTTTGGCAACCGAATTCCAAACCATAAAAATGGAATTGAAAGACCAATTTTAATTCCACGGACTTGAAATAGGCCTTCCAATTTCAATCCTTGGAATTGAGTTGCCAAATGAGTCCTCATTGGCATCAAGCTTCTGAACTCTAAGCCATTTGACAAAAGTAGACACTACCAACACACTTGCACATTTCTTTGAAGCTTTTAGTTAATTGTGTGTCTTTCATTAGCCCGTAACTTATTTTGACAATCTCAAAAAGCTTAGAAACAAATAAAGAAAATTGAATTAATAACTTCAAGCGTTCTGTAAGGCATTGCGGACATTAAAAACAACTGCATATAGTGTACTAGGGCTTTGAATTAAATATACAGGCCCTGTCATGTTTGGGATACTACCTTTTCAGCAAAGTATAAACGAAACAACAAAGTTAGTTACATTTCATAAACTAAGTATTCACCCAAACCAAACCAAAACCCACTCTGTTGATTTGGTGAAAATACATCTCAGATTACAGAGTTTTGGTTTGGTTTTGAGAAATCATTTGATCGAAAATGATTTGATTTATCAGTTATTACCAGTGTTGCATCGGAGAGTTATGAACGGCGACGGGGAGGTCTGTACGTCGTAGAGAGAGAGCGATGTAGAGAGTGAGTGGCGTAGAGAGAGAGCGAGCGCAGAGAGAGTGAATCATTTTTACCAGTATTGCGTCGGAGAGGTATGAACGATGACGGGGAGGGATGAACGGCGCAGAGTGCGAGCGACGTAGAGAGAATGACGATATGGAGGACTGAATCGTTTTTTTCTTTCAAAGAAAAGGTGAAAAGTGGGAGGGGGAATTGGGTGAAGAGTGAGCGGGAGAGTGAGCTGAATGAAAAGTCTTTTATTTTAGTACCTTTTTTTTTTTAATTTGGAACGATTTTGGCACATTTTAAAACCGTGCCAGATTTTGGCACAGTTTAAAACTGTGCCAGAATTTTAAGAAACCGTGCCAGATTCCCCTTGTCCACGTGTGCCAGATTGATAGTTTTGGTGTAGTGATAACAAAAAGCCTACTGCTCTCGATGTGCAAAGGATTACCGAATAAAATGCGGCGCGTCGTCCCCCAGAATGCGGGGGAGCATGGACTGCATGCATTGGGAGTGAAAATTTTTCCCAACCGAATGGCATGGGCAATAGACCGGACATAAAAAGTTACCTACAATTATTCTAAAGGCGATAGCATCGCATGACCTTTGGATATGGAGGTCATTTTTTGAGTTGCGGAGGAGTTGTAATGACATTAATGTGTTGAGCTGCTCGAGTGTTTTCCCCAACCTTGTCCGCAATAAAACACTGCCAGTCCAATTTTAAATAAATAACAACGTCTATGATATGGTCTATTTTTTAGCCGATGGAATATATCCCCCTTACGCGTCATTGGTTCAAACTTTTAGAAGGCCAGCCAACCAAAAGGAGAAACTGTTCGCTCAAGTGCAAGAGGGGGAGATAGAAGATGTTGAACGAGCATTTGGTGTTCTGCAACTTAGGTTCGCATTCGCTCATATGCCAGCGAAATAATGGAGCAAGGATAAATTGTCAGCTATTATGGATTCGTGCATCATAATGCACAACATGATTATTGAAGACGAGAGGCGTGATTGGGATTGGAGAGATGAATACGACTTCCCGCCGGACCCGATTCCTATGTTTCGAAACTCTCTCGAGAAACATTATGCGATTGAGGCTAGGACAATGCGCATGCAGGGAAAAAGGAAGCATTTACAGCTATGTGAAGATCTCGTTGAACATGTTTGGGAGAATTTTGCCAACAACAGTGTGTGATTTTACCCCATTTTAGTTTATTCTGTAATGTTGTATCATTGAGATTGTACGAAACATAAGTTTATGTATGGAAATTTGAAGCAATTTCATTTCACGACTTTTATAATCATATTATAAAGTACAACAAACGATAAAAATAAATAACATGTTACATACTCAAAATCCTAGATATTTAAAATCTAGAATAACTTCCATGTGGTGGATAATTTGGAAAGTTTGATTGCCCATGTTAGGCCCGTGCTTTGTTGAGTATATTCGCCACGAGGTATTAATGGTACTCCATCTAGGATGGATTCATGTGTGAGGTATCGGTGCTCAGAATTGGTTGGTCAAGAAATATTTATTTGCCAGTACTTTTCCTCTCCAACGCTAATATACTGTGTTCATTGAGCTCCAAACTATGATCCTTAAGTTGCAGTGAACGTTTAATCCCCACTTGGGCCTCTTCATCTCATACACGATTAGCCTGACATGACCACTCAAATGATTTATTAAACCCGATACAATTACTAAGTATTTCTCCGTTTACCTCAATATTTGTAGTCTTAACTTTTCCTTTAGCCCGTTGCTTCGTCTTCTTCCTTCCTGGTATCATGGGATAAGGCCTTTCTATATTAACTTGGACCCCATCTGTGGAATGATCGAGGGAGACTCAACATTCGAACTTCCTTCACTTTCTATCGCACCGGTCTGTGGTGAATCAAAATAAAATTGCGGGGAGTCTAAAAATGTTTGAGAAATTTGGAATTTGTGGAGTTCTTTTAAATTTTGGTAACAAGATTCAAAGTTAAATGATTTCTCCTTGTTATCTCGCTAGAATGCTAGATTAGCCACAGTAACCTGAAATAAGACGACAGTGTATTGATGTTATCTCATTAGCAACATATTTTAGAGAAACAAGATTTATAAATAAATTATAAAATATTAATGAATTTACCTAATTTGTGTTCATAAGGCCACTTGTACGACATGTCATCGATGCCTCTTTCAATTTAGAAACATATAACATTACGTGTCTCAAAATTTTGCTGTAGCGGGTTTGTAGGCTGCCCCCCGTCCGATATTCAATCACACCCGCATTTGAATTGTATTCCTCGGCGACTGCATCCCAAAATAATATTTGGGTTCGATTATTTCCTCGTAGACCATCATTTGTGTTATTTAAATAAGCAATGCATAGTACTTCATCGTCGTGTTGAGACATATTTTGACCTCGAACCATTGTAAAATATTCAAAAAATATATATAAATATATTTTGCAGCTTAAATTGGTTAATATATAATATAAAAAATATTTATTGTAGCTAAAATTGGTAAATATATAACCAAAATATATAATTTATATTAAATGCTGAAATTGGAAAACTATATTTTTAACCAAGATACCAAAAAATGGAAAAAACTAATTTTAAATATGAAATCGAGAGTTGCATATGTGGTAATCCAAATTCATTTACTATTTATTAAAAAATATAGCCTTTGCCATAAAGCCGTTGCAAAATAATAGAGTCGTTGCAAGTATGTGGGGTAAAAATACAAATAAAAAAAGTTTGATTAAAGGCATAGGCAGAACATGATTTTCCGTTTAAGTTTTTTTTTTTAATATCTTACGTGAAACATGGTTTTCCGTTTAAGATGGGTCCCACAAAAACAACAACTAGTGCAATTCTATATTTGTTATTTTTAACACTAGCAACGTTGATATATACGATTTTAGACTACGCATAGCATATGAGTAAACAATAAATTTATAAGTTTATCCTGCGCATAAGGGTTGCTCTTACACCACCATATATGTACTTTGTCAAAAAAGTTAGATGTTTTCCGAATATTTGTACTTTTCAGGCTCATCATCCTAAATATTGTAAGTAATTTTAAAATGCAACATACCTATTGATGCACTTGGATTATTAGGGGGTTATGCTCTCCCAAAACTAATCCACATTAGATAAGTTTAGAATTCCACTTACTTTTATATGTTATATTAAGAAACAAGACGCTTAATTTGAGATGGACTAGTGAGAAATACATGATTATTAATTTGGGCTATAAAGAGCAGAAGATTTTTTATTTCTCTACTTGGCCATCTTGCTGGGGACTTCCCTGAAATTCTACCCCAGCGAGTTTGATCGTTTGAAATAATTAATGTCGAATTTTAAATTTATTTTGCCTTTTTTTCAAATTGAAAATTTAACAGATATGGATTGATGTAAATCCTATCCATTAAGTGTATTATAAAAGTGAATATGTAGATATAATTATATGAGTGATTAGTGGCGGATTCATGATTTTTGTTCAACCGAGACGAAAGTTTTGAGTGGTGCCAGGGGTTCAGGGGCGGGAGCCCCCAAGGCGATTTTTTTGAATTATTTCAAGTTTTGTATAAATTATATCTTTATAATGCTCAAACAATTACAAATTATAGCAAACCTTATTTTTATATTTATTATTTTAATGTCCAAATAACTCCAACTATAAATTATAGCTTTATAATATACAAACAACTACAACTATAAATTATAGTTTTATAATATCCAAACAAGTACAACTACAAAGAGATATCTGACATTATTTTGATGTTTATTATTTTAATTAATTACAATCTTTTTTACACCCTCCGTTTTGTAAATAATTAGAAGTATACCTTGAAGTTTTACCTAAAAATCTTATATTTAAAAAAAAAAAAATTGAATCGGGGCCACCGCCCCCCTTCGGCCCTATGCCCTTCCGCCCCTGTGAGTGATTCTATATTGACACAAAAACCTTATATATATATTATCTGTAATAATGATGTGTCATGTCTCTATTAATTAATCAAACAGATTTAATTAATCAAATTATATTACAAGTTTATAAGTAATGTTGATCTAAGGTATTAATTCAATGTATGATTCTGAAATTACCTAAACTAATTCAGTAGGGAGCGACATTGAAGCTTATTATATCAGTGCATCAGTTTGCATGATCCTCAGTTCCTACCAACACTACTCATTGTCAAATTAATATTGGGTATGATTTTCAGAATTTGACATTGTATTGAGGCAGAATATTTTATTCGGTCCGACTTTAACAATGGCCTACTGACATTCAATCTCTTTCTCTTTATCTGTATATATTAAACTATTCCAGTTGATGCAAGCTTGCTCCAACTACACCAGTCGCTATTATATGACCAGTCCGTTAATATGTCTGCATTGGGTGACGGAGATAATAGAAATAGTTGACACATAACGTATACAATGTTTTGTAGTGTGCCGATTGTTTAGCTGCTTATATTTGGAGCCAAGACGGCAAAGAAAGCGCGTTTACAACAATTTGACTTGACCATGTCATATATATGAAGCGAGTAATCCAGCTGGATGCTTTGCCAACTTTAAAATTCTTAAGAATAGAATTAAGCGAGCTTAGGTTACTCTTATTTGTCAGGATAAATGTTAAATAAATTGATAATTGAAGTGTTTATTTATAATTTAGTGTGATCGGTACAAAAGTTTATTTACAAGTTATTTATTAATGTATAACACTTCATATGCATAAATTTGTCACAAATATTAACAAACTTTGATTTGTTATTTGAGTGAAAAATATTTACCGCACAAATTTATCAATTCTTAAAAGTGTTTTTTTTTTGTACTAAAATATTTTTAAAAATGTTTTATACATTGTTAGACAACAATTTTAAATAAAAAAAACTGTTTTATAAATTATTTTAAATAAAAAAAACTGTTTTAAAAAAATTATTCAAAAACTGTTTTAAAAATGTTTAAAACAACTTTTACAGTTTTAATATTTTAAAAAAAATTATAATTATTTCAAACAGTTTTAATGCTTAAATCAATTTTAAAAATATTTAAAACATATTTTTACAGTTTTTGAAAAACAGTTTTAATGTTTAATGTTTAAAACAGTTTTAATGCGAAGTATTAAAACCATCAAAAGAAATATTCAAAGAAATATCCGTGCACCTTCTTCACGTACTAGACATACCGATTCATATCGCAATGAGGAGTCTGAAGATTTTTCTTATCAATCTGGACGAACTTCGTCAGTGCGAGCCACAGATACTGAACAACGTATCACTCTCTCCTCAGAAAGGACCAGTGCGTTAGAAAGATTAAGCAGAGTATCTCCTTTCGATCGATTAGGTCCTAGTAGGAGCAAAAGTCCTCCTAGAGCCCCATCGAGGAGTTTTCGACGACCATCAGACTTAAGGGAAGGATCTGCCCAGTCGCGACCAGTTGCTCGTCAAGATAGATCCCAGGAAGCCACCTCAACGCAATCAGTTGCTTGAACCAACAGGCCCGAGGAAGGAAATGATGCATGGAAAGGCTCTATTCAGAGGCTGGATGATAGATTAGGGGAAATGGCTAAAGCTAAGAACCCTCTACAACGAACCTTTGTTCGAGGAACACCTTTTGTCCAGGCTATTGTAGATTTTCCAACACCATCAAAATTCAAAGAACCTGTTGTGACCCCCAAATATGATGGAAAGACTGACCCCGTCCTTCATATAGAACAATACCAAGCTGCAGCCGACATCTATGCTGTTCCAGATGAGATGAGATGCAGGGCATTCTCGGGAACTCTTACCTGGTCTGCTCAAATATGGTATAATAATCTTCCTCGGGGTAAGATCTCAACTTTTCTTCAACTGGCCGAGTTATTCATTTGGAATTTCTGTTTTGGGGCAAAGCCAGTTAAACGAGTAGCACATTTGTTAAGTGTTAAAAAAAAAGCTGGTGAGAGCACCAGAGATTATATAACTCGTTTTAATAACGAGAAACTTGAAGTCATTGATTATGAGGAGAAGACAACGATTACCGCCTTGATGAGTGGACTACTGCCCAACAAGTTGTACTACACTTTGGCCAAAGATCCACCTAGAACCATGTCAGACCTGATGGGAAAAGCGTCCAAGATTATAAATGCCGAGGAGGCTATGGCTGCGAAGAAGAACATGGATGCCAAAGAAACCAAGGTGGAAGGTGATAAAGCTAAGAAGAAAGAGCATAATAACAATGATAATGACAAACATTCAAGAACTAGATCGGTATGAGACGCAATGAAGAAATTCGATAATTATACTCCTTTGAAGAAGGATATCAACCATGTTCTAGAAGAAATAAAGAATAACGAGGAATTAAACTGGCCAGAGAAAATGAAGGAAGACCTTGACAAGAGGAATAAGGCAAAGTATTACGAGTTTCATAAAGATCATGGCCATATGACCAAAAATTGCATAGCTCTTCAGAATGAGATTGAAACACTCATCAGACGAGGAAAGCTGGCAAAGTATGTTGATCGTGGAAGCGAAAGAAGAAATAACGACCGAACAAGAGAGAGGTCTAGATCTCCTCGTCGAGCAGAGGATAACAAGAAAAGAAACCATGAAGTTGATCCCGAAGATGACCCCGATCTTCCCAAGGGACCAAGGCAGCCAGAACGAGAGGTATTTTCAATACGCTTTGGGTCATTTGACTGTAATGTTATAACAGGTGGAGATGCAGGAGGAGGAGACCTTACTGCCGAGAGAAAAGCTTACCTCTTTGAGGCTCAAGCTTGCTCGTACATTCAACGAATAAATCTAGCTGAGGAGGATCGCCCGAGAAAGGTGAACAAAGAGAAGTTGGTCATCGGTTTCTCAAAGAATGACCTCGCAGGAGTTTTGTATCCTCATGATGACCCATTGGTGATCAAAATAAGGATGAAAGAGGTAATTATCTCAAGAGTACTAGTAGACAATGGTAGCTCGGAAGACATCATGTTCTACTCGTGCTTCGACGGTTTAAATCTAAAGCTATCTCAACCGGAGCCTTATCATAGACCCCTTCTCGATTTTGCTGGCGAGAAAGTATTTCCACTTGGGACGATCAAGTTGGATATATTCATTGGTACGTGGCCTGCTTGTCGGACAGAAAGAATATGCTTCTTCGTGATGGATAAGAATGTTCAATCATCATACAATATCATCATGGGAAGAGTAGGATTGAAGAAATTTGAGGATGTACCATCTACATTGCATCAGTGCCTAAAATTTCCAATAAATTTTGGAGTAGGAGTTGTGAAGGGTGACCAAAAAGTAGCTCGGGAATGCTATTATTCATCCCCCGAGCAAGAGGAACTGGAGGAATCAAGGAAAAAGACTACTAATTATCAAGTGGAAGAAGGGGCAGAAATTAAAACATTGGATCCTAGAGATGAGTCGCAACTCGTGAAGGGTCAAGTGGTGGAAGCTACTGAAAACATCATCCTGGACGACGAACACCCTGAACGAACTACTCAAGTAGGTTCGTCGTTGGAAGCCTCACTAAAATAGGAATTGATAACTTTCCTTAGAAGCAGAAATCAATCTTTTGCGTGGAGTCATGAGGATATGCCCGTGATAGACCCAAATTTCTTATGTCACGAACTCAATGTGAATAAGGAGATCAAGCCTGTGAAGCAGAGAAGAAGAGTATTCAGTCCCGAGAAGAATCAAGCTATATAGGAGGAAGTCGAGAAGCTCCAGAAAGCTTGCTTCATTGAAGACGTTAAATATCCAGACTGGTTAGCAATTGTGGTGATGGTGAAAAAGAAGAACAACAAATGGAGGATGTGTGTAGACTTCACCGACCTCAATAAAGCATGTCCAAAGGATCACTTTCCGCTGCCCCGAATTGATCAACTAGTGGATGCTACCTCGGGACACGAGTTGCTGAGATTCATGGATGCTTATTCTGGCTACAATTAGATTAAAATGAAACCTGAAGACAGGGAGAGTACTTCTTTCATTACCCCTAGGGGAACTTATTGTTATAATATTATGCCTTTTGGTTTGAAAAATACAGGTGCGACATATCAGAGGCTGATGAAAAAAGTCTTTGCTGAACAAATCAGTTACAATATGGAAGTCTATGTTGACGATATGCTGACAAAGAGCAAGAAAGCTGTCGATCATCTAGTTGACTTAAGTCAGACTTTTAATCAACTAGATAAATATTAAATGAAGCTGAACCTGATGAAGTGCATATTTGGAGTACGAGAAGGCATGTTTCTCGGATACATTGTCAACCAACGAGGCATTGAGGCAATCCTGAAAAGATCAAAGCTCTATTAGGGCTGTGATCTCCAACGACTAAGAAAGAGGTGCGAAGTCTTACAGGACTAGTAGCAGCACTCTACAGATTTGTATCGCGAGCAACTGATCGATGTCTCCCATTCTTCAAGACACTCCGAAAGACTTTTGAGTGGAATGATGAATGTGAGAAGGCTTTTCAAGACTTAAAGAAATACTGGGGAGCACCTCCATTGTTATCCAGGCCAGTGATGGGAGAAAAATTATACTTGTATCTGGCAGTGTTCAAGAATGCAGTCAGTTCGACATTGATAAGAGTGGAGAATGGAGTACAAAAACCAATCTACTATACAAGTAAGGCCTTCCGAGGAGCAGAGATCAGATATCCAAGGCTAGAAAAGTTAGCACTGGCGCTAATTGAGGCGAGTAGGAGAATGATGCCATACTTCCAGGCTCATACTATAGTCGTATATACTGATATGCCGTTGAGGCAAGCCCTTCATAAACTAGAAAAATCAGGGAGATTGATGTACTGGGCATTAGAGCTCAGAGAATACGATATAGTCTATGAACCCAGATCATCGCTTAAAGGGCAAGCTGTAGCAGATTTTATAGCAGAGTTCACCTATCCTGATACCCCTGAGGAGCAAAAGCTGGTCGCTGATCAACCTGTGGATGTTACAAACACAAGCTCAAACCAACTTAGGTTAGTAAAAGGGCAAGTGGATGTTACTGGATCATCAAATTCGAGCTCAGACCAACTCCGGTTGGTAAAAGGGCAAGAAAAGATGATCGACAAAGAGCAAGAAATATCAGGGGAGGATGAAAGGAAGCAACAAATATTTCACCGAGGAACTCTGTCAGATCAGAAGTTTGAAGACAAGTTACCAATATGGAGGCTATATGTAGATGGCTCATCTTGAACAACAGACAGTGGGGCAGGGATAGTTTTGAGCACTCCGGACGAGGTCGACATGGAATACGCCCTACGTTTCCAATTCAAAGCTTCCAATAATGAGGCTGAGTATGAGGCCATGATTGCAAGTCTTAATTTGGAAAAATTATGGAGGCGTAACAAATTATTGTCTTCAATGATTCTCAATTAATTGTAAATCAAATGTTGGGAATATATGCAGTCGAAGGAGAATTAATGATCAAGTACCATGCAAAGGTGATGGAGTTGATATCAGAATTTGCTGCTATTTAGTTGGTTAGAATACCAAGAATGGAGAATGCAAGAGAAGATGCCCTAGCTCGATTAGCATCAGCTACTCGTACCGAGCTATGAAGAACAATCCAATTTGAAGTTTTAGCTGGTCGGAGTATAGATGAAGATTTGACAATGAACTTTATCACCCTTGATTTAGGACCATCTTGGATGGATCCCATCAGGGCATATATTGAGTAGGGAGAATTACCAATTGACAAGCTCGCAGCCAAGAAATTAAAGTTTAAAGTTGCTCGGTATGTATTAACTAACGGTATTTTATATAGACGAGGAATTATGGCAGGTTTGCAAAGATGTGTACATCCCTCCGAGGTGAAAGAATTGATTGAAGAGATCCATGAAGGGTCCTGTGGAGCCCATGTAGCAGTTCAGACGCTTTTGCAAAGGATGATGACGTAGGATATCACTGGCCGACGATGAGGGCTTATTGTGTAGCTTATGCCAAGAGATGTGACAAGTGTCAGCGCTTTTCCTCCATCCGAAGAACTCCACAAGCATTGTTGACACCCATCACTTCCCCTTGGCCATTTTCCACGTGGGGGATAGATTTGGTTGGGCCACTACCGACGACCAGGGGAAGGTTTAAGTACCTCGTTGTTGCAGTGGATTATTTTACTAAATGGGTTGAAGCTGAGCCTCTCATTGATATGACATACGAGAAGGTGTACCAATTTATTTGGAAGAACATCATTTGTCGATATGGTCTTCCTCATGCTTTTATCACAGACCATGGAACACAATTTGATAACGAGGAGTTTGCTACCTATTGTCATCAATCAAATGTTTTGAAGACCCATTCAGCACCAGGCCATCCTCAAAGCAATGGAGAAACTGAAGTGACAAACAGAACACCGTTGAATGGCTTGAAGAAAAGACTGGACGATGCGAAAGCAAATTGGACCAATGAGTTACAGTCAATACTGTGGGCTTACCGAACTACTCCCCGAGTAGCAACAGGAGAATCACCATATATGCTAGAGTTTGGAAGTGAAGTTGTTATACTTGTCGAGTTGGGCCTCCCAACACACAGGGTACTGAATTTCAATTCCCCTGTCAGCGACTTAATGAGAAGATTAGATTTAGACATGCTCGAGGAAGTTAGAGAAGAAGCAACCATTAGGGATGCTGCATACCAACAATGAACAACTTTATTCTACAATAAAAAGGGTGAAGAAATGCGACCTGAAAGAAGGAGACTATGTGCTAAAGAAAGTGATTAAAAATAACAACAAACTAGAGGAAAAATGGCATGGACCATACCGAGTTACAGAAGTTGTTCGACCAGGAACTTACCGAATAGCAACTTTAGAGGGGGAGGAGTTTAAAAATGCATGGAACACAGAGCACCTGCGCAATTATTATCAGTGATGGATATTCTCTCCTTTTATTGAAAGTTTTTTGGGGAATACTAGTGCTACACACTACTCGGCGAAACTCGTCAAAACTCGTGCTACTCAAAATTTTCGGCAAAACTCGGGCTACTCAAAATTTTTCTCGAAAACGCCAACTAAGGTTGGTCGAGAAACAAATGTATTCCTCCGGGAAGTAAAACTTGTATTCCTCCGGGAAGTAAAACTTGTATTCCTCCGGGAAGTAAAGCTACCTGTATTCCTCCGGGAAGTAAAGCTACCTGTATTCCTCCGGGAAGTAAAGCTACCTGTATTCCTCCGGGAAGTAAAGCTACCTATATTCCTCCGGGAAGTAAAACTGTGTGTTCCTCGGGAAGTAAAAATATTCCAAAAAATGCCAACTTATGTTGGTTAGGAAGTAAATATATTCTTGAAAACGCCAACTAAAATCTCCTCGTAGAGGAAAAATCCACTAACTATGGCTGGTCGGGGATAAAAACCCACTAACTGTAGTTGGTCGAGAAGGAAATTTATCTACCTTGGTTGGTCGGAAACATTTTATGAATACGAGAAAATGATCAAGCAAAATTATTGATACTCGTGACTGTTTAAAATTATTAGTAAGTTGGTCGAGAAACAACTTAGTGAGTTGGTCGAGAAACAACTTGGTAAGTTGGTCGAGGAATAACTTAGTAATTTTTTATAATGACTACCATAAATTCAAGCTAGTCGACAATAAGTTGATCGACAAACAACACAAAACAACACAATATTGTTATCTTTTTAATAGACATACATGCACAAATATAAAGTATTTTACAAGACAATAGCAATTAAGATTGCGAACAAAAATAAAAGTCTTTCATTAAATCCAAAAATAGATTACATTGATAATGAAATGTATACTAACTATTACATCAAAATTCCTACTCTATTGGTTTCTTCCCCTATGCTTTTTAAACAGGTTCCTCGCCAACAGGCGGATCATTTAAAGCAAGAGGAGAGTTTATGAAGTTCAAATCTTTCAACATCCTGATATTCATCACGGATGGTCGATCTCGGAGGTGCTCGGGACGAGATATCTCGACACTTGAATGGAGATTGTAGTCGCCGAGATATTTGGAAATTAAGCATCGAGGAATGGCCCGAGCAAGGATCCAACTCATATCAAGTTTGAATGGTGGCACAGGTAGGTCGAGCAGCCCAGGATCATGGTAGTCCCACAGGTAATGACCCTGTTCGAGTTGCAGCACACATTACACCAAATCTGCCCATTTGTCAAGGTCATTGACCTTGACAAATCCACCTGGTCAAGGTCAATGACCGTGACATTTCGAGGCGAGACAACTTTTTTTTTCACGATCGTGTCACGGTCATTGACCTTGACACAAAACTCGCGTTTTGTGTTACGGTCGTGTCAAGGTCAATGACCGTGACACGTTTGTCACGATTTATAACCGTGACAAAGCCGTGACCCTTTTTTAAAAAATTGTCACGGTCATTGACCGTGACACGTCCGTGTCAATTTTGTCACGGACGTGTCACGGTCAATGACCGTGACAATTCTGGGCAGAATTAAAAAAAAACTGCTGGGCAGTATGGCCACTGCCACTGCCCAGCAGTATATTTGTACCTGTTACAGCAACGTTTTACCTGTTCCAAACATTATATATCCGAACAAACTAAAGATAATGCAAATATATATTCAAATAAGAAACTATTTAAAAAGAAATAACATCACCATCATTTTATCTCAAATCTACAAACTATTTGCATGGAAAAGAGATTTTGTACCGCGACGCTCGGGAACACCTCCTTATCCTTCCCTTCTCGTCCGAATAGCCACATAAGTATAGAGCATATGTGGCCTACCCTTAGGGCCACTCCCTGTCCCCTGAATTGAAATAAAGTAAAATTAGTATCCGCCCCTCAAATATAGATAAATATAAATCGTAATTGAAATCGAAATCGAAATCGAAATTGACATATAAATATAAATATAAATATAAATATAAATATAAATATAAATACATTACCTGTAATGTCACTCAAATAGCTAACTTGAGCTCATATGGCACCTCCTTCCAACTAATGTACCCCGGGCAATCGTGTCAATTATAATTCTCTTCATATCTAAACACTAAGAAATACCATAATCCTATGGAGGTATGCGTTGCAAATTCCTTCCAACCGTTGTGTAGCCAAAAATCAACAGTTGAAGTTGTCAACTCCACCTTTGAATGGGGTATGGAAAGTGGAATTGACAACTTCAACCGGTGATGTTTGGCTACATAACGGTTGGGAGGAATTTGCAGAGCATCGCTCCATAGGATTATGGCATTTCTTAGTGTTCGGATAGACGAAGAGATTCAGTCTCCTCTCCACAAATAGGACACCCCAAATAACTATGTACTAATCACCTATTAAAGGTAAGAAGCGTATATTCATGGATTAGTATAAACAAAACTTAGATGTAGTTGGAATATTTATGTATTAATCTCCTCTCCACACACGCACACTACACAAGAGTGAAAACGATAAAGTGCAGATCAAGTAAAAGCATTAAAAATGGATGTTTCGGTACAAATTGAAATATTTATTACAAATTGAAAAATTGTTTCAAATTCGGGTTATCATCAAAAATGGATTGATATTCGGTAGGAGCAGCCAAGTCATCCACACTACTATTTAGATGCCTTGGCGCGTGTTGGACAATTGACCACGGCTCGTTGTTGATATACTCCGAGTAAAACACTTGCTTAAACTTTTGAAATGCACAAACAAACGGCTCATCGCTCACGTGGTCGTTGCTCTTCAACTTGGACAAGTCAACCATGATCAAATTGGTGACAGGATCAACTTTACAAGCCTTTTTATCCTCAACCCTTACCCATTCACAGTAAAATACAACCTCTTTGAAGCTTATATAATCCAATTCAAATATATTTTGGAGTACACCATAGTAAGTCATTTCAGCTTCAACGAGGTTTTTATCTTTTGCGCTCGCTCGAAAGAAAGTAAGAGCCTTGTATGAAATTCCCGAGTTCTGTACATTTGTACTTTCCTCGTACACTTTAGCGCCGAAAATGTAACCGTTCAATCGATATTTTTTGTACTCTTGTGCCACGAACAAGGGTCCAGTGGCTACACAATGAGCACTTGAACCTTCACGAGCACTTGAATCTTCTACATCATCAGTAACCTCATTCTCCTCAGCTTCATAAACTCCGTACGCATCATCAACTAAGTCCTCTAACATATTATGATCTACATCGTCCCCTTCTTCATCTATTCTACTTGTTGAAGGATGTTGTGAAGGTTGGTCAGGGATAAAAGGAACTTTCAATTCACCGTGAAAACTCCAAAATCGATAACTATCTTGCATAACCAATCTTAACAAATTTAGTTCAACTGTTTTCCACTCAAACACCTTACCATTCTTACACCTAGCACACGGATACGGAAACTCTTCATCATTACGACATCTCTTTGCATATTTCACAAATTCGTTAGCACCTCTGCGAAACACATCCCCCATTCTATTAGTCTCACCCATCCACTCTTTGTATTTCGAATATCCCATCACAGCTAAAACAACAAACACCTATTAAAGGTAAACAAAACTTAGATTTATAGTATGTTTTATTTAATTATCCCATCATTTAATTATCCTATTAAAGGGTAAGTGGTCCTATCCCATTCAAGAATGCATTTTTCTGTAATATACTTAACAGCTCATGCACATTGTTACGATTTGAAAAAAATTCGACAGCATATCCCCTTAGTTCTCCAAGTACACGACGTAGATTGGCAGGTGTGAGTGTTATTTCAATTGGTCAATTAAAATAACAGTCACACTTGTCAATCTAGTATGTACCCAGAGAACATTAAGATACGACTGCATAACTTCCTCCAAAAGTAACAACTTTGAGCCAATAAGAATATTATACAGAAATTATACAGTCTCAAACTGTCCAAACGGGACAATTCGAGAGATCTCATTACAGGGGTAATGACTCTCGAACGGGTCTAAGGGTTATTGAATGCGTACGCATAAGAACTAGAATGCTAGTATCTATGCGCACTATATTTAATTTCAAGTATGTTTCATATAATGGGTTAATTCAAATACAAAAATAAATTCATGGGATAATTCAAATACAAAAATAAATTCATGTATTGACCACACACACACACACACACACACACTATCTAAGCTGTTCTATAGGTATAAAAACAATTATTATCCAATTATTATCCAACTATTATCAATTATTTATTTTGAATGTAAATAATATTCAAAACCCCACCCACCCCCACCCCCTCCCGATGTTTATTATCCAACTATTATCAATTATTTATAAAATTGATGTCTACTTTTAGTGTTGTGTATATATGTTAGTCCTCGGCTTTTTTATTGAACTTTTAGTTATGTAGTGTATTGTAGATTGATGAGGCCACACAATGAGCACACAATGAACTACTATTTCGCCTTTTACTAAAGAATATCATATGCTCACAAATAGGCGGCATACGTCCATTTTTTTTAATTGTTTATACCCCCTCCCCCACCACACACCACCACACACACACACACCCCACCCCACCCCACCCCACCCCACCCCCTACAAGTCTAAGGATGCTCACAATAGATCCTCGCAAGTTGGTCAATCATTGTGTGAATAGGTACGAGATCATAATTTGGAGGAATTCACGTCCAAGAAATAATTTGGATTGTGATACCCCTTGATAGACTTATATGTTTTGTTGACCCGACCGATGAACTATTTTATAATCCTATAGAATTAAGTTTTAGAATCAAGGAATTGATCAGATATTCATTAAAATCGGTTAGTAGAAAATTTATTTAACCAAGAGGGTATCGAAAACATAACGTGGGGAATCATAATATACCGTAATCAACTTTAATAATAATAACACATTCTTTCGAGTGATTTATAAATAATTAAATTTGAGTGCAATCATGATTATTTAGTGGAATGAATCGTGATTAAATAAATAAAGGATATAAAATAGACGGTTATAAATTGGGATTTCCTAGTATTTACTTTGAATCCAGTTTATTTATTTATCTTTGGTCCCTAGTATAGTCATTGCCCAAGTAGTAGGAGCGAAACTCTATAAAACCCTAGTTTAGCTAAAGCCCGTGAATTATACCTATATATATTGTGTAAGCGAGGATTTTAGCATAAGAATCAATTGTGGAGGGTTACAGAGGGAGTGAAAAAAATTATACCTATTCACACACACACACACACCCCACCCCACCCCACCCCCTGCCCCCCTCCACCACCCCCTCCCCCCCTCCCCCAAAACACACCACCACACACACACACACACCGCAACCCACCCCACACCACCCCCTGTCCCCTCCACCACCTCCTCCCCCACCCTGCCCCACCCCGCCCCACCCCCTGCCCCCTCCACCACCCCTTCCCCCACCCTGCCCCACCCCCCACACATGCACACACATACACACATATATATATACACATACACACATAAATATACACACAAATATATATATAAATGGAAGAGAGAGAGAGAGAGAGAGAGAGAGAGAGAGAGAGAGAGAGAGAGGGACAAAAGAAGGGGGAAAGGGTTTTTGCTGGAAAAGTTGTCATAGTCGTGTCAAGGTCATTGACCGTGACAAGAATTGTCACGGTCATTGACCATGACAAGCCCGTGACAATTAAATTTGTCACGGCCTTGTCACGGTCAATGACCGGGACATAAAACGCGTGTTTTTTTGTCACGGTCAATGACCTTGACAAGGCTGGCCGGCTGAAAGGTGATAATTTGCCCATTTTGGTGTAGTGACACCTAAGGCATTCAACCAGCCTTGCTTGTAGCCCTCACTATTGGCATTCTGGATACGATCGTCCAAATGGTAGAGAGTCTCGTTATACCCAGCCATCCAGAACTCCCTGGGCTGTTTGTGGAACTGATATGTCAATCTTTTTAGCTGCTCGTGGAGATTTTTGATGAAGAGTTCCTTATTCTCCAAGACTCACTTCTGCGCAGAAAGATGCTCTTCCAGGTCCCTGAGCTTCTTTGACATTTCAGCCAACGCCTGGTTCTTTGCCATTAATTGGAAAGCTTGGTTCTCCAAAGCAGATTGAGTCCTCTATTCCTCGACAGGAATTCGAGCTGCTCTTGCTCGTCCCCGAGGAGCTCTTGCTCGTCCACGAGAAGATGTAGAGGGGCCATCTCTCTTCAAGGTCTCCAATTCGTCCCTCAAGTTGGCGTTCTCGACCTCCAAGAACGAGAATCCCTCATCAGTCACTGGGATCAAGGCTTTTGAAGTGGAAGCTGCAGACTTCAACTCTGACAATTCTCTTTGCAGGTTGTTATTCTCTTGCTCTAATAATTCAGCTATTTGTCTGCACTCCTCGACCTCAGCCCTCAGAGTTCTCTCCCTCACATCGTAGCCAGCAAAACGCCTCTCGTATCCGTTGTCAGCATTGAGTTGCTGATACTTCTTCTCATACCCCTCGTGCAAAAGGGCAGTGGATTCTTTGTATTGTTGCTGAAGGTCTTCAAGAGTGCCTCGGAGATCCTCGATCATATCATAATAAGCCATATTATTGGCCACTGCATGATCAAGCAAACACTTCAAGTATTGGTAGGCCTCAATTTCCTGTTCCAAAGCATCTTGGCCGAGGATGTCGACGATTTGTGCTGCACTCAGATCCGTGTGACCAACCTTAAAGTATTCATTGCATTGCCTCAACAGCTTTGTATCGTGAGCAGATAATGATTCCATCCTGGCCAAAAACTAGTAGAGGAAGAAAAATCAGTAATCAATAATCAAAACAGAGCATGAAGAAGAGACAACAGTATGAATAAACACAAGTTCAAGTTTTATTATATCATAAAGGTCAGAAGTACAAGGTTCATAGTTACATGTTCAGGATTACATTTGTTAATGAAAAATAAAATAGAGAAATTCGAACAACTCTACACCTTTTCCTTGTCTCCCAAAACTTTCTCGGGAGGATGGGACGAGGAATTAGGTTGCTCGGATGGAGCAGATAGTGGTTGGGGAAATGCTGGAGGTTGCTCGGAGGAAGTTGCAGGTAGTTGAAGTTCCTCGTCAGCGGGGGGGGGGGGGGGGGGGAAGAGAAACCTGATCTCTCATCACCATGGAAGACTCTTTGGAGGTAGCTTCATCCTCTTCTTCATCTTCAGGAGTTAGAGGGGGACCAGGGATGTGTCGCTGAAAGAGTTCGGCATTTTCATCCACTTTCATCTCCTGTAGAGCAGCGACCCATCCATCCCTAAAGTACTTGAGGCTGCCATATTCTACTTGCGACATCATGTCAGCCAAGCCCTTGTTCCACCCCTTGTCCCAGCCAGCGCTGAAAGACTTCTTCACAGCCAGTTTTCTCTTTAACTTCTCGGAGGAAAGCATCCCGGACAGAAGGTTTTCATCAGTCTTCAATTTATTCTCAACCTCCTCCTTCTGCCGACTTACTTCCCGAAGTTGGATTCATTCTTCCTCATCAACCTTGAGTTTATCTTCAAACTCCTCGCATTCTTGAGCTTCACTTCAAGCTTTTTATTTTTCTCCTCCAAGTACTTTATTTTCTTCTCCAACCCCTTGGAGACTTCAATAACTTGAGCTTTCTCCTTCTCGGTGGAGGTAAGTTTCTTCTCCCAAACAGCCTTATCAGACGAGTATCTTTCAAAGACTGCCTTAGGCCCACCAGAGCTTCCTCCACACCAGATAAGGAGCTTGAAGATTTAATAGCTTCATCTTTCTTCAAAATTGTATTAAAGCATCTCACCAACTGCGAAAATAAAATGAAAGCAAGTCAGAGACAGATATAACAAGGGAAAGATGAAAAGTTCAAAGTAATAAGACTTACAGAAGCAATATGGCGAGCAGCCAATGAGGTGACCCTGTCCCGAGAAAGGTTCTCCTCAATACAAGAATGATCCAAGTCTTCACCGAGCTCATGGCAGAGCTCGAAGGAACAAAAGTGGGAACTCCACTAGTCAGGGGCTGAGAGACGGCGTCAGCGAAATTGACCGAGGAGCTCTTCTTCAGCTTCCTCGGGGGAGCAGGAATATATTCAACCAATGAGGAACTCTTGGTTGATGATATTACAATCACTTCTCCTAGAGAAGCAGACTTGATCGGAGAAAATTGGGGCTTCTCAACAACCTTCACAACAGGGGAAGCCGAGGAAGGTGCATCCGTTTTCTTTGTCCCCTCCCCTGGGACATCAATCTTACTTCTTTTTGCCTCTCCAACACCAGAGGCAGGTTTCTCAAAAAGGGTGGGAGGTCTTCTCTTCTTTATCCTTTCACTTAAAGGAATGTGTGACTCAGGCGAGGAACTGGTAGAAGCTGGTAATAGTTCTACTTCACTTATCACCGGACGAGCAGTAAAAGAAGTGGTGTAGCTCTTGTACTGCAACAGATATGAAGCTGACCTAATGTGCTCGTCGGCAACAGACTGATGCAAACTCCAGATAAGTTTCAAGTGTCTTATGTTAACGTCTGCCTCTTTTGGACACTTTCTTTTACAGTAAACTGCAAATAAATAAACATTGAAATATCAGTGGCACATTTTATCAAACATAGAGGAAGCATAATTTCAAAATAAATAAAATAAAATAAAATAAAAATAACCTATCTCATTGCCATAAGGAGGGCATCTGGGACCCTGATACACTTCATCTCCAAATGAAGGAGCATGTTGCCAATTTTTTATAACAACTCTGTGCTCAAAATAGTCCCTATTGGCATCCGGGAGATTGACCATTAAAGCCCTATTTAAAAATATAGTTTTTAAATAAAAAGTGTTATCACCCACTGCCCATCTATAACAAAACATGATTTCTGGAATTCCAATGCGAGTTCCATGAATTTGATTTAACCTATGAACCCCATTAACTATTCTCCATGTATTGGGGACTATTCTTGCAGGAACAACATCAAAATATTGACAAAATTCGAGACATAGAGGATTGGGCGGAAAAGAAAATCGACATTCAGCAACAAAGAGACTGGGGAACCAATGTCCCTCAGCCAAACGGAAATAGTTAGAAGGCTCAGAAAGCTCTTCCAGAACAACCCAGGAGGGAATAGAAAAATCAGAGCGAAATTTATCAAGTGATTCAACAGGGTAAACCATGATGAATAAAGGAAATGAAGAAGAAGGAAGAAGATCTTACAGAAAAAGAGTGGATCTGTTGACAACAAACGATGAAAGGGTTGAATGCACAAGAGAGTAAGACAACGGAAAATTCGAAGATGCAAATTTGAAAAAGTAGAAGACGATGGGATTATTTGTGACGCTTAAATACTCTACCTTGGGAAATGGTAAAGTAATGATTACAAAAAGAAACGATTACGCTACCGGCGACTAGAAGGACAAAAAGTACGTGGAGATCGAGGCGGTTATAAAAATTTAAAAAAAGCCTGATTCTACGAATTTGGAAGGAGAAATAAATAAAAAAGACTCCTAAATTTCCGGATGACCATTTAAAACTGCCATATTCCGAGAAAGAAAGTTCCACACTCCTCAAAGTTCGAACTATGAAACATTGGGGGCTTCTGTTGATACCAAATTTAATCTGTTGACATGGCTCAATAAAGTGAAGACACGTGGCAATCTACGTAGCAACAATAAACACTTCCGAGGAACTCACATGCTCCTAGGAACCATACTACAATGAGGAACACTGATTCCCCGAGGAACTCATACGCTCCGAGGAACAAGAACTCTCTGAGGAACTCTTGAGTACCGAGAAGCTTAGGCGGTCCGAGCAACTCAGGCGGTCCGAGCTCCACCTCGAACAAAGCATTAATAGAAGGATAACCAACAGTTTGACTGTTCATTAAATGCTTATCATTAAGACACATACGCTTAAGGGGCATTGAATGTATTACCCTTTCATATGTACATCATTTAATGTATTACCCTTTCAGATTATAGCCTCAGGGCTATAAATACATTGTACAATCCTCATTGTAAGGGGACTGGAATTTCTTGATATAACTTGTAATCGAGAATTCCCAAACAATCAACAATAACATAACAGTGGACGTAGGCCATTCTTATAAGGCTGAACCACTTTAAAAATTTATTATCTCATTTATTTATCTGTGATTGAATAATTAGATATGATCTAATTTTTTACATCCACACCATGGAAAATTTTGCCATGACAAATTATGCGACCAAACGGACCATAATGTTGGAAAATCCTCCATTTGCCAACTTATTTTCCAAATTCTATGACAAAAGTGGGCAACCAAATGGGCCCTAAAGTGCAGATGGTGTAGACAAATAGAAATTTTGAGCATTTATGACAGAGTTCTTATGCCGCGACTCACAAATCCGACTCATTTTGTGCAATGCAGTGATGTATCGCATCTATATTGGTTAATTTCTTAGACCGTGACGGGACTCACACGATAGGACCCACAAAATGAACCAATAGAGATGCGACATGTCAATGAGTCACAAAAAATGAGTTTGATTCGTAAGTCGGCCTAGAACTATCGAAATCGAAAATCTATGTCCATTTCTCCCATACCAGAACCATTAATCTGTAGATATATATAAAATTGTTAACTTAACCATGGTACAACATTTGTCGCATTTTGACACTATTAGGTATATAAATCATTAATCATCCTTATATCACTCACCGTTCTAATTAATACTCATTTTAATTAATCATTAGAAGAAACAAATAGCATTCATTCCAAAAGTCTCGGTAAACCCACCCCTCTCTCTCATTTCTCTATCTTTCTTTTATCTCTTCTCTATTCACTCACCGCATATCTCTATAGTATCTATCCCAAAAAGATATGTTCTTTATTTACTTACCCTCCTCTCCCATCTCTCTATACCTTATTGAATGAACGAATCTTTTCACTCACCCTTCTATCTCATATACATGTACCTGGTCGAATGAACGAAATCAAAGACTCGGATTTGAAAAAATATTAGATTCAGGAAAACATCCTCCAATGTGTAACACCCCGCCTAATAAAATATCGAGTGATAAGTCCTATACCTAATTAAAATAGAACTTACAGTTAGTTCATTCGTAGCATCACTATCGAAAAATAATTTCTTGTTATTAATCACCTAATATCCAATTAAGCAGGTGCTAAACTTTTCAAATTAAAATTTTCACATTTAAAATATAAACCATTTAACACAATCCATTCATACAATGAATAACACTAAGTAATATATAACTGAATTAAATGCAACTAGAATAAACTCTCCAGTGTAAAATATCTCAACATATTAAACTCCAATAAAACCAAATATATCGAAAACTGACATAAGTACATCAACTGACTGAGATAGAATGGAAATACTAAAATCCTTTTGGGCGACATGCCCAAAATGAAATATTAAATACTACAGAGTATGAATCAATGAATATGAAAGCATCTACACAAGGTCCACAACCTCATAGTATCCATAATATCGTCAAGAACCTTAACCCTCTATGGGTGGCGTCCCTATGGTTGGACACCTGATATAGAAGATACAATAGAGAGAAGAGAATATGCAAGGAAACGGGTGAGAGCCCGATAGTAAAAATAGTTTTTGAAAATAACAAGTGAATAAATGCTAGATTCAACAATTATTATACATATGTTAGATTGTCGAACTCTCTCTTCAGATTCTCACCTCTCATCTAGAGTGTGCACCTAACGTACATCTAAATTATCCTAGTTACAATTCCCATGCTAACTAGTTCATCCTAGTGTATCCACTAACCACAGCACAGTTCCTCTTAAAACAGTCCTAAAATTATCATACGATGTTCGTCTTTTTTCAACAATCTTTCTTGCATTTTATCCATTTTCTTTCACCCAAACTCACATGAAATTTATTCTAACGAATCCCAAAGATCTCAACATCATTTCTACATGATTATGGGTAATTATAATACAAGGAAAAACATCTAAATCACCAAGTTTATATGAGAATTAACATCAAGCCCAATTAACCCTCAAAATTTCATTTATCTAAATTCTCCATTTTTATACACCTTAAAAACCCAGAATTTAGAATTATGATTTCTTCTCTAAATCATCAAATTTCCTATTCAATCTAGAGTGGGATTCATCTACATGCAGTACCTATCATCATTTTCTATTTTTCTCCATGAACATATTTTTTTCTAGATGTTCATCCTAAAAAATTCATCATCTTCATAGCCTCTACATGTGAATAATCAACTACATGAATTTGCATATCCAATAAACCTCTTATACAAGAAGTCTCCAAGGCTAGCTAAAAGACAAAAATGTGGATACTATTCATCTCCCAAGCAAAATGACTAAAATGCTCATTCGGGGTGTCCTTTCATCTTCCAATTTAATCGAGACCCAAATCAAACACTCGGGTATACTTTGCTACCTATTTCGACCCTTCCGGACTCAACGACACACTCAAAATGACCATACAGATGATATAAAATAATATTTCTTTTATTCATTTAAATTAGTCCCGACACATCCCATAACCGCGTCCCGACTCAATTCCCATTATTGTTGTATTTCTAACTCACGACAATATAAATAACATCATATTCATATATTAATTATATATCACTACGTAATATTAAAAATCATTTATTACTTTAATCGCTAGTAATATTCAATCTGGATTAACTCAAATAATTTCTCACATAATTAATTCCAATTAATTCCATTACGTTGGCCCATTTACTTTTAATTTATCAAAATTTTAAAGCCATTGAAATTATGGGGAATTACATACTCCCCCCCTTAAAACGGAATTTCGTCCCAAAATTCTGAAAATAAGGCATACCTGGTAAGAACAACTTCGGAGATATCGCCTCAGTGAAGAAATATAAAACACATCCTGAATCTTATGCAAGTGCTCCGGTAACTCTAATCTATACGCAACTCATCCAACCTTTTCGATATTAGGAAATGTTCCTACGTCCTTCTATATCGGACGATATGAAATCAAATTAATAAGGGGGACCATACACTCTTCAATTCGTACATTGTTACACAAATGTTGACTGACTCCACTAGCCTCAAGTTGTACTCGAAGGATTTTCTCCGCTCATAAAATGAGGAACAACTAAAGTTCTAGATATATCCCTATAGACTAACACAGCTCTCAACTCTTGACATTCGTTTGGTTTCATACGTAGGGTGTCTTGCAAGCGAAATCCAAATAAGGAACCCCTCGATACACTACTACTTAACATTATCGGTCATCGAGATTTGTAGACTCAAGGTACATAACCTAGACACTCAAAATCATGTTCCCCAGACATATAAATATAAATATCCACTCCTACGTCTCTGAAGGAGTGATATAACAATGTGTTCTACCTATCACCAAGTCTTGAGCGCTACATATAAAAACGAGCTAAGCCTCTACGCTCGATAATAAACCCAAATACTCTGAATCATAGTAAAGTCCCTACGCACCGGGATCAAATATCTTAAAATGACTACTCTTTCAAGTCTCTTATCATTACTCAATATCATATAAATACGAGCTCAACCCTATAAGCATCGGCAAAACAACAGATCCTATCTTGAAGCAACAACCATGATAGCCTTGCAATAACAACCCACTATCATTATGAACCATCAATAACCATATCCAGGGTGATATCGTACTCGTATAAAACATCACTAAAACGAGTAACCTCAATAGAAATATACGTACTATCTACACCCACTCCCTTGTGGATGAGGCCAAAAATTTATCCTGTTAAACCACGGGAAATACAAAATACCCATTATTGTACCGATATAGCTACTAAACTCGTTTCACACACAAATCTAGTGATAATCAAAATACCATGACTCGCTCGTGACACATAAAGCATACCTCATTCTTCCGAGGATAACCCATATTTCCTTCCTTACTAATCACACTGGCCACTCAAATGGTTCTCGGATACAACTCGTTTATCTGGACTAGACTAAAACTATATTAATCATTGCCCCTGATATGCACTAGACTCTTGTCCCTTTTACTTGCTTTAGGAAAAATTCAAAGCACGGGGTCTTACTCTTTACAGATAATACCTCTTCGTCTACAAAGTTTAAGATGTCGTTCACATCACCTTCTGAATAAAAGATGAAGGAACTTGCGGTAAGAATATATTTAAGATTATTACATTAGCATAATTTTTTACCTTACAAACATGGTGAATGACTTTCACTATTACAACACTGCTCTTGCGAGCCAAGAAAACTTTACCCAAATGTTGATGTAAAAAACTAGATTTGATCTAATTAATCAATCACAGATAAATATGAATAAAGAAATAAGACAAAGGATTTTTAAAGTGGTTGGGCCTTAGGGAAATGGACTACGTCCACTGTTTTGTATTGCTGGGTAATTTGCCTTAATCTTGAGTATGTTCGCTTATGGAAGCTTACCCTTCTATGGGAGAGTTACAAAGTATTTATAGTCCTTAGGCTATTAATATGAATAGACAATAAACCATTATTTAAGAGACATATCCATTTATACATGGTAAAAGTGTTCATTGAATCTGTCTTTGTCATTTGATCTTCTTGACCAGATGCTTTGTATTCTAAGTAGGTCGGCGCGCTAAGTAGCTCGACACTATAAGTTGCTCGGTAAATATATTTATGCCACGCTGGATGACACTTGTCTTCATATAATTAGTCCACGTCAGCTGACTAATTTTTTTATCCACAGAAGCCTCCAATGTTTCACGGTCGAGGTTGGATATGAGAGTGTGGTATATTATGCCCAAAAGTTGCTCAGACATGTTTACCCAGTCTCGTTAGATTAAAAGTCTCCAACACTTGTGACATTAATAATTTTGAGTGCGAAATGGCAAACTCGTAAATATTTTGAATCTTCTCTAGATGCTTGGGTATTTGCGTCTTTTTCATCATTTAGCCACCAAAAATGCAATCGTCGTCTCTAGTGATCATTACTTTTCTCGTTTCCCAAAGCAGCACATTTAAAGACGATAAAATCAAATTGTCTTCTACATTTTGACTTTTACATTTCCAACCTTTTTATCTTCTCGCTTTTTCTTCTTATGATTATTCTTTCTGTCATTCGCCTTAGTTGAATTCTTGATTTTTTATAAGAATTTCTTCTTTCATCTTTCTTTTCTTTAGTCACCATGGTTTACCTTATCGAATCGTTGGATAAGTTTAGGGCTAATTTTGAGATTCCTTCCTGGGTTATTCGGGAAGAACCTCCTTTCCCTTTTGATTTATTTTCTCTAACAGAGGGACATTGGTTTCCTTCCATTTTTGTAGTTGAATATGGTTTTTCTTTCCCGCCTAATCCCTTGGGTTTGGAATTTTGCCCATATTTTGATATTATTCCCACAAGAGTAGTTCCAAATACATGGAGGGTAGTTAATGGAGTACATAGATTGAATCAAATTCATGGAACTGATTTAAGGATTCCTGAAATTATGTACTGCTATAAATGGGTTACCAGAGACACCACGTTTTGCTTAAAAACTAGGTTTTCTAACAGAGCTTTTGTAGTCAATCTCCCTGATGCTAATAGGGATTATTTTGAACATGGGGTTGTGATGAAAAATTGGCAACATCCCCGGTTAAAAGGGAAAGATGTGTTCTAAGGTCCCATATGTCCACTTTATGGAAATAGGATAGGTTGTTTTTATTTTTTCAATTTAACTATGTTTTTGTTTGATAAAATGCGTCACTGCGTTTATTTTTTGTTTGTTTCAGTTGACAGCAAGAGAAAATACCCAAAAGAGAGTGATATTAATATAAAAGATTTGAAATTTATCTGGGGATTGTATCTAGCAATAGCTGGGGAACACGTGAGGTCTGCTTCCTATTTGGTGCAATATAAGAACATAACTTCTTTTTTTATTGCTCGATGTCTTATTCCTCCCTTGGTGATTGACCTTGAGCAGGCTCCAGCTTCTTCTTCATTTAATGAAGAATCTTCTCCTCTATTACTGACCCGATGACGAAGAAAAGGAGGATGCCCGGTATCTTTGCTAAGGTTGCTCCTGGTGGTGATAAGGCAAAGGAAAACAAAGATTATGTCCCAACTGAAGGGATTAAGAAAAATGATGTTATTCCACCTGCCAAGGATATCAGGAAGAAGCCCCCTGTTGCCCCTAAAGATGTAGCACCTTTGATTAAAGGGGTTTTCCTTATTCAATAAGAGACAACACCTTTGGTTGAAGCTGCTTCTTTAAGAAGATTGAGAAGGGGTCTTGCTGAGAAGACTGTAGATGTTGCGGCCCAAAATTTTGGGGTTGAGGTACCTTCTTTGAGATTTAGTACTCCATCTCTCATTCCTCCTAGCTTGGCCAAAAAATTGAGCAGGTCTTGGACACTTCCTGACTGCCGAGCTGTTGAGACTTTTATCCCTCGAGAAAAAGTTACTGGTTTGGCAGTCCAACATATTGCATCAGTAAGTATCATCACACTTGCTAATTTACCTCTTTGTACTATGTTCATATTCTGACATGGGCTTCTTTTCTCTTGTAGTTTTTGGTGTATTTTAACAATATCTTAGAGAAGGATGAGCCTATCAAGGCTTCGACTTCATCCAGTGGGGTGGAAGAAGGCCTCGCTGGGTTGTCCAAATCTTTAATGGAGTCCCAGTAGAAGTACGACGATGACAAAGCTTCCTGGGAAAATAAAATCAAGTCTGCTAAAACAGCTAAACAAAAAGCTGAGGTAATTGCCAAGGAGGCTGTAAATGTTTCCAAGGAGGTAGAGGAGACGTGCAAGGATGCCATTTCTAGCAAAGTGGAAATTGAGGTCAAGCTTGAAGAGGCTGAACTGCGTAAGAAAGACCTTGAGGAAAAGGTGTAGTCTGATAAAGAGCTCCTTAAGGAAAATACTTCCTCGAAGAGGTTGAAGAGAAAAGCTACAGTGAAGAAGGCCTTTAGCTCTGGCTGGGATAAACGGTGGAATAAAGACATTACTACTGTTTCTACCCAAATGGAGTATGCAAGTGTAAAATTCTTTAGGGATGGATGGACTGCCACTTTAAAAGAATTGAACATTACTGAAGATTCTGAGTTATTTTAGAGGCACATTCATGGTTCTCCTCCTTCTATTGAAGAAGAAGAAGAAGAAGAAAAAGAAAAAGAAGCTGGATCTAATGAATCTTATTTGTTAGTTGTAGAACAAACACTTGATGCTACTATATCTCAGTCCTCTGAGCAAGTTCACCATGCCACTCCTCCTACCAAGAAACATCAACTGCCCACCGAGCAACCAATTCCTTCCTCAAAGTCAACTGATGATGTTGTAGGGAATAAGAAGAAGGTGTAAAGTTGTTCATCTCTTTACTTGTTTTATTTTTCTATTATCCCTTTTGTTGTAATTTTGGTTGTACCCTCTCCTCCTACGATTAATAAAATGGACTTTTTTCCTTTATTCTGAGTTTCTCTTTCACTTGCTCGATATAGCTGTATCATTATTGATCTGTTTTTACTTTTCCTTGTTAGTTTTGCCAGGATGGAACTATTGTCAGCTCATGATACAGAGTTGATGAAGAAGTGTACGAACTACTTCAAATTTAGTCGTACAGATTTTACTGAGGCACAGATAATTAATATTCTTGTATCTGATGCTTCTGAACGAGAAATCGATGCTTACAAGTATCTAAAATGCTTGCTTGATCGGGCTGTAGCAAATAATGTGGCTTACCACGAAATGATTGAAGATCTTTCAGGAATGATCGAAGAATTTCAATTGCAACACAAAGAAGTAACCGATCTTTTACATGAAGGTTGTAAGAAAAAGTACCAACAGTTGAGCGCTGATCGGGGTTATGACAAGTTCATTTCAGCCCATAATAAGAGAGATAGTGTCCTAAAGCTTGATATTGATGATTAAAGAAACATTTCTAAGTTGCTGGAGGAAGAGAATAATGCTTTAAGATAAGACATGAGACAACTAAAATCTGCCTCTTCCTCTAGGGATCTGGTCCCAGTCAGTGATGAGGGATTTTCATTTTTAGAAACTTGAAAGTTTTTATTGAGAGAAGAATTGGAGGCTTTAAAATGAGCTAGACCTACATCCTCCTCGTGTGGTAGAGCAAGAGCTAGTCGGAGCAACATTGAATAGGCTAGGACTCAACAGGCCTTAAAAAATTGAGTTGTTCAACTGAAGGTAAAAAATCAAGCATTAACTGAGATGTCTAAAAAAATTCAAACTCTTACCGAGCTACTGTCCAACCAGAGTTCTGCGTTGGAGGGTAAAGATAATTTAGTGAACAGACTTCATCAGCATGTTGAGATATTGACTTATCAATTCCATAAATAGCCCAGAGAGTTTTGGATGGGGGGATATAATTAATCTTTATGCCATCTTGATGCCAGGTTGAAGCAATAAAATAATAAAGGATACAAATAGGGATGGTTGAATGCCTTGACTGTGATGAAGGTCGAACAAGGAACAAAGCTGTGGGATTGGGATGAGCCCTAATTACTTGATCTGCCAGTGCCTCTATTTAAGCTAGATGTCAAGTGGATTCCAACTCGTGTCATTCCTCAATATTTGATCTCCAAATACCTTGGTGATTACCATCTTCACGAAGATTTTAAGATATCCCTACCTCCACATCTGCTTGAGTGAACAAGTTCAAGCAATACTAGAATGCTGCGAGATTTGAATTTAATTAATTCTTTATTTGCTTTAGATGATCCTCCAGTTGGAATGGATCTTGTACCTAAATTTTAAGGAAAGAAACCAGTAGAATAGGCAATTTCTATTTTATCAATGATTATTTGAAGAAAAATCATCTGTTGTTTCATTAGAAAATCAATTATGTAATGCGCGTCTTATCAATTTACTAAATATACGTATATATATAAAGGCACAATTTGTCCTATGTTGATTTGATTTCTTAGACAATGGAACTTTGCCCCATATGTTTACTTAGTTGTAGTGACTTATCACCCATAAGTGCCTAAGTAATATAATTATTTTCATCCCATGTTCTTGCTTAGTTGTAGCAATCTTTTCTAGATTGCCTTGGTGCCTAGGCAGTGGATATTTTACCCATCTTCTTGCCTAGTTTTGGATGCCCCTTGAGGTCACCCATAATCAAACAGGCCTTGCCTTGTATGATTGTTGTGCCACCATTGTTAGTTATGTTTGTTGATGTCGCCCAACCTTAGTTGGTGGTTATTGATATGCCTCCCAACCTTAGTTAGTGCTGTTGATATGCCGCCCAACCTTAGTTGGTGTAGTGTGTAGCACTAGTACTCCAAAAAAAACTGAACTCAAAAGAGTATTGGGAAATTATAATTTTTATTCATATTGAAATAATGAAGTACATGTGAATCTATATTACTGGTAATATTTGCGCAGGTGCTCTGCATTCTAAGCATTTTTGAATTCTTCTCCCTCTAGAGTTTCTATTCTGTAGGTTCTTGGTCAAACAACCGCTGTAACACGATATGGCCCATGCCAGTTGGCTTCCAACTTATTGTTCTTCTGAATGACTTTCTTGAGAACATAATCTCGTTCCTTGAGATCACATTTCCTGACGCATTTATTATAGAACATGGCAGTTCGTTGTTGATAAGCGCCATTTTGGATTGCTGCATCCACTCTAACTTCCTCGAGCATGTTCAAATCTAAACGTCTCATCAAATCACTTATTGGAGAATTGAAATTAAGTACCCCGTGAGTAGGTAAGCCTAGTTCAGTAAGTATGACTGCTTCACTTCAAAAGGCTAACATGTAAGGAGATTCTTCGATCTCTGTTCGAGGAGCCCATAACACAGAATGCAACTCGTTGATCCAATTCCCTTTCACATTATCCAACCGTTTCTTCAACCTGTTCAACAAAATTCTATTTGTTACCTCCGTTTTCCCATTACTTTAGGGATGACTTGGAATAAAATGGATCTTTTGGATGTTAGACTGTAGACAGTACGCGACGAACTCCTTATTATCAAATTGGGTACCATGATCAGTAATAAAAGCATGTGGCAGACCATATCTGCAAATAATAGTCTTCCAGATGAATTGATAGACCCTTTGATATGCCATATTGATGAGAGGTTCAGCTTCTACCCATTTTGTGAAATAATCAATAGCGACCACTAAATACTTGAATCGTCCTCTTGTAGTTGGTAGAGGCCCAACTAAATCTATTCCCCACATGGAAAATGTCCAAGGTGAAGTGATTGGCGTCAACAATGCCTAAGGAGTTCTTCGTATAGTAGAAAATTGCTGACATTTATTGCATATCTTGGCATAAGCTGTACAGTCAGCGCGCATTTTTGGCTAGTAGTGCCCCTGCATAGTTATTCTCTGTAAAAGAGTTCGACCTACTACATCAGCTCCACAAGATCCTTTATGAATTTCTTCACTTAGATCTTGAACTTTAGCTGGGTGGAAACATCTTCACAACCCTGCGATCATACCCCTTCTGTATAAAACTCCATTATTTAAGACATATCTAGCAACTTTAAACTTCAACCTTTTAGCTGCAAGTTGGTTGACTAGTAAAATTCCTTCTTCGATGTAAGCCCTAATGGGATCCATCCAGGAAGGTCCCATATCCAAAGTGATAAACTCTACTATTAAATCTTCATCGATACTTCTACTATCCAGTATCTTAATATGAATTATTCTTCGTAACTCGGTGTGAGTAGCTGAGGCTAACCGAGCTAGTGCATCTGTCCTTCCATTCTCTAATCTTGGTAATCTGATTACTTAGATAGCTACAAAACTGGATATAATCTCCATATCTTTAGTTAGATACCTTGACATGAACTCTCCTTTTGATGCATAAAGATTTATCATTTGATTCACCACTATCTATGTGTCACTAAACACGATTACTTGCTCTATGATCAATGATTTATCTAAGTTGCGACCCATAATTACAGCCTCGTACTTAGCTTCATTATTGGAAACCTTAAACTAGAAATGCAGATCATATTCCATATCTATCCCATCCAGACTATTGAGAATAATTCCAGCCTCGCAACCTATGGAACACGAAGAACCATCAACATGCAAACTCCATATGGGGATACTTTTATCAAACCCTTAGTTTGATAAAGTCCCATGATGGAATATTTGGTGCTTCCTTTCGTCATCCTTAAATTGTAGGTTCTTACTAGAAGATTTTAGTTAGTTAGCTAGAATCCTTTTTGATAGGTCTGCTGTTGGGAGTTGATCGGGGACAGTTTCTGATGATCCTCTGACATCTGTGGGTTGTTCTACGTTAGCCCCCTGTTGGTCGGGGGTATCTAGGTAGGTAATTCAATGATGAAATATTCCACTGCCTTCCCTTTGAGAGAAGACCTTGGTTCGTAGATAAGGTCATATTACCCTAACTCCACTACCCAATACATCAATCTTCAAGATTTTTTTGGCTTGTGTAAAGCCTGTCTAAGTGGCATGTCAGTATATATCACTATTGTATGGGCTTGAAAATATGGTTTCATTTGGCTTCTCGCCTCAATTAACGTCAATGCCAACTTCTATAATTTTGGATATTTGATCTTTGTTCCCCTGAATGCCTTGCTCGTATAATAAACTGGTTTTTGTACTTTGCTCTCTATTCTTATCAAAGCTGAACTGAATGCATTTTCTGAGATAACCAAGTACAAGTATAATTTTTCTCCCAACACTGGCCTGGACAGTAGAGGAGGTGTGCCCAAGTATCTCTTCAACTCCAGGATTGCCTTCTCACACTCGTCATTCAACTCAAAGGTCTTTCTGAGAACCATGAAGAATTGAAGACATTTGTTAGTTGCTCGGGAGACAAACCTGTTGAGAGCTTCTACATGCCGCGTAAGGCTTTGTACTTCCTTCTTGGTGTTTGGGGATCGTAATTCTGGCAAGGCTTTTATCTTGTCAGGATTTCCTTCAATGCCTCGTTACTCTACAATATACCCGAGGAAGATGCCTTTCTGTATGCTAAAAATGCACTTGTTCGGGTTCAGTTTCATCTGGTACTTTTTTAGCTGGTCAAATGTTTAGCTCAGATCATATATATGGTCAGCATGTCGTCGACTTATACCTCCATATCTTTACCGATCTGCTCTGCGAACAACTTGTTCATCAGCCGCTGGTATGAAGCACCTACATTTTTAAGACCAAAACGCATAACATTATAACAGTATGTCCCTCATGGGGTAATGAAATAGGTACTCTCCCTGTCTTCTGGTTTCATCTTAATTTGATTGTATTCGAAGTAAGCATCCATGAAGCTCAACGATTCATGCCCCGCAGTAGCATCTACCAACTGATCTATTTTCGATAGAGGGAAGTGATCTTTTGGGCAAGCCTTATTCAGATCTATAAAATCCATACACATTCTCCATTTATTGCTCTTCTTCTTTACCATCACCATGTTAGCTAGCCAATCAGGTTACTTGACATCTTCAATAAAAGAAGCCTTTTGTAGCTTCTCTACTTCCTCTTGAATTGACTGGTTCTTCCCCTGACTAAAGACCCTTCTTCATTGCTTTACCATTTTGATCTCTTTAATGACATTGTGCTCATGGAACAGGAAGGTTATGTCTATCCCCAACACATCTTCATGACTTCACCCGAATGATTGCTTTCTATGCTTCAAAATACCAATAGCTCTTGCTTCAATACCGGATCAAGTGAAGTACCAATTTGAATTATTCTTTCTGGTTGTTCATTGTCCAGAACAATGCTCTCCGTTGCCTCCATGACTTGACCCTTCACGAGATCTGTTTCATCTCTAGGGTCTAAGGTTTTAATCTCAGACTCATCAAACTTATCCACTTGATAAGTGGTGGTTTTCTTCCCGGCATCCTCCAACTCTTCTTGTTCGGCGGATGAGTAGTATCATTCCCGAGCTACTTTATGATCGCCTTTCACAATTCCCACCCTAAAGTTGGTTGGGAACTTTAAACATCGGTGTACAGTGGATGGAGCTGCTTCAAACTTTTTTAGGCCTACTCTCCCCATGATTATATTGTAGGCTAATTGGACATTTTTATCCATTACAAAGAATCGTATCTTTTCCGATCTGCAGGTAGGCTAGGTACCGATCAACATGTCCAACTTGTTCGTCCTAAGTGGAAAAACTTTTTCTCCAGAAAAACCTATGAGGGGACTATGATATGGTTCCAACTGGGAAATTTTTAGGTTCTAACTGTCGAAACAAGGATATAACATGATGTCTGCCAAGCCACCATTATCCACCAATACTATTGAGATGATTACATCATTCATCCTTATTTTTATCATCAAAGGGTCGTCGTGAGGATAAAAAAAACCTTCCAGATCATTTTTAGAAAAACCAATGACTAGTTTATCTTTGTTAACCTTCCTCGGATGATCCTCTTCCCCTAGATTTATTCGCTGTATATAGGAACAAGATTGGGGTAATCTTTCCTTTCAGTTGTATGATCACCACCTCTTGCATCTCCACCTATTATCATATTATAAGAAAATGAACCAAAACGGATTGAAAATAGCTCATGCTCTGGTTGTATTAGCTTTTTGGGGAGATTGGGGTCATCTTCGTGATCCTTTTTCCTGTCATTTCTTGGTCGGTGAGGAGATTTGGACCTTTACCGTGATCTGTTATTGGTCTTCTCATCATTTCGACAATCAACAAACCGGTTCAGCTTCCCTCGTCTAATCAGTGTTTCTATCTCATTTGGGAGAGCTATGCACTGTTTTGTCATGTGACCATTGTCCTTATGGAACTCGCAATATTTGGACTTATTTCTTCTTTCAGGAGTTGTCCTCAATTTTCCTGGCCAATTTAATTCCTCACTATTCTTGAACTCTTCCAGAACATGTTTTATATCCACCTTTAGAAGAATATAATTAGCATATTTCCTCAAGTGATCCAATGTTTCCTTGCCTTTCGACTACTTGTTCCCTCCGTTAAGCTTATGATCTTTCCTCTCAAACCTACCTTCAACTTTAGTCTCTGCTTTTGCCTCAGCATTCTTCTTCGCAACCATAGCTTCTTCAGCATTCATAATCTTGACTCCTTTAGCCATCAACTCCTCCATGGATTTGGGGGGATCCTTGGCCAGAGTGTAATACATCTTATCTGGTAGAAGACCACTCATGAGGGCTGTAATAGCTATTTTCTCCTCACATTCGATGACTTCTAGTTTCTCGTTGTTAAAAAAAGTGATATAATCCCTTGTGCTCTCTCCTTCCCTTTGCCTTACACTCAACAGATGTCCTACCCTCTTGATTGGCTTCGCACCAAAATAAAATTTCCTATAAAGAGCTCTACTAGTTGATGGAAAGTTTCAATCTGCCCCCATGGAAGACTGTTGTGCCATATTTAATAAGATCCAGTGATAGTCGCCAATAATCCCCAATAATGCCCTGCACCTCATCTCATTTGGAACTGCATAGATATCTGCAGCAGCTTGGTACTACTCTATGTGGAGGACATGATCAGTTTTTCTATCATACTTCGGTGTAACTACAGGAGACTTAAACTTTGAGGGCGTGGAAAAATCCACAATTTCTTGTAGAAAGGGAGATCCCTTGATAAATATTCTTTGGAGAGGGTTTCCGGCCTTAGCCATCTTCCCTTATCCTGTCTTCTAATCTCTGGATAGATCATTTTCACGCATCATTTCCAACCTATGATTTCTGTGTACGAGCAATAGATAGCATTGGGTTCTCCTCTTGGGATCTTTCTGGGTGAGATGCGGGCCTGATATTTAGGCATGATTAGACAGATCCTTCCCTTAAATCATTTAGTCATTGAGAATTTCTCGACGCAATCCGAGGAGGGTTTCTATCCCTCCTGGGGCCCAAACGGTCAAAGGGGGAGACTCTGCTCAACCTCTCTAGAGCGCTTGTTCGTTATGGGGTTAAAGTAATGTTTTCTTGGGACTCTGCGATTCTTATACGGGATGTCAAACCTGGATGATATGATGGATCATTTAAAGTTCCAGTATGATGAGGTTCAGTACGTCTAGATCGTGAAGTCGATGGTCGCGCGATGCTTCGTTGTCCAGACTGGGAGGAAGCTCTATTTTGAAAATTCTGGATGAACTCTCCCATATTATCCTGCATAACTGTTTGTTCCCTCGCTAAACTGGCCAAGATTCATCTGATATCGTTTGCAGTTGGAGGGGCGAAAGGGTTCGAAATATTCCCGTCATTGTTCTTATTGCTAGATTTTGGGACTTCGGCCATTTAGGATGGGTTTTTGGGTGAAAACCACATGTATAATCGATCCCATAGACGACGCCAATATGTTGATGTAAAAAACTAGATTTGATCTAATTAATTAATCACAAATAAATATGAATAAAGAAATAAGACAAAGGATTTTTAAAGTGGTTCGGCCTTAGGGAAATGGCCTACATCCACTGTTTTGTATTGTTGGGTAATTTGCCTTAATCTTGAGTATGTTCTCTTATGGAAGCTTACCCCGCTATGGGGGAGTTACAAAGTATTTATAGTCCTTGGGCTATCAGTATGAATAAACAATGCGCTGTTATTTCAGAGACATATCCACTTGTACATGGTAAAAGTGTTCATTGAATCTGTCTTTTTCGTTTGATCTTCTTGACCAGATGCTTGGTATTCCGAGTAGCTCGGCACTGTAAGTTGCTTGATAAATATATTTATACCACGCTGGATGACATGCGTCTTCATATAATTGGTCCACGTTAGCTGACTAATTTTTATATCAACACCCAATTTTCACTTTAGGTATGCAACACTCTATTATATGCCAAAGCCTCTAAATATTCTCCATCCATTGGATAACACACAAAATCTCTGCATTTATAAAATTTTTCCGAATGGTCTATTTTAAATGCTCGTCTGACTCACGACAATTCTATCTAAACTGGTGAGTCTGGAATGGCACAAATGTCATTTGTGATGGTTCTTGGGAAGCTACAACTCCCGAACGACTCCTATATTGTCCTCAGTATGAAAAACAATTTTGGTGAGTTTTATCTTAATCACCATTTTTCCCAAAATGCTCTAAATCTTTGGCTGAGTCCTGCTCCTGCTGTTCTTCTAACGACCCTCGCTAGTCCTTGATGATTGACCGAGCTCGTATAAGAATTTCACCTCTTATATTTCCTGGAAGGAGTACGTAAGTATTAGTACGCAGAGGAATATATTTCCTGGCAGGAGTACATAACTATTAGTACGCAGAGGAATACAACATCCGAATAATAGGGCTCTATATCAAAGAATGTTACGCTGAAACGTAATAAGCCGTACAAATCCTAAAAGATACTAGAACCTGATGCTTTGATACCACCTATAACACCCCACCCAATTAAATACCGGGTGATCAGTTCTAGACCCAATTAAAACCGAATTTACGATTGGTTCATTCTTAGCATTACTCTCAATAAATATTTTCTTTTTGTTAATCACCTAACATCCAATTAAGCAGGTGCTAAACCGTTCAAATTAAAATTTCCACTTTAAAAATAAAAACCATTTAATACAATCCATTAATACAGTTAATAACACTAAGTAATAACAAAAGTAAACTAAATGCAACTGGAATAAACTCTCCGGTTTAAAATATCTCAACACAATAAAATCCAGCAAAACCAAATGTACTGAAAACTGACACAAGTACATTAACTGACTGAGATAGAATGGAAATACTAAAATCCTTTTGGGCGACATGCCCTAAATGAAAGATCAACAACTACAGAGTATGAATCAATGAATATGTAATCATCTACATAAGGTCCACACCTCTAAAGCATCCATAGCATAGTCAAGTACCTTAATCCTCTATGGGTGGCATCCCTGTGGCTAGAAAACTGATATAGAAGATACAAGAGAGAGAAGAGAATGGGCAAGGAAAAAGGTCAGATCCCGATAGTAAAAATAGTTTTGAAAACAGCAAGTGAATAAATGCTAGATTCAACAATTATTATATATATGTTAGATTGTCGAACTCTCTCTTGAGATTCTCACCTCTCATCTAGAGTGCGCACCTAACGTACCTCTAAATCATCCTAGTTACAATTCCCATGCTAACTAGTCCATCCAAGTGTATCCACTAGACATAACCCAATTCATTTCCATGTATTTTTCTCGCAATACATGTATTAATAACATATGTATATCCGTTTAGACTTAACATGGATAAGTCCTTTAATTATTCAACATAATTAAGTGCTATCATACTTAATTAATTCCAAATTTCATTATCTTTCTATTTTAGTTTATTCACATAGTAAATATTATCACAAGTATATATATACATTCACTCTATTATATATATGCAATACGGCACCCCGAGGTACAGCTACGGTGCATGCATTACTCTACTATCATGTCCCAGTACACCTCGTCACTGTATAGGGGACTATAGGTTCAGTAAAGATTCCTCGAACTACAAATATCAATCACAAATATTGGAGGTGAACATAGTCCTAAGCCTTTGGGCTATGCACCCAAATGGCCGGTCACACCCTTAATCACAAAAGTAGTGTTCAACCCCTATGCTCTATGTTATCGAGCGACAAGTCAAAAATTCCCTATACGGTTCATCAGGATATGACCACCCTCATGCGCATACATCCCCCGATAGCAAGTAAGGTATGTATGTCATACACATAAATCATCAATCAACAAGCATTATCATCTACCTACTTAAAATTAGGTACTCACACGACCTATATCATTTTAGGAATTTATCTTATCCCAAGTACCCATCGTATTTCTCGAATACCACTCGTAGTTGTTAATCACGATTATCATCGTATATTTTATTATGTAGTTATCACTCACATAATATTTTATCCGACCCAAGTACCCGTAAATATATCATTAATATTACCCGTACTTGATTTAACGATTATTCTCCTCTAAATCCTAATATAATTATGTAGATATCTCTCACAACATTTAATACTCAAATCCATATAATTTTCCAACATTAACCCAAGTCTCTCATTTCTCTTAATGTACCAAAATTAATAAAATCTCAGCATGGGCCAAATTACCATTTTCCAAACTTTTTTTTGCCATAAAGGTACATTCTGCCCAGAAATATAAAATTTCGATTTGAGGCTTTTCTGCTCCGATTTTGAAAAAAACTTAAATGAAAAGTTATGAAGAACGTGATATTATACAAAAACTTGCAAGCACACTTCCAATTTCCTCTTAAAATAGTCCTAAACTTATCATACAATGTTCATCCTTTTCCAACAATATTTCATGCAATTATTCCATTTTCTTTCACCCAAACTCACCTGAAATATATTCTAACGAATCTCAAATATCTCAACATCATTTCTCCATGATTATGGGTAATTATAATACAAGGAAAAACATCTAAATCACCAAGTTTATATGAGAATGAACATCAAGCCCAATTAACCCTCAAAATTACTTAACTAAATTCTCCAGTTTGATACACCTTAAAAACTGGGAATTTAGAATTATGATTCCTTCTCTAAGTCATCAAATTTCATATTCAATATTGAGTAGGATTCATCTACATGTAATACCTATCATCATTTTCCATTTTCTCCATAAACATAATTTTTTTTTAATGTTGATCCTAACAAATTCATCATGTTCATAGTCTCCTGATAATATACAAATATTGCGTATTTCATCCTCCGAACCGACACATTTTAGCCCCCTTTGGTATCTTATTCCCTATA
The DNA here is from genome assembly GCA_949130495.1 of Sambucus nigra. Taxonomy (NCBI): domain Eukaryota; kingdom Viridiplantae; phylum Streptophyta; class Magnoliopsida; order Dipsacales; family Adoxaceae; genus Sambucus; species Sambucus nigra. Next base: position 524,509,285 of record OX422209.1, read on the forward strand.
TTTATTCCCGTTAACTAGAAAACCTCAGTTTATATTATTAACATGCTATATAAGGTATAATTAGGCTTATATAGGTATTTAGGTACTAAGTATGGAGTTCAGACGTATTCCACTCAAGTTTCGTACGTAATCGCACATTCAAGGGCATTTTAGTCTTTTCACAGCTTGGGCACCTGGACCAACATCTACATGAAAGTTGTATCCCTCCTTCCAAGATTGGCGTGGCCATTAACGGTGTGCAATTCGGATCCCTAACGAAGAAGTTACGACACTTTTAGCGGAAGGGAAAAATAATGAATCCAAAAGAGGAGAAAAGAGAAGGAAAAGGAATGCAGGGGGCTCATACCTGCTTGATCGATCGATCGATCAAAAGGATCGATCGATCGATCCTTCACATTTTGCCATCGAGGTAAAATAGTGGGCTTGGATATTTACCATCGATCGATCGATCCCCTGTTTCCAGCTGATATTTTGGTTTTTCTTTTCTTTTCTCTTTTATTTTCTACTTCTTTTCCCACTTACTATATAAAGGTTTTTTGTTGTAATAATCAGATATTAAGAGATAGCATAGATTTTATGTTAGAATAGCTTAGGGTTTGAGGAATTTGGATAGTTCTTTGATTCTTATTAATTTTACACCCAATTGGGTTGTAAGTTGCACTATTCATCTTCCCTCTCCATTTATATAACTTGTATTTCATTATTTCTTGCTTTGTAGTTAAATTTCCATGCTTTCTTTACGTGCTTTCTTCCCATGCTTTCTAGTGTAGATTTATCGCATTTATTTACCATGTTTATTTACTATGTTTATTTACCGCATTTTTAATATGCTTTCTATCTAAATTAGTCTAGGTTGTGTTTGAATGGAACTCACTCGGGTTGACGCATTGGTTGGATTTTGTGATGGTGTTTACGGGTCTATTTTGGGTGCTTTGTCCTAATTATTGTGCCTAGGAGATTTAACGAGGCATATCATGTGTGTTCTGTGCTTACGACTTTGCGTGCATAATTTTTGGGATATTTGTTGACGCCAAAATCTTATTAGGCTTTTATGAGGATTTAGGGGGGAAACAACCCTTGGTTTAATTAACTATCGAAACGAGATGCATTCATAATAACTCGTCGACCCATGTATCCATTTTATACTAATTAACTCCGGTAAGGGATATTCCACACAACCTATAGTTTTACCGATGTAGAAGGGTGTTTCAAACTTCACCACTATATTTGTGGGTAAGGGTCCCTCAAATACGCCCCCCTTCAGCTTACAGAAAATATGAGGTTGAGGGAACCCCCCAGGGTCCCTCCATCACAGAAGTGCCATATTGGAGAAGGAACCCCCAGGTTCCCTCCACCGTAGAAATGCCATATCAGAGAAGGAACCCCTAGGGTCCCTCCACCACTGAAATGACATTCGAGAAGGGCCCCGGAAGGTCCACTTCAGAAGTCCAAGTTGGGAAGGGCCATCGTAAGGGTCACTGAAGAAATGACATTTGAGAAGTGCCCATCAAGCGGAACTACAGAAGTCCAAGTTGAGAAGGGCCACTGCAAGGGTCACTGCAGAAGTCCATGTTGAGAAGGGCCACTGTAAGGGTCACTGCAAAATGACATCTGAGAAGTTCCCCGCAAGGGCCACTGCAGAAGTCCAAGTTGAGAAGGGACACTACAAGGGTCACTACAGAAATGACATTTGAGAAGTGCCTCGCAAGGGCAACTGTAGAAGTCCAAGTTGAGAAGGGCCACCGCAAGGGTCACTACAGAAATGACATTCGAGAAGTGCCCTGTAAGGTTCTCTACAGAAGTCCAAGTTGAGAAGGGCCATCGCATGGGTCACTGCAGAAATGACATTTGAGAAGTGCGCTGCAACGTCCACTGCAGAAGTCCAAGTTAAGAAGGGTCACTGCGGAAGTCTAAGTTGAGAAGGGCCACTACAGAAATGACATTTGATAAGTGCCCCACAAGGGCCACTGCAAGGGTCAATGCAGAAGTCCAAGTTGAGAAGGGCCACCGCAAGGGTCACTACAGAAATAACATCTGAGAAGTGCCCCACAAGGGCCACTGCAGATGTCCAAGTTGAGAAGGCCCATCGCAAGGGTCACTGCATAAATGACATTCGAGAAGTGCCCCACAAGGGTCACTGCAGAAGTCCAAGTTGAGAAGGGCCACTGTAAGGGTCACTGCAGAAATGACATTCGAGAAGTGCCCCATAAGGGCCACGGTAGAAGTCCAAGTTGAGAAGGGCCACCATAAGGGTCACTGCAGAAATGACATTTGAGAAGTACCCCGCAAGGGCCACTACAGAAGTCCAAGTTGAGAAGGGCCACTGTGAGGGTCACTACGAAAGTCCAAGTTGATAAGGGACACTGCAAAAATGACATTAGAAAAATGCCCCACAAGGGCCACTGTAGAAGTCCTAAGTTGAGTAAGGCCACTGAAAGGGTCAATACAGATGTCTAAGTTGAGAAGGTCCACCGTAAGGGTCATTGCAGAAATGACATTTGAGAAGTGCCCCGCAAGGGTCATTACCGAAGCCCAAGTTGAGAAGGGCCATCATAAGGGTAACTGTAGAAATGACATTCGAGAAGTGTCCCGCAAGGGTCATCGCAAAAGTCCAAGTTGAGAAGGACCACTGCAAGGGTCCCTATAGAAACTCAAGTGGAGAAGAGTCTCTATAAGGGTCCCCACAGAAATCACATTTGAGAAGAAGGACCCACAAGGTCCTTCCCCCCTCATCTCCCTGAAAAAGTTAGAATGACGGGATGTCTACCATAAGCAACCCCTCATCACGAAAAAGAACAGAAGTACTAACACGTATTTTCTTGTATAGGTTGCCTAGTTAAGCAAGCACGGCTAAAGTAGGCCAGTTGGGATCTCTTGGGAGTTTTGGCTTGGCAGTTGAGGGGAAAGGTATGTTGAGCAAGATCAACCACCTAGCACTATAGGATTGAGATAATACTAGTAGGAAGATCCTAGGGTCGCCCAGTCCTCACACACCTTACACTTAGTCACAAGTGAAGTGAGCAGCTAAAGGGATGGCTGGTCACAAGAAAATATTTGTTTATAAAATTATTTTAAAGGAGAGGGTCCTCTAGACCCCTCTCAAGAAAAAATATTTTAGATGGGGGTCCTCAAAATCCCCCTCAAGCTTACAAAGATTTTAGAGGAGGTGGTCCTCGAGACCCCCCGCATGTTTACAAAGTTTATACCAAAAGTTACAGTTTCAAAAGATATTTAGCAAATAAGATATTTTGTCTCCATTAGAAGACATATTTCCTTTTGAACTTTGGTTGGTAGCAGGGGGCATCTTCCAGAGGGGACGGGCTGAGATGCCTGCAGGTAGGGATAAATAGTACACTGCAGACTTTGTCCCTCACCTAACCGCTAAGTTTTGGCGCCAAAAGTGCCAACCTAACCCTAGTGACCAAGTATAAATAGGAACCCCGGGCAAGGTCATGAGGGATAGAAAACTCAATAGTACTGTTACTCTGCAAAAATCACACCAGACTTCCTAGTATTCTCTCCCTGCTCTCTCTCTAGTGCTAAGTGCCTTGTTCTTTCACTCCCCACTGATGGCCATCATTCTCAGGAGCTCCTCTTGAGAAAATTATTATTATTATTGTCCAAGTTCATCTTCTTGCAGGGAGGGAGTTCCAACTTGAGTTCCATTTTTACTAAAAGGAGAAGGTCTCAACAGAAGATTCTCCAGAAGTTCTTGATAACCTTGCAGATAGAGTCCATTGGAGTGGGTCATGCCTCAACCTTTCCAGTTATTCATAGACCCCAGTCTCACTACCCTCTTACATTTGGCGACTCTGTTAGGGAGGTATCCTCACTTCCATGGACAAATAAGGTTTAAATGTTTCTAAACATCTAGTGTTTGAAGACATTCCATCTGGAAATGGAGCTCAAAGAGACTGGACCACTCAGGACGATGTGGTGGTGATCGTAGCTAGAGTTCCTACTCCTGAGGGAGGGTAGACCAGTTCTCCAACAGCGGCTCTGGCAACATGTGTAAAAAATGTGAGCATGTTTTTGAGTTTTTTGAAACAACACAACATAGACTTGGCAAGTTTGGGTCAAGGTTGTGTAACACCAGCAGCAGCAACCTCTGGAGGACCGGTCGCTCCCGCAGCGACTTCGGTAGAAGTAGCTCCGCCGTAGAGGGCAGTGCCGGAGCAGGTTATGGCGTCGTTAAGATCACCAGTATTCTAGGTCATGGTTTTGGAGGAATCACCCTATAAAGTTATTACTATGGGGGAGGCTAAGAAGTTTCTCTCCTCTTCTTAGAGGGAGGGTCCTCATCGGTATGAGGAATTACAGGACCCCTACCCACGACAACGCATATAGTCTTCCCAAGATTGAGACGAAGATGAGTGGTGGAATAACTGCCAATGTCTATTGGTTACAGTGAGGAACCCATAGTCGTAGAATCCCCTGGCGAGGAACCATCAGGCGAGGGATGCCTAATAACAACTCACACGCGAGAGACCTCCAAGAAAGGAACCCTCAAGTGAGGGATGCCCAACAGCAACTCTGGGCGAGAGACCTCAAGAAAGGAACCCCAAACGAGGGACGCGCAATAGTAACTCCATATGTGAGGAACCCCCCCATATTTCCAACCTACATCGGTTGCAAGGAACCTGGCGATAAGCAGCCCATAAACGAGGGACCCCTGGCGGCAAAAGCCCCTGGAGAGGAACTCTTCATGATTGAAGGCGCGGTCGAGACTTGAGTTGGTCAAGGAACTCCCGATGAGGAGCCACCTCAATAACAATAGCGGCCAAGGAACTATTGGGCGGTAAAAACATCGAGGAACCCATGGGCGGTAATGCCGTCGAGGAGCCCATGGGAAATAATGACATCGAGGAACCCGAAGTGATAAATGAGGAACCTGTCATCGCGAGTGTTTTGGTCGAGGACCCCTTAGGAAAATAACCAGTCGAGGAACCCCTCATCGTGGAAAAGATCTCAAATGAGGTACCCCTCATATTCTCAACCTCTAACGTAGCAAAGATACTCGCGGTCGAGGAACCAATAAACAGAAAATCATTGGGAAAACCCCTCGTCGTCACAAATGCCTCAGACGAGGAACCTCCAGTGGATTGCGTCCTCAATGAAAGACACCCAACAACATTTATCAAGGAATCCCAGGTAGCGGGTGCATTCACGAGGAACCCCCCATAGTTAAGGCGAGGAGCCACCAAATTCAAAATACTCGGTCGATGAACCCACCCTTCGTTGCCGCGATAGTAGACGAGGACCCCTGGTGGTCAAAGTTGTAGGCGAGGAACCCTAAGTGTTTGGAAAGAAATTTCGTGTGGTTGAGGAGCCCCTCACACTCTACGATAGCGATGAGGAACCCTAAAGTAAAGGACCCTAAATATAAATTTCAAGGGAGGAACCCCTAGGCGAGGGACCCTTTCCAGTCACACCCCCGGTCGAGGAACCCTTAAATAAAGGGGTTCCAAATTTTGAGAAACCAAGATTGGCGCCAGCCGCAGCCTCTTGCGAGAGACCCTCGCCCATCACGAACCTTGATGAGGAACCCACCAGCAATACCTCATACATGGTGGGGGTAGAAACCCACTTATCCAATTGAGATACCCGCGGTCACCCTTACATGTTGCTAGGAATCCCTCAAAACCAAGGGGGCGAGCAAAGTTCCCCTCAAGCTCAAACTTATAGACAGAGAATTCATAATAGCAAAGAAGTACGACGAGGAACCCCTAGATTCTTAATCCTTGTATGTGAGATTGGCACACGAGGAACCCGCGAATGGCGAGGGACACTCATCGGCAATGACCATGGACGAGATGGTTGTAGAAAACAACGAGGAACCCTTGACATTGAGTAAAAAAATAAGGAACTCTCTCCAGCTAATGAGGCCAACTTCTAGGAACCCACGTGCGAGAGACCCATGACAGTCCTTTGGGGCTCGCAAAGAACTTAGTCGCAAGGAACCCATGTGAGCTGCTAGAGGTCGCGAAGAACAGAATGGCGAAGAACTCAACTTAGAGGAACCCGCAGCATGCGAGTAACCCCTCATGACATCGATGACAGGTGATGAAATATTTTAAGAATAGAACACAAAGGGAGACACACCTCGTAAAGCCAACGGTCGAGGAACCCGCGGCAAGATCAGACCCAACAACGCATGAGGGACCCAACTCAAAATAAAATGACTCATCAATGGCAATGCGCAATGAATCCTCCTCTACCTCAGCAGCTTCGGTGCAGTCGAGGAACCTTTTATGGTTGGAGTAGTAGACAAGAACCCCCTTATGGTCGAGTAACCCATCATAGGCACCACATCATCGGACAAAGAATCCCTCATTATTGTCTCAGTGGTCGAGGAACCCATGGAAGGAGTCACCCAGACGAGCGACCCCTATGCAAGGAGTCACCACTATTCTAGCCAATGGCGAGGAACCCTCTGAGGTCCTCGCCCCAATTTCCAAATCGCTAACAGTCATAATCCTTTCCTCCAACTCAAGACCAAATTAATATGCGATGTACGAGAAACTCATACTCCCAAAGCCAAGCGTCCCACTAAACAACGGCGCACGAAGAACCCATATTTGAAAAAAATTATTCCTCAGATGAGGAACCCACGGGCGTAATCTCCAGGTGAAGAAATCCCCATGGGAAGCACCTCGCATGAGGAACTACCAGTAGCTCTATGTTCCAACGAGGAACCCAATGAAGAAAGGGATTGGGGACTTCATGAGGGGAACTCTCATCAGCAAACAACCCCCCTGCCAGCTTACCACTATGGTTGAAGAGGTACTATGCCTAACTCTTTCCAAGTTCATTTTCTTAAAAGATTGAATGAACCAATCTAAGTGCAGATAAGTTTTATTTTTTTATTTTTTATTTGTAAAAAGAAAAGAAATTCTATGAGCAAACCCTTTTTAAGAATGAAGAGTGACTACAATGCATAAATGAATACTAGTTATTTTTATTGTCACTTGAAATATTGTGCATGACTCATTTACCTACATTGTGCGGTGGGTACACCAGATTTATGTGTTCTTTTCTTAAAGAAGGGTAGAATCTCTACTAGATTAGAAGAGGGCCCGTGATATAAGATACTTTCCTCATCATACTTGGGGGATATCCAACCCAAAAGTAAAAGTATAGTGAGTAAAGTCCCTATAGACACGACAGGACCAGCAGGAGGTTATCCTCCTAGTAATAATAATAATAAAAAAATTCACTACATTTTTTTTTTTATTATTATTATTATTATTATTATTATTATTATTATTATTATTATTATTATTATTATTATTATTATTATTATTATTATTATTATTATTATTATTATTATTATTATTATTATTATTATTATTATTATTATTATTACTACTATTACTACTACTATTATTATTATTATTATTATTATTATTATTATTATTATTATTATTATTATTATTATTATTATTATTATTATTATTATTATTATTATTATTATTATTATTATTATTATTATTATTATTATTATTATTATTATTATTATTATTATTATTATTATTATTCCATACAGATTTACAACCTAGAGAACAAGTCCTAACCTTTGTTCTTAAAAAAATGTAATTGTGCTGTTTTCAGAAAATAGGGAGAAGCGGGTCTACCCCCTCTCTAAACTTCTTATTTTTCTAAGGAAAATTTTTCCTAAGAAAAGTTTGAAACAAGGGCCCTGCAGACCAAGGGAAATTTTCAGTGTAAAGAAATGATTATTTCTTTACTTATGATATATGCAATTTTTTATTCAAAATTTTGTGGGAAGGAGAAGGACTAACCCCATCTCCTAGTTACTCCCTAATAAATGAATGTGCATAATTAAATACCCCACAATCCCACGGGGTTTCACTAAAAAGTACCCCGCAATCACATAGGGTTGCGCTAAAGAATTATAACTTTCTCAACCTATATGAAAGTACCTCGCAGTTAGAGGGGAAGTTTAAAAAATTTAACTTGCTCAGTTATATGCAAGTACCCCACAGTTAGAGGGGAAGCCCCCAAATTTTAACTTGCTAATCTCATATGCAAGTACCTCACAGCTAGAGGGAAAACTTCCAAATTTCACCTTGTTCAACCTACCCCGCAATTATAGGGGAAGTTTCAAAATATTAACTTGCTCAGTTATATGCAAGAACCCTGCAGTTAGAGAGTTAAGTTTAAAATGATAACTTGCTCAGATCATAGGCAAAGTACCCCAAAAACTATGGGGTAATTCCATGTTGAAGTTCTCACAGAAAATAGAGCAACTCACAGGGAAACAGAGCACTCATCATATTGAGCAACTGTCAAGCATACATATAAGGTACGAAAGTTTAGTACCTCAGGCTCCAAGGGCGATGGAGCGCTCATCATATTGAACAACTGCCAAATATAAACATAAGGTACAACAGTGTAGTACCTAAGTCTGCAAGGGCAATGGATCCCTCATCATATCGAGCAACTGCTAAGTATAAGTATAAGGTACGACAGTTTAGTACTTCAAGCTCCAAGGGCAACAGAGCGCTCATTATATTAGCAACTGCCAACTATAAATATAAGGTATGACAATTTAGTACTTAAGGCTCCAAGGGCACCAGAGTGCTCACAGTATTGAGTAAATGCCAAGCATACATAAAAGGTACGACAGTTTAGTACCCCAGGATCCAAGGGCAAAAGAGCGCTCATAATATTGAGTAACTGCCAAGTATACATATAAGGTAAAAAATCTAGTACCTAAGGCTCCAACGGCGCCAACGCGTTCATCATATTGATCAACTGTCGAGTATAAATATAAGGTATGATAGTTTTGTACCTAAGGCTCCAAGGGCACCGAAGTGCTCACAATATTGAGAAAGTGCCAAGTATACATATAAGGTATGATAATTTTGTACCTAATGCTCCAAGGGCACCGGAGCGCTCACAGTCTTGAGCAAGTGCCAAGTATAAGTATAAGGTATGACAATTTAGTACCCCAGGCTCCAAGGGCAACGGAGCGCTTATCATATCAAGAAACTGCCAAGTATAAGTCTAAGGTACGACAGTTTAGTACCTCAAGCTCCAAGGGCAACAGAGCGCTCATCATATTGAGCAACTGCCAAGTATAAATATATTGTATGAAATTTTATCACCTAAGGCTCCTAGGTCACCGGAGCACTCACAGTATTGAGAAATTTCCAAGTATAAATATAGTGTACGACAATCTAGTACCTCAGGCTCCAAGGGCAACGGAGCGCTCATCATATTGAGAAGCTGCGAAGTATACATATAAGGTACGACAGTTTAGTACCTAAGGATCCAAAAGCATCGGAGCGCTCACAGTTTTGAGAAATTTCCAAGTATAAGTATATGTGCGACAGTGTATCACCTAAGGCTCCAAGGGCACCGGAGCGCTCACAGTCTTGAGCAAAGACCAAGTATAAACATAAGGCACAACGGTTTAGTACCTAAGGATCCAACGACACCGAAGCGCTCACAGTATAGAGCAAGTGTCAAGTATAAGTATAAGATATGACTGTTTAATACCCCAGGATCCGAGGGCACCAGAGCGCTCACAGTCTTGAGCAACTTCCAAGTATGAACATAAGGTATGACAGTTTAGTACCTAAGGCTCCAAGGGCACCAGAGCGCTCACAGTATTGAGAAAACTCCAAGTATGAATAAAAGGTACGATCATTTAGTACCTCAGGCTCCAAGGGCATAGGAGAGCTCATAGTATTGAGAAAATGCGAAGTGTAAATAAAAGGTATGATAGCTTAGTACCACAGTCTCTAAGGGCATCGGAGGACTCATACTATTAACCTGTATTCTATTCAAAGGGGGTCTAATGGTTAGAAGTCCTCAAGATAGTGAACAAATAGTGAAATCTTTATTGTCAAATTTCGTGCACAAGTCTCTTGACACTACAAGACACATATGCCCAAGGGGTCTAATATTGAGAAGTCCTCAAGACAGTGAATAAATAGTGAAATAAATTGGAGTATGGGGATCCATTTATAATGGCTCCACCTGACCAAGATTGCAAGTTTGACAAAAAATATCCAAGGGTGAGGGGATCAACTCGAGCAACCCCTCAACCCAAGATACAAGGCCACAAAAGAAGGCCAAGGGCAAGGGGATCACGACGAGCAACCCCTTCACTTAAGAGAGAAGGCGCTAGAAGAAGGACAAGGGAGAGGGGCTCACGGCGAGCAACCCCTCCACCCAAGATAGAAGGCCACAAAAGAAGGCCTAGGTCGAGGGGCTCACGGCGAACAACCCCTCCGCCCAAGATAGAAGTCCATAGAAGAAGGCCAAGGGCGAGGGGATAACGGAGAGCAACCCCTTCGCCCAAGACAGAAGGCCACAGAAGAAGGCCAAGGGTGGGGCTCACGGCGAGCAACCCCTCCGCCTAAGATAGAGGGCCACAGAAGATGGCCAAGGGCAAAGGGATCACCGCGAGAAACCCCTCCGCCTAAAACAGAAGGAGATAAAAAAAGGCCAAGGGCGAGGGGCTCAACCTGAGCAACCCCTTCGCTCAAGACAAAAGGCCACACAAGAAGGCCAAGGGTGAGGGTCTCATGGCGAGAAGCCCCTCTGCCCAAGATAGAAGGCCACAGAAGAAGGCCAAGGGAGAGGGGATTACCGCGAGTAACCCCTCCGCCCAAGATGAAAGGCCACAAAAGAAGGCCAAGGGTGAGGGGCTCACCGTGAGCAACCCCTCCGTCCATGACAGAAGGCCACAAAAGAAGGCCAAGGGCGAGGGACTCACGAGGAGCAACCCCTTCACCCAAGATAGAAGGCGACGGAAGAATGCCAAGGGCGAGGGGCTCATGGCGAGCAACCCCTCCACCCAAGACAGAAGGCCACAGAATAAGGCCAATGGTGAGGGGCTCACCGCGAGCAACCCCTCCGCCCAAGACATAATTCCACAGAAGAAGGCCAAGGGCGAGGGGCTCACCGCGAGCAGCCCCTCCGCCCAATATAAAAGGTCACAGAAGAAGGCCAAGGGTGAGGGACTCACTGCGATTAGCCCCTCCGCCCAGTATAAAAGGCCACAGAAGAAGGCCAAGGGCGAGGGGCTCACCGTGAGGAACCCCTTCGCCCAAGACAGAAGGCCACATAAGAAGGCTAAGAGTGAGGGGATCATATCAAGAAACCCCTCCACCCAAGAGAGAAGGGCACAAAAGAAGGCCAAAGGCGAGGGGCTCACAGTGAGTAACCCCTTTGCCCAAGACAGAAGGCTAAAGAAGAACGCTAAGGGCGAGGGGCTCACCGCGAGCAACCCCTCTGCCCAAGCCAAGGGTGAGGGGATCACCGCGAGCAAACCCTCTACCCAAGAAATAAGGCCACAAAAGAAGGCCAAGGGCGAGGGCCTCACCACGAGAGATCCCTCTACCCAAGATGAAAGGCCATAGATTAAGGGCAAGAGAGAAAGGGCTCATCGTGAGTAACCCCTCCGCCTAAGATAGAAGGCCACAGAAGAAGTCCAAGGGAGAGGGCTCACCGTGAGGAATCCCTCTACCCAAGATGGAAGGCCACAGAAGAAGGCCAAGGGCAAGGGGCTCACCATGAGAAACCCCTCTAAAGAATGTAAAAGGCCATAAAATAAAGCCAAGAATGAGGGGCTCACCGCGAGTAACCCCTCCACCCAGGATGATACCCAGATAAGGAGGTCCACTATAAGTGGCCTCATTTACAAAACTTGGGATGAAGTGACACAACATTTAATGACCCTAAGAGGAATGATGAAGAAGCCCCTGGGTCCCTAAAAAATGAATTTATGGCGTACAAAGCCTTTTTGTCTACCCAACACAAAAGATTTTGCACGAGGGGCTAATGTAGAAGGGTTTTTCAAGCTTTACCACTATATTTGTGGGTGAGGGTCCCTCAAACACCCCCTTCAACTTACAAAAAATATGAGGTTGAGGGAACCCCCAGGGTACCTCCATCATAGAAGTGCCATATCGGATAAGGAAGCCCCCAGGGTTCCTCCATCATAGGAATGACATATTGAAGAAGGAACCCCCAGGGTCCCTCCACCGCCGAAGTGCCATATTAGAGAAGGAACCCCTACGGTCCCTCCACCATAAATGTAATGACCCCACTTTTATATATAGTTTGTTTTTACACTCTTGTGTTAATTATTATCTTATAAATGTTGTATTATTAGATATGTGGTATTATTGGCTATCAATATAACAAACCCCAGTTTTAATTACGAAGAAGCAACTGTAAATTGGATCAAATCAAAGTCTTATGACATATCTTAAGGCAAATAATAAGTTTTGGGGTAGAAAATATAATTTTATAAAAATTTAAGGACTAAAATAAAAATATAAAATGGGCCATTTTGTAAATAAAATATTTTCAAGGACCTCTAAGAAATATTCAAAATATATAGTGTGAAATTACCAAAATACCCTTTATGTGTGAAATGACCCTTATACCCTTATCACCTTTCCACCACGTGCTGGTCACTTCCACCTTCCACATGTCATCTGTAGAGAGAGAGCTAAAACACTTTTCATCATTTGGTGATATTAGCACTGCAAGACCACTCCAGATCGCAACACCTCGGTCTTGAATCACCAATCCAAAAAGCTTAGTCATTTGACACTTGTCAACACCGTAATACATTTGGAAACCTATAAATAGGGCCTTAGGGTTAATTTGAAACTCACACCAATTCCTTGAGAATTATAGTAAGAAAGAGTGATAGAAAGCTTGGGCAATATCTTAAGAAGGAGTTCTATAATTTCGAAGAAAGAATTCATTTCGTAGGTATGATTTTATTTAAATGTTATAATGTATTTTTATAGTTTTAATTTTGTGCTTTATAGCTTTATTTAGTAGTTATGCTGGTAAAATACACTAAGGACTTCACTAATCAAAACTTAAAGTTTAGAAGAAATCCAAGTTGATTTTATTTTCATGTAAACTTGTTTGAAATTGTATATACGCTTTTAAAAATGATTTTTTAAAATTACTTGCTCGTTATTATGGAATCCCATTTAAGTAATTCCAAAGTCAGGCTCGGTGAAATTCTGTCTAGACGAGATGGTATTTCAGTGGTGCCCCTGTGACCCTCCATATCTACTGGGAATGAATCCGAAAATGTTCTATCTAGAGGAGATGGTATTTAAGCGGTGCCCCTGTGACCCTCCATCTCTACTAGGAACCGACTGATTAGGAAGAACTATGAATTGAATCCTTTAATTACGATCAATAAGTTTTAAAAGTTAAGAAAATGGTTTTTTAGTAATCCTTTGAAACAAGTTACTATTAAAATATAATATGTAGACTAGACCTCGTTTAGAACATATACTTAAACCTTTATCGTATTTTTTAGATTAGCGTGCGATCGAAGACTCCTTCTCTATAATTTTGACCCCTATTTTAGGTGAGTACTCTATGCAATTTCTTGCTCATTTTGATTATATTATATTATGCAAACTATGTATATTTTGTGAAATTCTTTTATTCTTAAAATGCATCTGATACCGATGATTCCGTCGTTTGTTATATGTTTATATCTCTCCATATAAACATCTTATTTGAATTCTAAAATTATTGATTTGGCCTATGGAAACTATCTTACTATATTGGGCTTGACTATCGGGTGGAAATATTTGGGTGGTACCTTCCCAGCTGGTTTATCGCTGGTGTGCCCTAAACAAGGCGTTGTTTCAGAAATCATAATTATCTGTCTGTGATGTTACTGGGTGGAAACATTTGGTAACACTATCTGTCTGGGTATTAGAGCGTACATGGCCACTAAAACTGAATAATTGACACATGCTCAATTGTTTTATCTGCTCTGTTCTGAACTGTTTATTCTGAATATATATATTATCATTTACTTTATATATATTACTTGAAATTCCTATCTCTATGTATATACCTTATGTTCTAAATTGAATAGGTATATATTTTCTGAAAACTTTGGAATATTTGGAGATTGAATCTCATTCGGCTTTTAGCTGATGTTTTATAATTAACCATTTTTCAGGAAATAATTAAGAAAGCGGATGGAACATAAGAGGACTATGTTGAAGATTTAGCTTTTAGAGCTCTTTTTCTTACATTAAGTAGAGCTTTGTTTTATTAGATAAAGGATGTTTGGATCTTTAATTAAAAGGCTTTAAAATTTCTGTCAAGTAGTAACTCTTGGATATTTTAATATAAATGAAGTTTCCTTTAGAAAGCTTTGATGATGTAATTCCTTCACTTTCAGTATTTTACGATTCATAACCATGTGATAATACTTCCGCTATATATATATTTTAAAAGAAAATTTTTGATGCCAGAATATTGGATGCCTTGGTGGCATGTCAAGACACTCGTTGCCTACGATTTTTGGGTCGGGGTCATGACAATAGAAATGACATTCAAGAAGGGCCCTGTAAAGGAAACTGTAGAAATCCAAGTTGAGAAGGTCCACTGCAGAAATGATATTTAAGAAGTGCCCATCAAGCGACACTGTAGAAGTCCAAGTTGAGAAGGGCCACTGTAGAAGTCCAAGTTGAGAAGGGACATCGCAAGGGTCACTGTAGAAATGACATATAAGAAGTGCCCTGCAAGGGCCACTACAGAAGTCCAAGCTGAGAAGGGCCACTGCAAGGGTCACTATAAAAATGACATTCGAGAAGTGCCCCGCAAGGGCCAATGCCAAAGTCCAAGTTGAGAAGGGCCACTATAAGGGTCACTGTAGAAATGACATTCGAGAAGTGTCCCGTAAGGGCCACTACAGAAGTCTAAGTTGAGAAGGGCCACCGTAAGGGTCACTACGGAAATGAAATTTGAGAAGTGCCATACAAGGGCCACTGTAAAAGTCCAAGTTGAGAAGGGACACTGCGAGGGTCACTGCAGAAGTACAAATTGAGAAAGGCCACTGCAAAAATGACATTTGATAAGTGGCCCACAAGGGGCATTGCAGAAGTCTTAAGTTGATAAGGGCCATTACAAGGGTCACTGAAGAAGTCAAAGTTGAGAAGGGCCAGCGCAAGGGTCACTGCAGATATGACATCTGAGAAGTGCCCCGTAAGGGCCAATGCAGAAGTCTAAGTTGAGAAGGGCCACCAAAAGGGTCACTACAGAAATGACATTCGAGAAGTTCCCCACAAGGGCCACTGCAGAAGTCTATGTTAAGAAGGGCCACCGCAAGGGTCACTGTAAAAATAACATTTGAGAAGTGCCTGCAAGGGCCATTGCAAAAGTCCAAGTTGAGAAGGGCCACTGCAAGGGAAACTACATAAATAACATTAAAGAAGTGCCCTGTAAGGGCCACTGTAGAAGTCCAAGTTAAGAAGGGCCACAACAAGGGTCACTGCAGAAATAACATTTGAGAAGTTCCCCACAAGGGCCACTGCAGAAGTCCAAGTTGAGAAGGTCCACTGTGAGGGTCACTGCGGAAGTCCAAGTCGAGAAGGGTCACTTTAGAAGTGACAATTGAGAAGTGCCCCGCAAAGGCCACTGCAAAAGTCCTATGTTGAGAAGGGCCACTGCAAGGGTCACTGAAAAAGTCCAAGTTGAGAAGGGCCACCGCATAGGTCACTATAGAAATGACATTTGAGAAGTGCCCAAGGGTCATTACCGAAGCCCAAGTTGAGAAGGGCCACTGTAGAAATGACATTCGAGAAGTGACCTGTAAGGGTCACCAAAGAAGTTCAAGTTGAGAAGGACCACCGGAAGGGTCCCTGCAGAACTCAAGTTGAGAAGAGTCTCTTCAAGGGTCCCTGTAGAAATGACATTTAAGAAGATGGACCCACATGGTCCTTCCCCCCTCAGCTCCCCGAAAAAGTTAGGATGATGCGGTTTCTACCATAAGCAACCCCTCATCACGAAAAAGAACATAAGTATTAACACGCATTTTCTTGTACAGATTGCCTAGTTGAGCAAGCAGGACTCAAGTAGGCCAGTTGGGATCTCTTGGGAGTTTTGTCTTGGCGGTTGAAGGACAAGGTATGTTGAGAAAGCTCAACCACTTAGCACTATAGGATTGAGATAATACTAGTAGGAAGACACTAGGGTCGCCCAGTCCTCACACACCTCACACTTAGTCACAAGTGAAGTGAGCAGCAAAAGGGTTGGCTGCTCACAAGAAAAATACTGTTTATAAAATGATTTTAAAGGAGAGGGTCCTCTAGTACTCTCTCAAGAAAAATGATTTTAGAAGGGGGTCCTCATGATCCCCCTCAAGCTTACAAAGATTTTATAGGAGGTGGTCCTCGAGACCCCCCTCAAGTTTACAAAGTTTATACCAAAAGTTACCGTTTCAAAATATATTTAGCAAATAAGATATTTTGTCTCCCTTAGAAGGCATATTTGCTTTTGAACTTTGGTTGGCACCAGAGGGGACAGGCAGAGCTGCCTGCAGGTAAGGATAAATAGCACACTGCAGACTTTGTCCCTCACCAAACCTCTATGTTTTGGGGACAAAAGTGTCAACCCAGCCCTAGTGCCCAAGTACAAATAGGACCCCTGGGCAAGGCTATGTGGGATAGAAAACTCAATAACACTGTTACTCTGTAAAAATCACACTAGACTTCCTAGTATTCTCTCCCTACTCTCTCTCTTGTGCTAAGTGCCTTCTTCTTTCACTCCCCACGAACAACCATCATTCTCAGGAGCTCCTCTAGAGGAAATTACTATTATTGTTGTGCAAGTTCATCTTCTTGCAGGGAGGGAGTTCCATCTTGAGCTCCATTTTTACCAAAAGGATAAGTTCTCATCAGAAGCTGCTCCAGAAGTTCTTGAGAACCTTGCAGTTAACGTCCATTGGAGTGGGTCACGCCGCACCCTTTCCAGTTATTCATAGAACCCAGTCTCACTATCCTCCTACAACCACTTTGTTAATATAGCTTCTTTTTTCCCACGCCTAGTTAATCATTTCCCTTTTATGCATCTTTTCCTTTTTAGTTTGTAATTCACTGTTTACACTTTTGTTTCTCTAATATTGAATCATATAAATTCTAGCAACTCATCTCAGTGGATCTTTTGATACCCGACTTACCGCTAGACTTATCGTACAAGTGTAGTCGTAATTGGGATTTTTGTATTGTCGTGGTGAAATGAAAACAACGATTGTGTCCTTACAGAAGCACGCTTTTCACGCGTCCTATCACCTCTACATGTGAATAATCAACTAAATGAATTTGCATATCCAATAAACAAGATTTATCAATCATTTTAACCCCAAATTCAAAAGTTCATAATTCCAAAGAAAATCCTATTCTAACATGGGTATTATGAACACTGAAATAGACCAAGAGTCACTCGGCCCTTAGTGTGGGTCTGAAATTTTGGAGAAGATAATGTTAGAATCTCCTCTTTCCTTTTTACGGTGACTTTTCGGCGACCCTCTAGTGGTGGTTCAAGGTATAGAGATGGTGGTTTATGGTGGTTATCCCCTTTAATTGCCCAATATCACTCTTCTTCTTCAAGGCAACTCTTCCTCTCCACAACGTGACTTTTCTTGTCTCTAAAGTTTGTTCACTTTCTCTCAAAGAACTCACAAATGAAATTAGATGAAATGAACTTTATGTAGAGTGTAAAAACACTTATATAACAAGTCTCCAAGGCTAGCTAAAAGACAAAAATGTGGATACTATTCATCTACCAAGCCAAATGACTAAAATGCTTATTCGGGGTGTTCTTTCATCTTGTAATTGACCCGAGACCCAAATCAAACACTCGAGTATACTTTTCTGCCTATTTCGACCCTTCTGGACTCAACGACGCACTAAAAACGACAATATGGATGATATAAAATAATCTTTCTTTTATTCATTTAAATTAGTCCCGACACTTCCCATGACCACGTCACGACTCAATTTCCATTATTGCCGTATTACTAACTCACGATAATATAAATAACATCACATTCATATATTACTTATATATCACTAAGTAATATTAAAAATCACATATAACTTTAATCACTAGTAATATTCAATCCAGATTAATCCCAATTAATTTCTCACATAATTAATTCCAATTGATCCCATTAATTTGACACATTTACTTTTACTTTATCAAAATTTAAAAGTCATTAAAATTACGGGGTATTACATACTTCCCCCTTATAACATAATTTCGTCCCGAAATTCGAAAAAATAAGGCATACCTGGTAAGAATAACTTCGAAGATATCGCCTCAGAGAAGAAATATGGAACACATCCTGAATCTTATGCAAGTTCTCTGACAACACCAATATATACGCAACCGATCCAACCCTTTCGATAATAGATAATGGTCCTACATCCTTCTATCTGGGACGATACGAAATCAAACTAATCAGGGTGCCCATACACCCTCCAATCCGTACATTGATGTACAAACGCTGACCGACTCCACTTGCCTCAAGTTGCACACTCAAAGGATTTTCTCCACTCATAAAATGCGGAACAACTAAAGTTCTAGCTATAGCCCTATAGCCCAACACATTTCTCAACTCCCAACATTCGTTGGGTTTCATACGTGGGGTGTCTCGTAAGCGAAATCCAAACAAGAAACTCCCCGATACACTACTACCTAACGTTGTCAGTCATCGAGATTCGTAGACTGAAGGTACATAACATATACACTCAAAATCATGTTCCCCATACATATAAATATAAATATGAATTCCGACGTCTATAAAGGAGTGATATAACAATGCGTTCTACCTATCACGAAATCATGAGCGCTATATATAAAAATGAGCTAAGCCTCAACGCATGATAATAAACCCAAATACTCTGAATCATATCGGTAAAGTCTCTACACATCGGGATTAAATATCTCAAAACGACTACACTCTTTGAAGTCTCTTATCAGTACTTTATATCACATAAATATGAGCTCAACCCTCTAAGCATCGCCAAAACAACACATCCCGTCTTGAAACAACGACCATGATAGCGTTGCAATAACAACCCACTATCATTATGAACCATCAATAACCACATCCAGGATGATATCTTACTCGTATAACACATCACTAAAATGAGTAACCTCAATAAAAATATACGTACTTTCTACACCCGCTCCCCTGTGGATGAGGGAAAAAATTTATCCTGTTAAACCACGAAAAATATAAATTCCCATTATGGTATCGATATAACTACTAAACTCATCTCACACGCGAATCTAGTGCTAATCAAAATATGGTGAATCGCTCGTGGCATATAAAGCATACCTTATTCTTCCTAGGATAACCCATGTTTACTTCCTTACCAATCTCCCTAGCCACTCAAATGGTTCTCGGATACAAATCGATTGTCCGAACTGAACCAAAGCTATATTAATCATTGCCCCTGATATGCACCAGAATCTTATCCCTTTTACTTTCTTTTGGAAAAATTCAAAGCATGTGGTCTTACTCTCGATAGATAATACCTCTTCGTGTACAAAGTTCAAGATGTCGTTCACATCACCTTGTAAACGACAGATGAAGGAACTTGTGATAAGACCGTACTTAAGATTCTTACATTGGCATAATACTTTACCTTACAAACATGGTGAATGAATTTCACTATTACATAATTTCTCCTGCAAGCCAAGAAAATTTTACCCAAATTTTCACTTCAGGTATTCAACACTATGTTATATGCTAAAGCTTATGGATATTCTCCATCCATTGGCTAACACACAAAATCTCTGCATTTAAAACAATTTTACTGATGGTTTATTTTAATAGACCGTTTGACTCACTCCAATTCCAACTATACTGGTGAGTGTGTAACGACACAAACATCATTTGTAACGGTGCTTGGCAAGCTACAACTCCCGAACGAACCCTATATTATACTCAGCATGAACAATAATTTTGGTGGGTTTTATATTAATTACCATTTTCCTCAAAATGCTCTAAATCTTTGGATGAGTCCTCGTGATGTTCTTCTAACAACCCTCGCTAGTCCTTGATGCCGACCGATCTTGTATAAGAATTTCATCGCTTATATTTCCTGGCAGGAACACGTAAGTCGTAGTACGCAGAGGAATACAACATCATAATAATACGGCTCTATATCAATGAATGTTACGCTGAAACGTAATACGCCATACAGATCCTAAAAGACACTAGAACGTGATGCTCTGATACCATGTGTAACACCCTGCCTAATTAAATAACGGGTGATCAGTCCTGTACCCAATTAAAATAGAATTTATAGTTGGTTCATTCTTAGCATCAATGTAGAACAATATTTCCTTTTTATTAATCACCTAATATCCAATTAAGCAGGTGCTAAACTGTTCAAAGTAAAATTTTCACTTTTAAAATAAAAACCATTTAATACAATCCATTTATACAATTAATAACACTAAGTAATATCAAAATTGAATTAAATGCAACTGTAATACACTCACCATTTTAAAATATCTCAACACAATAAACTCAAACAAAACCAAATATACCGAAAACTGACATAAGTACATCAACTGATTGAGATAGAATGGAAATACTAAAATCCTTTTGGGCGATATGCCCTAAATGAAATATAAACTACTACAGAGTATGGATCAATGAATATGAAAGCATCTACACAAGGTACACAACTCCATAGTATCCATAGCATCATCAAGTACCTTAATCCTCTATGGGTGGCGTTCCTGTGGCTGGACACCTGATATAGAAGATACAAGAGAGATAAGAGAATATGCAAGGAAACGGGTCAGTGCCCGATAGTAAAAATAATTTTGAAAACAACAAGTGAATAAATGCTAGATTCAGCAATTATTATATACATGTTAGATTGTCGAACTCTCTCTTGAGATTTTCACCTCTCATCTAGAGTGCGCACCTAACATACCTCTAGATCATCCTAGTTACAATTCCCATGCTAAATAGGTCATCCTAGTGTATCCAATAACCATATCCCAATTCATTTCCAAGTATTTCTCTCGTAATACATGTAATAATAACATATGTATATCCATTTAGATTTAACATGGATAAGTCCTTTAATTATTCAACATAATTAAGTGTTATCATACTTAATAATTCCAGATTACATTATCTTTCAATTTTAATTTATTCACATAGTAAATATTATCATGAGTATATATATACATTCACTCTATTATATATATACATTACGACACCCCTAGGCACAGCTGCGGTGCATGTATTACTCTACTATCATATCCCAGTACATCTTGTCACTATATAGGGGATTATAGGTTCGATAAATATTCCTCGAACCACAATTATCAACCATAAATATTGGAGGCGAACATAGTCCTAAGACTTTCTGCTACACACATACCTACGCACTGAAATGACCGGTCACACCCTTATTAACAAAAGTAGTGTTCAATCAATAAGTTCTATGTGCTCGAGCGACAAGTCAAAAATCCACCATGCAGTTCATCAGAATATGACTGTCGTCACGCGCAAACCTCCCCCGATAGCAAGCAAGCTTGGTATGTCGTACACATAAATCATCAATCAATAGGAATTATTATCTAACTACTTAAAATTAGGTACTCACATGTCCTGTATCATTTTAGAAATTTATCGGATCCCAAGTACCCGTCGTATTTCTCGAATACCACTTGTACTTGTTAATCACTTTTATCATCATATATTTTATTATGTAGTTATCACTCACATAATATTTTATCCGACCCAAGTACCCGTAAATATATCATCAATATTACTCATACTTGATATAACGATTATTCTCCTCTAAATAGTAATATAATTTTGTAGATATATCTCACAAAATTTAATCCTCAAATCCAAATAATTTTCCAACATGAACCCAAGTTCCTCATTCCACTTAATGTGCCAAAATTAATAAAATCTCACCATGGGCCAAATTACCATTTCCAAACTTTTTTTCTGCAATAAAGGTACATTCTCCCCAAAAACATAAAATTTCAATTTGAGGCTTTTCTGCTCCGATTTTGAAAAAACTTAAACTACAAAGTTGTGCACAACGTGATTTTATACAATAACACGTGTGCACACTGCCAATTTTCTCTTTAAACAGTCCTCAAATTATCATATAATGTTTGTCATTTTTCAACAATATTTCATGCATTTTATCCATTTTCTTTTACCCAAACTCACAGAATTTAGAATTATGATTCCTTCTCTAAATCATCAAATTTCAAATTAAATCTTGATTAGGATTCATCTACATGCAATACCTATCATCATTTTCCATTTTCTCCATAAACATATATTTTTTTTCTACATGTTCATCCTAACAAGGTCATCATGTTCATAACCTCTACATGTGAATAATTAACTACATGAATTTTCATATCCATTAAACAAGATTTATGAATCATTTTAACCCCGAATTCATAAGATCATAATACTGAAGAAAATACAATTCTAACATTGATATTATAAACACTGAAATAGAGCAAGAATCATTTGCCTCTTAGTATAGGCCTGAACTTTTGGACAAGATAATGTTAGAACCTCTTCTTTCCTTTATCCGATGACTTTCCAGCGACCATACGGTGGTGGTGCAAGGTGTGGAGATGATGGTTTGTGGTGGTTGTTCCCTCTAATTTCCCAATATGACTCTTCTTATTCAAGGCAACTCTTCCTCTCCACAAGGTGACTTTTCTTTTCTCTAAAAGTCTCTTCACTTTCTCTCAAAGAACTCACAAATGAAAATAGATGACACTTATATGACAAGTCTCCAAGGCTAGATAAAAGACAAAAACGTGGATATTATTCATCTCCCAAGAAAAATGACTAAAATTCTCATTCGGGGTGTCCTTTCATCTTCCAATTGACCCGAGACCCAAATCAAACAATCATGTATACTTTTCTAACTATTTCGACCCCTTCGAACTCAACGACACACTCGAAACGACCATAAAGATGATATATGAATAATATTTCTTTTATTTATTTCAATTAGTCCCGACACGTCCCATAACCGCATCCCGACTCAATTTCCATTATTACCATATTACTAACCCTCGACAATATTAAAATTATGGGGTATTACACAAGGTATACAAACCCTAGAGAAAATCGATCAAAGATGTATTCAATTTTGAGTCCTAATTTGTTAAGATTCATCCCCTCTAATACACAATGGGTTGTATATATACTCATTCAATCATGTATTATCGAAATATTTAAAACACAATCATCTTCAAAGGTATGCCTATTTCTCAATTTTATTCATCTATTTTTAAAACATTCAACATTCAATTATAGCGACGTTTCGATTAATCTCATTATGTATACAACAGTATACTTGACTCTTTAGATTTGGCATCGCACTTCATCAAGTTTTGTTCGATCTACCGTTGTAGGTCCATCTATATACTGCTGTAATTTTTGTGACAACCCGCTCACCAAAATAAGGGGTGGCCAACACGATACTCCAATACAACAGGAGTCATGGATGGGATCATTCTCAACATCGCCATAATAATAAGTATACGGGATAACCACCTTATATTTCAGAAAAATGGGTTGCCAAAAATTTTATTTTATAAGTTAAGGAAAAAATTTAAACAACCCAATTTGAAAAACAAAAAGTGGAAACCCCAAAAGAACTTATATTACAACCACAACAAGTATACAATAAAGGGACCGAATATGCTGTAGGTCAACAGTCTATACAAACCAGATATAACAAGTTCATTAAGTTACATAATACATTACATTAGACAATTTAAAAAGCTTGGGCCACATGCCTGAGTAAAAGACCCGATCATAACTAGAGTATAAAAATGAAAGCGTCTACAACAAAATATCTCGTAATGTCCGCAAAGTATCATAGATCCCCAAAACACCAGAATAGGATAGTCAGTACGGGCATCCTTGCGGCGGAGCACCTGAGCGGATACAAGATTCATACACAACAAGAAATATGGACTGGTCAGGGCCCGATTTTATATGATCACCAGATGAATAAAGAGTATGACAATTATGAACATATAATCATGATTTATAAAGATAAGGAAATTTAAATGATCATGAGTTTTATTTAATTATACAAGGGGATATGAATAATATCATTAATTAAAATCTCATCATTTACTCCGTTCCATTTCCTTGTTCCATTTCTCATTATGAAACATAATCACAATTATATGCTCTTTATGGAATTTATAATCCATCAAGTCCCGCTTGATTTAGAAGAGTTATATTCATATACATATAACGATTCTAAGACCGTCCCTCCGAGTTTCCCCACTGGACGCGCCCCTAAATGACTATCATCTTCCAGAGCCTATCAACCAAGACAACCTGGGCACCTAATGCAATGTCGAGAAGTGGCCATATACCTGCGAGTGAGTCATAACCACATCCGGAATTACCTCAGTAGCACAAAATAAACATATATCAACCGGTTATATGGCCGAGGACTATAGTCTTCCTGCATTCATTAGTTACGGGACATCACCTCACGCGCGAACTTCCCTTGTGATAGCATTTAGAGAGGTGTATTTAAGTAAATTATCATTTACCATATTCATTTCCATTTTAATTGCATTTTCATTTTCCATTTTCCATGTGCATGTTACCTTTTTATCCAAAACTATAATCATTAACATCATTATTATTCATCGTATACTAATAACCGAATCAGTCTCCAAGGGATCACAATATTTCTGCAAATCACAAGATTTTATATACCTTTATGGAGCCCCTAAAGCCTCCCAATTTATAGCTATACAAATCCTAAACTCAAACTAACTTACTAAGGAAAATAACACTTTATCACCTATTTGTAAGTTCCCGGAATAACCCCGTCTAATGCATTGGTCATCTAGGGTAATGACCCCACTCATCTATGACTCTAGGACTCTAAGTTTACTTTATACAAGAAGGGTCCTAGGCCCTAAGCCTAAAAGAAAAAGGGTTGGAATTGAGTTAGAAAAACAACTCAAAATAACAAGATTTCCGAATCGATTCTCCCTGGACGAATCGATTTGGTCTGATAAAAAATTGATTCGGACCAGACGCATCAATTCGGAGGGGAAAAACTAACTTTTTGCATAATTGCTGAATCAATTCAGACATGACAAATCGATTCGGTCCACTCAGACCTGTAAGCTGTCCCTATGGCGAATCGATTCGCCCAGCCCATAATTGCCTAATTCAGCTATGGAGTCTTGGACTCCAAATTCTCCCAACTCATTTCTACCGAAACCAAGATCATTCATGGAAACCAACTAATAATAAATGCATCTAATAACTATGATTTACACCAATAAATATCCAAACCAACTTTCAAGGGTTCAAAACCTACAATTCCATTTTAAACCCTAAAATTCTTAAACCAAAATCAATCCACAACAATCAATACAAATGATTCATCTTAGATCACATATTACCAAGTAGAAAACTTGCCTTGAGGTAGAAATCTCAGATTTCCTTGTGGTAGCAACACTCCCAATCCTCAATCTTCAATCTCTTTCTTTTTCTTCTCTTTCTCCTCAATTCTATTCTTCTCTCTTTCTCTCTAGGTTAATAATATACACTTAAGAGAAATAAAATGAAATGTAAGACTAAAATCGTCCCTTTAGTCTAAATTCCTAACTTAAATGGTAATTACCACATTAAAATGACTTGGAACTACACATTTATGTCAAAACCAGTCAAAAGTGCCCAAAACATACAAATACAATATGGCACTTATTTCGACTATCTCACACATTTCGGGACCAACAACGCCCTCCAAATTATCATTTGGAAATTTTATAAGTCATTTCAAGTTCCGGTTTCATTTAAACCATAAATGTCATTTAAAGCATATGACTTATAAAACGTAGAATGATGATATTTACATATACATATAGTAAATATGCAATAATCGAGTAAATATTAACTTTTAACTCATACAACTAATATTTACTCCATATTCCAATATTTTATATAATTACTTCACATAATAAATTAATATAAAATCAGTTCTCAAAAGCGAGGGTTGCTACAGACTCCCCCCTTATGAGGGAATTTTGCTCCCAAAATTCAGGCCTACCTTGTATAAAGAGATGCAGATACTTTTCATGCATATCGTCCTCACGTTCCCATGTTGATTCCTTGGCATCATGATGACCCATTTGAACTCGCACCAAGGTCACCACTCGCGATCTCAATTTACTCTCTCCGTGCTCTAAGATTGCAACCGTTTGTTCTTCATACGAAATATCGGGTTGCAAATCGATATCATCCAAAGGAATATGCCAAAGGTCTCCTTCACACCTCTTATGCTTCTTCAAAGAGGAAACATGAAACACATTATGGAGTTGTTGTAATTGTTCGGGTAAGGCAAGTTGATACGCCACCGGACTTACCTTCGTAATAACCGAAAAACGTCCAACATAACGCGGCGCAAGCTTTCCTTTATTCCCAAAATGCTTTATACCTTTCATTGGCGATACACGCACCAAGACTTGATCTCCAACTTCCAACTCTATATGCCTTCTATTCGCATCGGCATATCTCTTTTGGCGATCTTGATCTATTCGAATGCGATTCCGGATGAGTTCAATCTTGGAAGAAGAATCCTGGATCATTTCAGGTCCAAGAATTTATTATTCCCCACCTCCAACCAACACGTGGGTGAGCTACAAGGTCGGCTATAAAGTGCTTCATAGGGTGCCATCGTAATAGTAAATTGATACGAATTATTATAAGCAAATTCAACCAAAGGGATATATTGTTCCCAACCACCCTTGAAATCAAGCACACACATTCGGAGCATATCCTCCAAAATTTGGTTGATTCTTTCTGTGTGCCCATCTATTTGAGGGTGATAAGAAGTACTCAATTTCAATTCGGTTCCCATAGCTTCTTGGAAACTTTGCCAAAAGTGGGAAATAAAAATCTTATCTCTCTCGAAGACTATATTTAGTGGCACCCCGTGGAGTCTAACGACCTCCGCAATAAATATCCAGGCATAGCGAGTAGTATTGTAATTGGTGCGTATCGATAGGAAATGTGCCGATTTAGTCAAACGATCAACGATAACCCAAATAGAATCGTGACCATTTTGTGATGTCGGCAAGCCCGCGATGAAATCCATCGATATACTCTCCCACCTCCACACCGGAATTTCCCAAGGTTGCAACAAAACCGTCGGTCGCTAATGATCTATCTTGACCAATTGACAAGTAGCACATTGGGATATAAAATCAGATATATCCCTCTTCATGCCCGCCCACCAATAATGACGGTGCATGTCTTGGTACATCTTGCCCCCACTAGGATGCACTGAAAATTTAGAGCCATGAGATTCTGTCATCACAGCCCGTCTCAAATCCCCTTCATTCGGGACGATGAGTCTCCCGTGGAAACATAATCCACCCTTCGAACTTATAGAGTAGGATTTCGTTCCCTCGGTCAATAATTGGCGTATATGGTCTTGACAACCCTTGTCCCTTCCTTGAGATTCTACTACCCTTTCCAAAATAGTAGGCGTGACGGTCAACACCGACATAAACGCCTTAGAAATTGCGTCCTCCTGACTAAGATCTTTCTATTTGGCTTTCCATACCTCCGCTAACTCCCCCTCGGACTTTCTACTCAAAGCATCCGCCACCACATTTGCTTTGCCCGGGTGATAGTGGATGCCAAATTGATAGTCCTTCATGAATTCTAGCCATCGGCATTGTCGCATATTTAAATCCTCTCGTGAAAATAAATACTACAATGATTTATGGTTTGTGAAAAGACTAAATTTCTCCCCTAAGAGATAATGCCTCCAAATATTCAAGGCAAAAACTACCGCGACAAGTTCCAAATCATGCACTGGATAATTCTTTTCATGAGGCTTTAACTTGCGAGAGGCATAAGCAATAGCCCGCCACTCTTGTTGAAGCACACCTCCCAATCCTTGTAGAGATGCATCGGTGAAGACCAAATATTTCAATCCTGGCCTTGGTAACGCAAAGACTAGAGAAGAAGTCAACCTATCCTTGAGCTCATCAAAAGCAGACTGACAAGAATCATCCCATACAAACCTCACCCCTTTCTGGGTTAAATTTATTAAAGGGCTAGCAATTTTTGAGAAACCCTTGATAAAACGACGGTAATTACCCGCCAAACCCAGAAAACTATGAATCTCGGTAGGTGTCATGGGCTAACCCCACTCCCTCACCGCAACCACTTTACTTGGGTCCACCGAAATACCCTAGGCTGTCACAATATGACCCAAAAACTATACTTCCTGCAACCAAAATCCGCAGTTATCAAACATGGCATATAATTGGTGATCCCTCAACCTCTGCAGGACCAACCGCAAATGAGTAGCATGGTCAGACTCCGTTCGAGAGTAAACTAGAATGTTGTCGATAAATACGATAACAAAATGGTCCAGGAAGTCCCGAAATACCCTATTTATGAGGTCCATAAACACGGCAGGGGCATTGGTTAGTCCAAAGGGCATAAAAAAAAATTCGTAGGACCCATATCTCGTTAGGAACGCAGTTTTGGACACATCTTGTTCCCGTATCCGCAACTGGTGATACCCCATCCTCAAATCTATCTTAGAGAAGTACGACGCTCCCCTAAGTTGATCAAACAAATCATCAATCCGAGGCAATGGGTATTTGTTTCGGATGCTGACTTTATTAAACTCTCTGTAGTCAACGCATAATCGGAGAGAACCGTCTCTTTTCTTCATAAATAACACCGGAGCACCCCATGACAACATACTTCACCTAATGAACCCTTATTCTAACAAGTTTTGAATCTGATCCCTCAGCTCCCTCATTTCAACTGGAGATATACGATATGGAGCTCTCACAATCGGTCGAGTTCCCGGCGCTAAATCAATCACAAATTTGATTGCCCTACGGGGACGCAAACCTGGTATTTCCCGAAAAACATCTTCAAAATCTTTAACAACTGGAATATAATCTAAGGAAACAACTACATACCGAGAAGTCTCTTTCGTGATACAATACAAGTAAGTGCTAGTACCTCCTACTAAGCGAGGCATAACCACTAAAAACATTTCTTACCCCGGAATGGAAAAAATATACTTTTCCTATCACAATTAACTATTGCATGGTACTTCACTATCCAATCCATACCCAAAATCACATCATACTCGAACATATCCAGGACGAGTAAGTCGGCCTCAAAGCACAAGTTACCAAGATTTATTCCTATTTGTTTACAAACAAAGAAAATGAGTGAACCATCACCCATAGAAGACTGAACACTATTGAAGGTACTCTACGCAGATTTAATCAACTATATAGACTGAGGTAAACTTCTAGATATGAACGAGTGTGTCGCACCCATATCAAACAATACACAACCCATGTGTCCCTAAATGAGAAACTTACCCTCAATCGCTGGCGGTGTGGGTGGAGCTGGAGGAAGCATAGCATCCTGAATGTGATAGACACGACCATACTGTAGTTATCCCTATTGTGAAGAGAAAACGGGATTAGGTACCTGTGGTGGTAACTGAACCGGTGGATGCTGAGGAACCCTAGGAAGCTGATCCCCAACCAACTGAGGACACTCCTTCTTGTAATGACCCGCCTCCCCACATTGGAGGCACCGACCCGTCATATTCTCCTGATTTTGGACCCGGTTATTTCTAAACTGGGTAATGCCTTGGCCTGGACGACCCCTACCCCCATGACCACCCCGACCCGTTTTTTGTTATTGCGGGGCACCCTGACCGTGCCTAACATTACTGCTACCCACATTGAACCCACCGAAACGTTTCCTTTTAGACAAGTCCCCTTGCTGGGGATCCCTTTCTTTTTGCTTATTTCCTGAAGATTGGGACGAGGGAAGTGCTCTTCCTCTTATCCCATTGCCTCTAGGTTTTCCCTCTTGTCCCACCATTATAGCCTTCTTACTACCTTGGACATACAACCGATATTCTTGGCAATGAAGTAACGCCGCATTCTTCACATCCCCAAAAGTTTGCAAAGATGGATTGCCCAGCAAATGTTGCCAGATCCTCCAGTTCAAACCTCCCATGAACCTTGATATCTTCCTTTCTTATGGAGTCACTTCGTTCGGTACAAAACTTGCTAATCGGGTGAACTCCTCTTCATATTCCTCCACGGATCTCTCCCCTTGTACCACATCCTGAAGCTTCCTTCTCATCTCCCTTTGAACTGCAGGAGGGAAATTACGTTCGATAAAACAAAGCCCATAAATCATTAATGGTCATGGTATCTCTCTGTTCCAGTATAGTCATAGATTCCCACCAATGTAATGCAGCTCCAACGAGTTTGAAAGTAGCAAGGGTTTGTTTCTTTTCCTCACCACATTCCACCATACGCAGATGGCACTGCATATCCTTCTTCCACTGATTAGCTACTATGACATCAGAACCTCCCTAGAATTTCGGGGGATGACCATTTAAAAAGTACTCCCTAACTCTCTCCCACGGTTCGGCAGGAGCTTGTACCTCAGGAGCTCGTTGTTTTTGAGCTTGTGGCATTTACTGAACAACGGAAGTCATCGCTACGTTGACCGCGTGGCCCACAATGTTTGCTACATCAGCAGCATTTATATTTCCTTGTGGCAGCGGTGGAGGATCAACATCCTCTTTTACGACTCTATTACTTCTAGCAGGGCGGCCTCTCCTAGGCGACATCTGAGATAAAGAAACAATATAGTTAGAATACTATTTAAAATAATCTATTTTTCAAGAAATCGCATATATAGACAACAAAACAGTCCTAACATTAGGTTGTATATCAAAGAACGCTACGACAGAACATGATAAGTCCGCATAGATCCTAAAGACTCTAGAACCTGATGCTCTGATACCATCTGTGACAACCCGCTCACCAAAATAAGGGGTGTCCATCCTGATACTCCCATATAATAAAAGTCATGGATGGGATCATTCTCAGCATCGTCACAATATAATAAGTATACGGGATAACCACCTTATATTTTAGAAAAACGGATTGCCAAAAATTTTATTTTATAAGTTAAGGAAAAAATTTAAACAACCCAATTTTAAAAATAAAAAGTGTAAACCCCAAAAGAACTTATATTACAACCACAACAAGTATACAATAAGGGGACCGAATATGTTATCGGTCAACAATCTATAGAAACCAGATATAATAAGTTCATTAAGTTACTTAATACATTACATTAGACAATTTAAAAAGCTTGGGCCACACACCTGAGTAAAAGACCCAATCATAACGAGAGTACAAAAATGAAGGCGTCTACAACAAAATATCCCTTAATATCTGCAAATTATCACAGCTCCCCAAAACACCGGAATATGATAGTCAGTATGGGCATCCTTGCGGCGGAGCGCCTGAGCGGATACAAGATTCATGCACAATAAGAAATATGGATGGGTCAGGGCCCGGTTTTATATGATCACCAGATGAATAAAGAGTATGAAATTATGAACAGATAATCATGATTTATAAAGATAAGAATCTACCTACACAATTCAATGCATAAACTAAGGCAATTTAAATGATCATGAGTTTTATTTAATTATACAAGGGGATATGAATAATATCATTAATTAAAATCTCATCATTTACTCCGTTCCATTTCTCATTATGAAACATAATCACAATTATATGCTCTTTATGGCATTTATAATCCATCAAGTCCCGCTTGATTTAGAATAGTTATATTCATATACATATAACGATTCTAAGACTGTCCTTCCGATTTTCCCCACTGGACGCGCCCCTAAATGACTATCATCTTCCAGGGACAATCAACCAAGACAACCTGGGCACCTAATGCAATGTCGGGAAGTGGCCATATACCTGCGAGTGAGTCATAACCACACCCGTAATTACCTCACTAGCGCAAAATAAACATATATCAACCAGTTATATGGCCGAGGACTATAGTCTGCCTGCATTCATTAGTTAGGGGACATCACCTCACGCGTGAACTTCCCTTGTGATAGCATTTAGAGAGGTGTATTTAAGTAAATTATCATTTACCATATTCATTTCCAATTTAATTCCATTTTCATTTTCCATTTTCCATGTGCATGTTACCTTTTTATCCGAAACTATAATCATTAACAACATCATTAGTATTCATCGTATTCTAATACCCAAATTAGGCTCCAAGGGATCACAATATTTTTGCAAGTCACAAGATTTTATATACCTTCATGGAGCCCCTAAAGCCCACCAATTTATAGCTATACAAATCCTAAACTCAAACTAACTTACTAAGGAAAGTAACACTTTATCACCTATTTGTAAGTCCCCGAAATAACCCCGTCTAATGCATTGGTGATCTAGGGTAATGACCCCACTCATCTAAGACTCTAGGACTCTAAGTTTACTTTATACAAGAAGGGTCCTATGGCCTAAGCCTAAAAGAAAAAGGGTTGGAATTGAGTTAGAAAAACAACTCAAAATAATAGGATTTCCGAATTGATTCGCCCTGGACGAATCGATTCGGTCTGATAGCGAATCGATTCGGACCTGCCGAATCGATTTGAAGGGGAAAACTTGACTTTCTGCATAATTGCCAAATCTATTCAGACAGGACGAATCGATTTGGTCCACTCAGACTTGTAAGCTGTCCCTATGGCGAATCGATTCGCTAGGGGTTAATTCGGATATGGCGTCTTGGACTCCAAATTCTCCCAACTCATTTCTACTGAAACCAAGATCATTAATGGAAACCAATTAATCATAAATGTATCTACTAACAATGATTTACACCAATAAATATCCAAACCAACTTTCAAGGGTTAAAAACCTATATTTCCATTTAAAACCCTAAAATTCTTAAACCAAAATCAATCCACAAAAATAAATACAAATGATTCATCTTAGATCACATATTAGCAAGTAAAAAACTTGCCTTGAGGTAGATATCTCAGATTTCCTTGTGGTAGCTACACTCCCAAGCCTCAATCTTCAATCTCTTTCCTGTTCTTTTCTTTCTCCTCAATTATCTTCTTCTCTATTTCTCTCTAGGTTAATAATATACACTTAAGAGAAATGAAATGAAATGTAAGACTAAAATCGTGCCTTTAGTCTAAATTCCTAAATTAAATGGTAAAAACCACATTAAAATGACTCTCAACTACACATTTATGTCAAAACCAGTCAAAAGTGCCCAAAACATAAAAATACAATATGGCACTTATTTTGACTATCTCGCAAATTTCGGGACCAACTACGCCCTCCAAATTATCATTTGGAAATTTTATAAGTCATTTCAAGTTCAAGTTTCATTTAAACCATAAATGTCATTTAAAGCATATGGCTTATAAAACGTAGCATGATGATATTTACATACACATGCAGTAAATATGCAATAATCTAGTAAATATTAACTTGCAGATCAAACAATTAATATTTACTCCATATTCCAACATTTTATATAATTACTTCACATAGTAAATTAATATTAAATCAGTTCTCAAAAGTCAGGGTTGTTATAATTTTCTCTGCTATTATTTTCTTTCTAGTGAATTTTAACTATTTTTCGTGGAACTGATTTGTAACTATAAATTTTCTACCACCAATTTCAACCCTAATATGGTTTACACCTATTATAATATTTTCTCCTAATAAAAAAAGTTTAGGTCACTAGTTTGTAACTTTTGAAACCCAATCTGCTACAATCTTTGATGCCTCCTTTAATTTACGAAGTCTAATATTTTCAATTCATAAAACAAAATTGTAGAAATATTTTCATAAATATAAAACTCTTTGATGTTTATAAGTTCCTGCATATTTTATCTATGATATATCTCAGAGTCTAACTTTTTATAATTTCATTACTTATTTCACCAACTACTTTGCTTAATGCAACGCTTTGACAAGTTTCTAATTTTTATGTCCTTAACTTAAAACACTACATAAACTTTATGGATTTTTAATAAGTTCATGAATTATTTCTCTCTTATATTCAATGAAAGAGGGTTGCCCATTTCGTAAATAAAAAATGACATAATACTACGTTGTTAGTTGGGGTTGACATAAATTAATTTAACAAAATACATTACATAATGTACTATTATTGTAGGACATGTCTTAGATAAAAATATATTAAATCCTACAATGCTATTCTAGCATCTTTAATTTTAAAGATGCATTATTTTCATTTAAAAATATTTAGTTTATTTACGTTCATATGGACCGCTTTTTCCATCCATATATTCCAATCACATTTGATTTATTTCATTGTCACTAATGCTTTATAGCCATCAATCACCCGTTTCGCCATTATAACCACCTATTATGACCAATCACCAATATCTCTATATAATATACAGATTATACAATAATTATTTGGGAGTAACTGGTTTATACCCTAAAAATATTCCTTTAGTATAATTATAGTACTCAATGAGTGTGAACATCTTTTGAAGTCAGACTTCTTATTCTTTAAGAGAGAAATTATCGATGAAGTCAGACTCAATGTATTATTGTCTTTTCCATGTAAGTGTGCTTCTCTTATTTAAATGTTTTCTTTAAACAATGTAATACACAGTTAATTAATGGCAACTGATCGTTTTTTGTTACATTTTCATTCTCAATTATTACCCATTTATTGAATGCAAAGTCGATCATTAATTCTAGTGTTTCTGGATTATGTTTACTTCCATTCTTGATTTAAAACAATTTATGTCTCTCAAAAATTTGTTCCCATATATTCTTGGATTTGAACAATTTGTGTATTATCGAAAAATTATTACTACTCTATAACTAATTTGGTAACACACGAAGAAATTAAAAAATGTGAGTTAGAAAAGTTGTACTCGTGAATCAGTTTGCATTTATTTTTCATGATAAATAAAAATATATTTTATACATGAATGGAGTGTAATGAAAGATATAGAGAAGCTAGGATGCTCTAAAGGATCATGCACTCTTCAAGCTGCCATCGAACCTTAAGGGGTCATCTAACGCCTTCTCAAACACGTAATTCACAATGTACTCCAACTATACAATTCATATATTCATGCATAACAATCAACGTTGAAGGCTCCATTGTGAGTAAAAATGCATATGCAATCAATTTTTTCAAGATCAACTGTTAACTTGATTCTTCTATTCCCATCATAACGCCAATAGAGAATATCATGTTCCAGTAGGCATTTTCTTTGTATATACGTTAGAGTGGTAAAAACATTGTGCAACAAAGGAAACTTCCTCCATATTCAATGGTAAGCGAACAAATACTGTAAACAATAATTGGTCGCATCTAGCCGGTAAGAATTTAAATATGTCCAAACATTTTTACTGTATTAAAGGAAATATAACTAAATTTTCTTTACTCTATATCTATATATTAAAAGGTTGTGTGCACGACATCAGGAAAATGGAAACATTCGAGCACTGATGTGCATGGTAGGAGTTGAGCATGCCATAGACCCCCCAAAAGTAAGAGAATATATACAAAAAAATAACTTTAAGTCGAGCCTCAAGCCCTTTCTTTTTAACTTACGTATTTTTAATCCTTTCAATAATTCGTTATAGGTAAGAAGTCCATCATCTGGATCTTTGGGCCTCCATCTCGACATTGCCATTTTTATTGCGGTATTATATGGTATGAAGAACATACTGGAAAAAAAAGCCACACAATATTTCCTAAATTCTCCCTCTGATGTTAAGAAGGAAAAAATAGATTGCCACTCACTAAGGAACCACCTTCCTTCCATATCGATTTTCTATTTGACAACAGGGCCATGAGGTCTTCAAAGTTGAGGACTAACATTCGTGCATAGAACACAATGTTTTCGTTCAATCGATAGGAGGGAAAGTAGACAATACTTACAATAATGGTCATGGACCATATGTCTATGGAATAAGTGGACCAAATCATCACAAGATTAGATCTCTGCTTCCAACCATAGGGGAGCGCCCTAATTCCCAATTGTATATGTATGATATTGAATCAAAAGTTTTAAATTTTTTATTAGCTCTATGGTCATCTAATGGTGTCGATAAAATTGATGAGTTAGTTGTGGATGATGAAAACAATGAATTGGCAAAGGTGTTTCGGATGGCTCGAGACCATTTTAAAGATTATAATTTTGCGAACATCCGTGTCCATTTGTTTGGTACACGACGGGGTGATCCTCCAACTTAAAATTTACCATAAGCCTTTGAGGTTACAGGGTTAAATATGGGATACATGTGGGATACTAATTATATGCGTGACATTATAATTGATGATAAATCTTTCGAATTATGATGCATCAGTGAGCTAGATCCCTCCTTTATGGCTATGCAATACCCAATAATTTTCCTATATGACGAGAATGGTTAGCACACTAATATTTGTTATGAAATTAGATCGTTCATCGCCATACAAAGAGGAAATACAAAACCATGAGGGAGTTTTACTCCTGCAAGCTACAAGAAAGAACAAATGAATGAAATAAATTACACCATTGTGACAATTTATTCCTAGAATACATTGTTGATGGATAAACTTACCAAATAATAGATTTTCACTAGATGTATCTATACTAACCCTATATGCACTCTGAACTATACAAAGACCTTAAAGACGCAATTTACGAGGTGACATAACGCCTACAAGCATTGGTAAATGCATTATATTCTCCTCTACTTTCATTAGAGGAGCAGGGTACATGGCTCAGAGCTTCCAGAATGATGTGGAAATTTGTAGATGGTTTATATTCTAGATCTATTTATCACTTTCAAGATGAACCCTAAATGGTCATAAATAACCCACTTCAAGTCATTAAATACTGGCCAACAAGATGATGAATGTTCGGACATTGTTACAATATGTTTTAAAATAAAACTTGACCATTTTATAAGATATTTAAAACAAGGAAAGCGTTTTGGGACTATTACACCTTGCAAGTACATTATCATTACAATTTATAAGCACTACACTAAATCAATCGAATTATCACAGTAATTGACCTAGAAAAGATGGACTTGTCAAGGTCAATGATCGTGATAATTTCGGGGGTGACAACTTTTGTTATCACGGACGTGTCACATGCGTGACGAGCACCTTGGACTCTATGTCT
This sequence comes from Sambucus nigra, assembly GCA_949130495.1. Taxonomy (NCBI): domain Eukaryota; kingdom Viridiplantae; phylum Streptophyta; class Magnoliopsida; order Dipsacales; family Adoxaceae; genus Sambucus; species Sambucus nigra. The sequence continues at coordinate 524,546,193 of OX422209.1, forward strand.
TGAAGCGAACGTTCATGAACTAGCATACTCGGGATAGTATTCGGGTCCCTCAACTCCCACCCTATCCGCTGGCCATCAAATATGTCCAGTATAAACACGCTCATCCAACCAAGTGTCGACATCGGTCAGTCGAAGGGAGCCAAATAGGGGACTAGATCATTAAAGTCTGCACGTGTCGACGATGAAGCAATGAGGTCCACATCCTCTTCATGCTTCACCTCGTCCTCCTCCACCTTCTCCTTCCATTTCCCCTTATGGTTTTTGCCTAATGAATGCTTCATGAATCAGAACATATCTTGGACCGTCGCCTTTAAACGGGACAGCTTCGCGTCTGTGAGTCCACTTTTTGAGCCAACCCGGTGTCTCTAGTCTCCAATCTGATGATCCTAGATTTGGCCACCCGTGAGCTCACCCCCTTGTCCTCCCCTAGCGATCAGAGCCAAGCAATTAGCAGAGTGAGTTTATGGGCAAAGATGCCTTGTCGGCATCAGACTGTGACTCATGCACTCCCTTAAGCTTTGCCTGAAAAGACAAAAAGCACATGATTAGTAAAATAAGTAAATAAAAAAATTATAACGTAATTAACAAAAAGTAAACTATCGGATCACTTACAATCATGTTCGTGACGCTCGGGGACATCTACTTATCCTTCCCCTTCTTCGTTTGAATAGTCACATAAGTATCGAGCCTATGTGGCCTACCCCCAAGGCCACTCCCTATCCACTGAAATAAAATAAAGCAAAATTACTATCGGCCCCGCAAAGTAAAATAATGCAGAATAATATATTTGTATAGTTATAGAAAAATTAAATCTTACCATCATCCTATGTTCCACCTCAGCGTAATACGTCTGGCCGGAGTTGTGCACGTCCTTCTTTTTGCCCGATTTTCTCGCCCCGATTGGCGAGATGCCAATTGTCGCTCCCCGATTTCATTGTCAATGAACTTTTGCCATTGTGCCATTGAGATTGTCTCCTTCAGCGGGAAGGATTCATTGTGACACCCCGCCTAATTAAATACCGGGCGATCACTCCTTTATTAAATTAAATCAAGGTGAACAGTTTGTCCATTCTTAGCATCACTGTCGAAAAATGAATTTTTCCAATTTAACACCCTGATTAATTAAGCTAAGTGTCAAAACCATTTTCATACATACTTTCCAAATTTTACTTAAAGAAAAATCATTTATTTTATTAACAACATTCCATAAGTAATAATCACACCACATTAAATTCTGCAACATAAACCAATTAATTTAATACATTCGTCAATCAAATGTCAACATACGAAATCTAAAGTCACACATTCAAACTCAATAAGTCCCATAGTAATAATACTGGAAATAACTGAAATACAAATATCCAATAACAATGGAATAATGGAAAGAGCTACACATGCCCAACTAGATGAAAGTACTAAGAGTGCAGCATGTTCCTTCCAAAGAGACTTGCAACTCCCACCTAAGCTGCAGCATGTTCCTTCCAAAGGATCCTAAGTAAGACGCCCCTGTGGCTGGGCACCTGTAATACATACATATATATACAAGAGAGAGGGAGAGAAAAACGGGTCAGAGCCCGATAGTGTATATGATTTTAAAAATTGTTTAGCATGTATTTAAATTGATACAGGCCAATTCAACAACATATTAGTGCGACACTCTCTTGAGAAATTCTCACCTCTCTTCTAATGTGCAAACCTATCGCACTAACCTCCCCAACGGGTTGTCTTATCATTTATCGCACTAATATTCCCAATGATTTAACTTATCTTATATTACTCGTAAGATTCCAGATTTCACGATTCAATTGTTTGAAAAGAATATTTCAATTAGTGACCAAAGTTCTCATTTTGACTTTATTAATCAATAAAGTTTTCCAATTTCATATTGTACTTTCTCAAAACAAGTATTTACAATTTGAGTCATCAACCATGTCCTACATATCAAATCACAGTAGGCATTTCCATATTTCAGAATTTCATATATATATATATATATATATATATATATATATAAATATATTAACTACTCGAAAATATATATATCAAAACAGCACCCCACATAATAACTATGGTGCGGGCATACTCTACTATCCAAACCCCATATCACTCACATTAAGGGGAATACAAATTCGGAATCACTCTCGAATTGTATTAACACATATACAAACTATAGGTTCCAAGTCTTTTAGGACCGTCTGAACTATCACTGCGATAGCCTGTACCAAGGATACCTATATACAAACAATATGAGGCGAAGCATAGATTCCAAGTCTCTAAGAGGAAAGCACATACCCGCATCTCTTAAGACCGTCTGAACTATCATTCCGATAGCCTGTACCAAGGATATCTATCTTCTAGGGTACAAGTCAATATCCCCCATAAAGGTCCCATCGAGATAAGACTGTCCCAGGGTGGAAACCTCAGGGATAACAAGTAGCGTGGGCATGATTTTCGCACATAGATAGTATATGCATACACAATCATATAACTATACTAATATTACCATATCAATAATGGGTAAGCTCTCAATTCCCATAATTACGTCATTCGCATTTATTTCACATTATATAGTTATCACGTATAACCATTCACAATCTTACTTTAATTTGAGGATCTTTTCCACTTTCTACATAACGCTTCATGGATTCTATCCTCCCAATTATAAAATTCAGTAGGTATACACATTTGTCCCAAAGTAACTCTCTTACGTGTCTCTCTCTCTTTAAATCATAAATTTACCGACCCTTATGTAATTATCCCAAAATACAATCTTTGCCCGACATCAAGGGTCCCAAAATCTATTCACATGTCCTACTGGTCTTCCCTATCTCCCAAAACATTTTATTAAGGATGCTCAAGAATTATCTCACGATAAATTGAATTTAACTCATTTAAAAAGGGAAAATAGGAGTCTGCCAGGAGGGATCGATCGATCGAGGTTTGGGGCTCGATCGATCGAACCTTCGATCGATCGAAGCTCTGGGCTCGATCGATCGATCAAGCAGTTCTGCGAAAACTGAAATTCTGCAGTTACGGGTTTCATCTCCAAACTCCAACAATTTCCATATTGTCTAATCCCAATTGTCCCAGAATTGAGGATACTAACCTTATATCATCATATTAGGTATTTTCAACGTAAAGCATGTGAATTTCTGTGATTAAATCATGAATTAACAGCCCCAATTTCATACAAAAATCTCAAGAACCCTAAATTCTCTTAAACATGGTTCTAAAAATTATTTCCCGAATTCTATTCTTATACACATCATAATTTCGTGGTTTAAATTCCTCTACATGGCAAGGGTTTCCAGAATTATCAATTAGACCAATACTACATGGATTTTCCTATCATAAATTGGGTTTTCCTCCATTAAAACTCATCTTAATTACTCCTAAACTAATATGAAAGATGCACCAACGAAATAAGCAAGATAAACACTTTCCTGGGATTTTCAGAGGTCTGGTTTGGCACCGAATTCGGTATGGTTGCGTTCCCCGTCTCGCGATCTACGCGTTGGTGGTGGCGGCGGTGCAAACCGTTGAGTTTTGGGCCTTGAATTTGCCTTGAGAGCTCTTTCTTTCCTCTGTTATGGCCGTCACTTGTGTTTAGAGTTTCTAACCCTAGAAGGTAACCTAGGCATCTGATATAACTCCTCTAATTTTCGTGGGTTTAATTACCCAAAAATGTAAAATGACCAAAATGCCCTCCTGGATTACTAATTAGGCCTAAAAACGCACCGAGACCCAAACTAAACTCCCGGGTACACTTTTCTAACTATCTCGACCCTTTCGGACGCGTTGGCGCACTCAAAACGACCATCCGAACAACTTATAAAATATTCACTTTTATTAATTCACATTTAGTCCCGACACGACACAGGCGCGTCCCGACTTAAATTTCCAAAATTGCCATTTTATTCACACGTGACAATATTATAAAAATAAATCTTATATATTACTATACTCATCCAGTAATATGCAACAAATAACAAATTTCCAATAATTACTAACTCTCGTCACGCTAGTAAATATTTAAAGCAACATTCCGGATTAAAATTAAATTAATTTATCTCTATTAAATTTAATAAATCCCATAATTTAAAAGCTATAAAAATACGGGGTATTACATTCGTGCATTCGAATAATGGACTTTTGGGTCTTCCCAAAGTACTGGCTCTGCATATTTTTCTTCCACGTCTTGTGTTTCTCCCTCAACTGCTCCAAGACGTAATAGCGTAGCTTTGGATCCAAGTTGAATTGTTCCTGTCCAACAAATAAAATATTAGATGCGAATAAATGTAAATATAAATATAAAATGAAATTAAAATCGAAATCAAAATTTAAATTGAAATATTCATATAAATATAAATATAAATACATTGCCTGTAGTGAAACCCAAATAGCTAACTTGAGCTCATTTGGCATCTCCTTCCAACTAGTGTACCCCAGGCCGATGATCGTCTTTACCAGCTCGAGGGATCTCGCTAATAGCCCGTCTTGTTCTCAATGGCCATCCCCAATTTTTCATATTTAGGGAGCTTAGGGCCCGAGGAGCCATCGTCTCCTCCGCTAGCACCAAGCCCCGATTACATCATCATAATCAGCATCATCATCCTCGCCTTAATTCCCGAAGGAGACATTTTATGCTAAAAAATGTTGTTATTAATACAAATCAAAATGAATTAGAAGAAGGCATGGAAATATGTACAATTACTACAAATCCAATGAATTATTACTGTTTAACACCTCAATTCTGAATTTCAAAACAACAACCTCTAGCTCATGATATGTAAAGTTACTAAAAATTCGAAACATCCCCACCCCCACCCCTACTACCCAAACACACACACAATACACGAGAGTGAAAATGATAAAGTGCAAATCAATTAAAAGAATTAAATTTGGATTGATAAAGTACAAATTGGAATATTTATTACAAATTGAAAAATTATTTCAAATTCGAGTTATCATAAAAAATGGATTGATATTCGGTAGGAGCTACCAAGTCATCCACACTACTATTTAGATGCTTTGGCGCATGTAGGACAATTGACCACGGCTCGTTGTTGATATACTCTGAGTAAAATACTTGGTTAACCTTTTGAAATGCACAAACCAATGGCTCATCGCTCACGTGGTTGTTACTCTTCAACTTGGACAAGTCAACAATGATCAAATTGGTGACAAAATTAACTTTACAATCATTTTTATCCTTAACTCTTACCCAGTCACAGTAAAATACAACCTTTTTGATGTTTATATAATCCAATCCAAATATATTTCGAATTACACCATAGTAAGTCATTTCAGCTTCAACGAGGTTTTTATCTTTTGCGCTCGCTCGAAAGAAAGTAAGAGCCTTGTATGAAATGCCCGAGTTTTGTACATTTATACTTTTCTCGTACACTTTTGTGCCTAATATGTAACCGTTCAATCGATACTTTTTGTACTCTTGTGCCACGAACAAGGGTCCAGTGGCTAGATGAGCAAACCTTGATGTCGCATCACCCTCCTTTAAGAGGGGAGAATATACATAAATTAATTAGATTAGTTGTAAAGTTTGAGTGTAATGTAACGTTATATAACAACCGTTTTCATTATAATTACCTCTCGTGACAACCACAGCCTAAATTCGATGTCTGATTGTACCATTGTTTTTCATCTTTTATTGTTATCACAGGTTTCATATTTTCTACAAATTATAAAATTAATCATGTATAAAATAATCTAAAATATTCTAAAATAAATTTAAACATTAAAATAATTTAAACTTACTTTTTCCATACTTTTTCCATTCTCCAACATCTTCATGTGTGTGAAATAGATAACGAGCAACTTGTTCATGTTGCAAGCCGGGGGTAAAAACCTCCTATGGAAATGGTATACATTTTTTGAGCTAAGGGATAGACGAAGAGATTCAGTCTAAAATAATCTAAAATAAAGTTAAGCATTAAAATAATTTAAACTTACTTTTCCCATACTTTTTCCATTCTTCGACATCTTCATGTGTGTGAAATAGATAACGAGCTACTTGTTCATGTTGCAAGCCGGGGGTAAAAACCTCCTATGGAAATGGTATACATTTTTTGAGATAATGGATGGACGAAGAGATTCAGTCTCCTCTCCACAAATAGGACACCATAAATAACCATGTACTACACAACTGGATAATGTCCCATAAGTTGGAAAATCATGAACTGCCCACATCAACATAACTTTTAGTGTAAACTCTTATTTTCTAAAAGAGTCAAGTGATTGCACACCCTCTTCCCATAACTCATTTAATTATTCTACCAAAGGAGCTAGGTAGACGTCGATGTCATCACTTGGTGCCTTTGTCCCAGATATTAACAAAGACATCATAAAAAATTCAGGTCTCATACACTGTAAATGAGGGAGGTTGAGTGGGGCTAGGATCACTAGCCATACACTCTGATTGGTGATTAGATTTCCAAATGTATTGAAATCATCTGTTGATATAGCCAAATGAATGTTACGCTGTTCTCGAGCAAAATCGGGATACTCATAATTCATCCTCCTCCAAGCTGTAGAATAAATAGGATGACGCATGAGATTACCCCTACTTCTTGCCCTAGCATGCCAAGTCATTGCCTCTGCTATCCATGGTATTATTAAAAATCTCTTTAATCTAGGCCCAACCGAAAAATATTTCAACACTTTTTGAGTCACTTTTGAGCTTGTGCCTTCCTTATCAATAGATTGGACATATCTAGGTTCATCGCATATCGGATAACGATCGAGATTTTTGTACTACTTTTGGTATAGTATGCATTCATACACGCAAGCATGAATCGATTTAAACTTCATTCCCAAACCTTTGAAACTGTTCTTCATAATAGGATAGCTATTTGGAAGAGTATTGTCCTTAGGTAGTAAGCCCTTCACCCATTTTCGAATTCCTGTCACGCTATTACCAGACAAATCGTACTGCATCTTCAAACTGTGCAAACCAACCATGGCATGTAAAGTTGTTTGATCTTTTTCACAGCCAAAGTATAACGGTTGGGTCGCCTTAAATTTTAAACTTTGGTAGTTATCGTCAAGGTTTATCGTGATATCTTCACGAGCACTTAAACCTTGTACATCATTAGTAACCTCATTCTCCGTAGCTTTATAAACTCCGTACGCATCATCAACTAAATCCTCTAACATATTATGATCTAGGTTGTCCCCTTCTACATATATCCTACTTGTTAAAGGTTGTTGTGAAGGTTGTTCGAGGACAAAAGGAACTTTCAATTCACCGTGAAAACTCCAAAATCGATAAATATCTTGCATACCCGATCTTAAGAAATGTAGTTTAACTATTTTCCACTCAAACACCTTACCATTCTTACACCTAGCACACGGACGCGGAAACTCTTCATCATTATAACATCCTTTTGCGTATTTCACAAATTCATTAGCACCTCTTCGAAACACATCCCCCGTTTTATTTGTCTCACCCATCCAATCTTTGTATTTCAGATATCCTATCACACCTACCATAACTAATCACCTAACAAAGGTAAGAAGCGTATATTCATGGATTAGTATAAACAAAATTTAGATTTATAGTATGTTTAATTTAATTATGTCTTACTTATATTCAATTTTTAAATTTCAAATTCAAATTCAATTTATAATAGAAATTCCTATTTCCTCCATCTCCTCTATAGGGTGAGTGGTCCTATCCCATTGAAGACCGCATATTTCTGTAATATACTTAATAGCTCATGCACATTGTTACGATTTGAGAAACATTCGGTAAAATATCCTAGTAGTTCTCCAAGTACATGATGTAGATTGGCAAGTGTGAATGTTAATTCAATTGATGAATTGAAATAACAGTCACACTTCTCAATCTAGTATGTATACAGAGACCATTAGGATACGACTGCAGAACTTCCTCCAAAAGTAACAACTTTAAGCCACTAAGAATATTATTATACAGAAATTAGGCAGTCTCAAACTTTCCAAATGGGACAATTTGAGAGATCTCATTACAGGGGTAATAACTCTCAAACGGGTCTAGGGGGTATTGAATGCGTACGCATAAGAACTAGAAGACTAGTAGCTATGAGCACTATATGTGATTTCAAGTATCTTTCATTTAATTATCATACTATATATTTTGTTCGTTACACAAAGTAATTTTCAAAAAAAGTTGAAAAATCACACGCCCATATGGACAATAATCCAGTGGTCATGCCACTTTTAAAATTAACCAACCCAACATCGACCCACTATAATCCAACCGCAATGGCAACAATAAATGTGTATCCCGTACTCCTTCTAATTCATCTACTCAATTAATTCTTTTCATCAATTAAACTAACAATTTAAAGTATAGAATTATTAATTTACTAATTTACAATGAGGGGCAATCCGACTTGCTTATGAAAGGGGAACTAATTATTAGTTTACAAAAAAAATTAACAACCAATCAATATTAAATAAATCAATTCTTTTACAAGGGGCACTACAATATGAGGGGAAATATCTAATAAGCCAATAAAAATTTAATTAAAGAAACACACACACGCACATATACACACACATCACCACCCCCTCACCCCCCCCCCCCCACCTCCTAGCCCTCCCCCCTCCCTTCACTGTCACTTCCCACCACACGCACACACACACACACACACACACACACAAATACACACGCACATATACTTATAGAAATACACACACACACACACACACACATATACACAAACACACATGCACATACACCCCTCCCCTCCCCCCCTCCCTGCCCCCTCCCCCACCTCACACACACATATATACACCACACACACATATATACACATACGCACATTTATACACACATATATACACACATGAACATATACACACACATACATAAATGGAGGAGAAATAGGGAGAGAAAATGTACCAAAGTTGTAGAGATAGAGTGTGGAGCCTCTAGATAGAGAGACATGGAGGGAATTAGAATCGGTGGGAAAAAAAGAAGAGGGAGGGTTTCTTTACTGACAGAATTGTCAGGGACATGTCACGATCATTGATCGTGACAAGTTTATATGATTGTCACGGTCAATGACTGTGACAAGTCTATGACAACCGTGCTTGTCATGGTCATTGATCGTGACAAGGCTGGCCGGTTGAAGGGTGCCATTTTGACCATTTTGGTGTAATGAAGACCTATTATAATATAAAATTACATTTTTCTCCTCTTTCCTTGAAGCTATTTACACCATTGAATTAAAAAAATAATTGCCACATGCTCATATAATATTATTCCTACATCCCGATAACAAACCTCGAACCTTGATGAAAATTGATATGATTATCTCTGCTGAGCTACCGAATGAGGAAGAATATCCTATTTGTTTTAAAGTTGTGTCATAATTTATAATACGGGACCCATGCGGAGAAGCATGTCCTAACTCACCGTGTATGTCCAAAGGAATTTGTTCCAAAACAATTCCCAATTTCCTTCTCACACGAAACATCTTTAGGTGAAAATGGTTTCCATATTTACAAAAGGATAAATGATGGGGTTTTTGTTGAGAAAAATGGTATCCAACTCGACAATTGGTTTTTTGTGTCGTATAATAAAGACTTGGTTATTACCTATGAGGCATATATTAATGCTGAGTTGTGTAGTAAATCAAGAGCTATAAAGTAACTATTTAAGAATGTTAGCAAGGGTGATGACAAAGAAAGATCTCTTTTCTAAGAAAATATCGTCAAAAATGACAACACTACCCAATGAGCATTTATTGACTGTAGGTACGTATCAACATGTGGGTATACTTGGAGAATATTATATTTTGTCATTCAATATCAAAGCGTAGGAGTTAAGAGATTAACATTCCACCTACCCAATGAGCAGAATATAACATTAAGAGATTCAGAGATATTGGAAAATGCTTCCAATATAATGGATGTAGGAAACACCATGTTCACAGAGTGGATGAGGACGAAAATTCCGACGACCATGAACTTACATATGATGAATTCCCCACTAAATGGGTCTTGGAGATAAATTATAAAGAATGAAAAAGGAGAGAATGCAAATATTTCGTAGGTCAGATTGTTTATGCTCATCCAATGTCCGTAGAGAGGTTATACATATGAATGTTGCTTAACATTGTGCTTGGCCCACACAGTTATGAGGAGACTAGAATGGTAAATGGTGTTACATATTAGACATATACGGTTGTGTGTTATACATTAGGTCTATTAAATGGATATAAAGAATGGCAGGAAGCAGAATCCCATGCATCAAACTGGTCAACTATTAATCAACTGCTTGAATTATTTGTTACAATAATTATTTTTTGTGAAGTTGTTGATACAATCTCCCTTTGGGAACAAAACTATCATCTGCTATCCGAAGATGTTTTATACAGGATGAGGAAAGTACTTCAATTCCCTACATTATTCTTAACTGATTTTGACCTCTAAAATTATGCACTATATGACATTGAACAAATCATGCGTACGAACAATAGAAGTTTGAATGATTTCTCGACAATACCACTTCTTTTTGAATATTTTTCAGGGATATAGGTAACTGATTAATGTGTGAGGAGACATCCTCAATATTCATAAAATGGATGCACAACACAAATGACTACATGAAGGCTTAAACCATTACCTAATTTTGTTGTATAACAATTTCATTGAATATGTTTAGGAAAAAGGGGACATTATATTTCATTTACGGTGCAAGAGGAACCGGGAACACAGATTTTTACAAGATGATTATTAATCACTTAAAACCTGAAGGTTAGATCATACTTGCACTAGAATCCTCTAAAATCGTTGCATTAGTGCTACCCGAAAGAAGAATGACTCATTCACGTTTTTCAATTCCAATTGACATATGCGAATCGTCTACATGTGGCATAAGACAAGGAACTAACCTCTCTAATTTTATTCGTAAATTCTCACTAAATATTTAGGATAAAGCTCCTATTTATCATCGTCATATATTTGAAGCAGTTGATAGAACATTGCATGATATCCTCTGTTTTGATGGTGTGGCTTTTAAAAATAAAACATTTTGTGGGAAAACTGTTCAGTTTGGAGGAGATTTTAGGCAAACCTTACCCGTTGTAAAAAGAGGCACAAGATATGATATCGTCTAGGCTTCGATTAACGTGTCGCCTCTTTGGAATAACTATAAAGTTTTTGTCCCAAAAAGAGATGATACAAGACATATCCTACAGAATGGGTTCTCGGCATAGGAGAAGGAACCATAACTTTGATTTCTTTAATCACGAGTCAGATAAGATGTGGATTGAAATATAATATGATTTACTATTTAAATCAAGTGACAATCTAGTAGAAGTAATCATTGAAAGCACGTACCCTACTTTGATTCAGAACATAGAAAAAGGAAGAGTACTTGAGATCAAGAACAACTCTAATCCTAAATAACGATGTGGTCGCTAAAATAAACCACTTTGTTCTTAATGCAATTCCCAATTAGGAACTTACATACCTTAGTTCAGAATCGATTCGTAAAGCATTCTCTCGAAGAAATGATGAAGAGATGCATCTTTTGGTCGAGTTTCTAAACACCTAGGATTTTAATGGGTTACTAAGCCACAAGCTGCGTTTAAAAGTTGGAGCTACGGTTATCCGATTACGTAGCATTAACCAAAGTGTGGGACTTTGTATTGGAACACGGATGGTCATTACTCAACTAAGGAAATGGATTATTAAATAAAGAGTTATTACTCGGTCACGCATTAGGACAAAAAATTTCATTCCAATAATTGTAATGACATCGACGGGTAAGAAATGGCCTTTCATACTAAAATATCGCTAATTCCCATTCCAGTTATGATTTGTTACGACTATAAACAAGAGTTAAGGACAAACTTTGTACACCTTTGGTATTTACTTGCCACAACCTATTTTTTGCCATGGATAACTTTATTTATCCGTTTTAAGGGTCACGTCAAGATTAAGTTTGAAATTACTTATCAAAAGTATAGATGACATTCCTTAAAATTTCCTTATGAACACAATGTTCAACGAGATATTCCAACAATTAGAATCGGCTAAAAAATATTAATATTTATACATACATTATACTATAAATGTAACTTTTATATCATGTGCTTATATATTAATATTGTCTCAAACAATATTTCAATAACATATAATTGCATACTTGTTGTAGATAACATACGAGGCAATCATATGCATTCTTGGAGAAAATGAATAGCAACTCAAACAATGGTACGATCAGCACACATGTAACAAGTTAATGTATATGTGAAACTTATTGATAATTAGTTTGAAAATCATTTTATTTATACCTTAATATAGATTGTATCATTTCTAAGTTGAGTTTGTTCGTAATGATTCCATATCTACTGTTTCTAGCTTAATTGTTTGGTGTATATCATTTCCTATAGAATTATGTCCTCACACTCCTCTAAACTTTGAGTCTTGATTTATGATGATTGGTGACAATGATCACACAATAGCTCTACGTTTCAATATATCTGGCAGTATGTTACGGAGTGTGTGCATCACTATGTGTATATATATATTTTTTTTGTTTTTTTATGAATTTTTGAGTGATTATGTTGGTTAAGTTTGTGTCTATTTGTTACTTTTTTACATTTTTTTATTGTAAGACTATATGCTTATTTTCTTAACCTAGTTGATGTGTTACAACCCCATTAGGAATATATATCATAACAATTTCTTGGAATTTTAGTTTCAGACATAGATATTGTAAAGGTTAGTGTGACACCCCGCCTAATTAAATATCGGGTGATCAGTCATTCATTAAATTAAATCAGAATATCCAGTTGGTTCAGATTATGCATCACTGTCGAAAACTTTATTATTAAATACTAACCACCTAATACTTAAAAAGGTTGATGTCAAAATTTTATCTTTTAATTTATATAAAACTAGGTTACGAATAAATAAAACATTCACCATTCACATCAATCTCATATGATAAGAAATAACTGCAATAATAAATGAAACTGGAGAAAACATTTCCAGTCTAAGTCCCAAATACAATAATCCAACGAAAATAAACTCAACAACTGAATAAAGTAAATAACTAAATAAAAAATCTCTGAATATCGATGAAATAACTCAAAAGGTAGAAATGATAGACATAGAGGCGTCTACTAACAAGTACGTGTAACTTCCAGAACAATTACATCTCGTTAAGTGAATGGAACTCCTATGCTTGGTGTCCCTGTAGATGGGAACCTCAAATAATTTGACAAGAAAAATAGATTTGTAGAAAACGTGTCAGAGCCCGCATTAAAAACAGTTTAAAAATTAGCAAGTGCTTAAAATGAGTTTATAGCACATATATTAATCATGTTAGATTATCGTACTCACTTGAGATACTTACCTCTCATCTAATGTACACTCATAACCTTCCATCAAACCCTACTAGTTTCTATTCCCATGATAACTAGTTCTTTCCTGTCTAACATCTAATCATAGCCCAATATCGTTCCCATGTATTTCCCTCACAATATAAATAACACCTATAATCAACTTCTCTTTAACATGGATAAGTTACCTTTCAATTTAATATAGGTAAAGTATTCACCAACTTAGTTGTCTTCTTATTTCATTATTATACATGTCTACTTAATTCACACCGTAGATAATATCACAAGTATATATATATATATATATATATATTCAATACTGTACCCCGAGACACAGCTACGGTGCATGTATACTCTGCTTTCATGTCCTGGTGCATCGCTCATTGCATAAAGGACTAAAGGTCCAATATCTCAAAAACCATAAAAACAAACACACATATTGGAGGCTAAAATAGTTCCAAGTCGATGGGCTACGCACATACCTACACACCCATACGACCGTCATCACTATCATTCTCATAGATAGCCCATACATAGGTTCTATGCTCTAGTGGTACAAATCAAAATCCCACCCGGAGGCTCCTCAAGGCATGATTGTCCATGATGCGAAACCAACGCTCGATAGCAAGTAAATTAGGTATGTTGTACACATAATAGTTTAACCAATAAGCATACACACAACTTATTATATTCATTAGGTATTCATATAGCCTAAGTTCCTGAATTTATGTGTCGTATATTCGTTCCTACTACCCACAATACTTTAAATGTACGATTTACCTCTCAATCGTATATACTCTTTAAGGTTCTCTCATTCCAATCCATTCCTATAGTAGTTACACAATTCCTCTCACTATTAAAGTATGAAAAGAAACTACTCTATAATAGCGTAGGTTCTATTCTCACACTTAAAGGAACCTAGAAGGATTTTTAACTCCTTTGAGCAAAAATTAGAGTTTCTTAAATCTCGTTAGGACTTGAAGATTCTTGTTTGAATGATGTCGTTCGAATGGTTTCTCCCTTCAAACAAACTCTAAAATTTTGTTAGTAATCTCGTTGGAATTCTCATCCGAATGAGGTTGTTCGAACGACTTAGGAAGGTCTTTGAACGAGAATTTCGAGAGCGTCATGTCTTCCAAAAATTTCATTTTTTCCCAATTCATTTAACAACAAAATAGCTTCAAACTCATCCAAATTCACATTTAACAACTCTAATCTATATCCCCTAGTATTAGAATACTTTCCCATCCATTTTTAACCTCAAATACCTAAAATTATAGCATGAATTTCGATTAATTTCTGAAATCTTCAACAAGCCCTAATTTCACATAAGTTCCATTACAATCATTAATCCTAGATTTAATTTCGTGAAAATCAACATATAAAACCCATGATTATGATACCCAGAACATCGTTATTCAACTACATGCAAACCTATACTCCCAATTGAAGATTAATACCCAATTTCAATCCTAAATTCATAATATCATGATTATTCCATCAACTACATTAACATGAATCGTATATGCTCTAAAAATTCAGCAAGATAAACACTTGCCTTTTTGTGAACTTCTGATACGTTGGATGAAATTGGTATATGGGTGATCCTCTCTTCACGATTTATACGTTGGTGTAATTTTTGGTGTGTGAGATTGAGTCTTTATCCCTAGGCTCTTATGGAGTTCTTCTTCATCCTCTCTCTCTCCCTCTCTCTCTCACGTAGGTTTGGAAACTCACAAATAGATTATTACCTACCTACTCTTCCTTTTTAATTTACTATTTTCATCCACGTTAATTTCTAAAATCTCAAAAGACTAAAATACCCCTCCGAGATGTCGATTTGGCGTAAATTGCCCCGAAACCCAAATAAAACACCCGACTAGAGTTTTCTGACTATCTTGACCCTTTCAGACTCATCGACGCAGTTGAAATAGTCATACAAATAAATTAAAAATAAATTATCTTTTTATCCCAATAAAGTAATACCGTCACGACTCACATGCACGTCCTAACTAAATGTATTGCAACTGCCGTATTTTTCACTCCCGGCCTTAATAATATTTTCGTAATCATATATTACTTTACTCACTAAGTAATATTAAACATATTTATTATCAATACATACTAACTCTCATCATGCTAGTAATTATTACAATTAAATCTAGATAATTATAAATAAATTTTCTCCAATTAAATTTAATTAATCCCAATTACATAATTGAAATAAAATTCCTCAGAAATATGGTGTATTACATACTTCCCCTCTAATAACAAAATTTTGTCACAAAACTCGGGAAAGAACATAATAAAGGTGTACCTAGTAGTAATAACTCTGGATATTTATCCCGCATGTCATCATCATGCTCCCAGGTAGACTCCTCTACATTATGATGCAACCACTGCACTTGTACTAACGACCGTATCTTTGACATCAGTTTCCTCTCACTACGGTCTAGAATCGCAACTGGACCTTCCTCGTAGGAACCATCGGGCTATAGATCAATATCCTCTAAGGCAATATGGGTTTTGGCCAAATCATCCTGAAGATATCTCCTTAGAAAGGAAATATGGAACACATCATAATTTCTATGCACGTGCTCCGGTAACCCAAGTCTGTAAGCTACTGTCTGATCCGCTCAATAATAGGTAATGGCTCAAAATATCTCGGTGCCAACTTTCCTTTTTTCCCAAACTGCATTACCCCCTTCATAGGAGATAATTGCAACAACACATGATCCCCCACACTGAACTCCCTGAAGAACCTCTTGTCATCGGCGTAACTCTTTTACCTATCTTGATCTACTTGAATGCGACTCCGTATCAACTCAATCTTATCCAAGGTCTTCTGAATTACCTTCGGCCCAAGTATCTTATTGTCCCCCACCTTAAGCCAACACGCTGGGGAATGACAAGGTCTACCATATAATGCCTCGAATGGAACCATGCTAATAGTAAACTTGTAGGAGTTATTATAAGCACACTCCACCAATGGAAGGTACTTCTCCCATCCCCCTCCAAAATCAAGGATACACATCTGCAACATATCCTCAAACATATGATTCATCTTATCGGTTTGCCCGTCCATCTGCGGGTGGTAGGCTAAACTCAGTCGTAACTTCGTACCCATGGCCTGCTAGAAACTTTCCCAAAATATGGACATAAAATCTTCTCCCGATCGGACATGATATCAAGGGGCACCCCGTGAAGTCTCACGATATCGACAATGAAGATCTGAGTATATTGTCCCATAGTATAGTCGGTTGAGACTGGTAGAAAATGAGCTACCTTGCTCTAAGGTTCCACAATAACCCATATGGAATCATGACCCCTTAGTGATGTAGGAAGTCCTGTGATGAAATCCATGAAACTTCTCTCCCATTTCCACATAGGAATTTCTAATGGCTGTAGTACCCCTCCCGATCTCTGATGGTCTATCTTCACCAACTGACAAGTTGCACACTTCGACAAAAATTTAGAAATGTCCTTCTTCATGCAACTCCACCAATACTGCCGCCTCATATCCTGGTACATCTTATCCCCTCTGGGATGTACTACAAACTGTGAACCATGTGACTTAGCCATCACTGCATGTCGTAGCTCCTCCCCCTCTGGAACTACTAGTCTGCCATTAAAGCGTAAGCCCCCATCTGAGCTAACAGAGAAGGTGTCACACCCCAAACCCAAATCTATTCAAATCATTTCATTTATATTATAATCAAATCATAATCTTCACTCTATTTGAAATATAATTCATTTATCAATATTTGTTTTTCATGTATAATAAACATAATCATGTTCTTTGTAGCATAACGTAATTAACATCAAAGTCATAATTAATCAAACATACTATACTATGATTTACTATGATTAAATATTACAATCATCAAATAAACCCATGCTAACTCATTATATAAGATGTGTGAGTGTAGTAAAACCTCAGTGTGACAATGACAAAATCCCCACGTCTAATACCCAGACATTTTTAATGGTGCAACTCTCAAATCACTGATCATATGATATCCTAACTGGCAACGTACAAACCTGAAAACGTTAAAACATAACCCATAAGCATTAAGCTTAGTCAGGTACTCCATCCTTGAAATGAAATAACAGTTTTTATCAAATCTGTGGATATAAAATCCAAATAATCCCTCCCTGCTATGATAGAGCAATTCAATCTCAAATCTTAAGATATAAAATCCAAATAATCCTTCCCTGTAATGAAATGACAATTATATATCAAATCTGTGGGTATGAAATGAAAACAATCACACCCTGCTATGAAATAACAGTTTATATAAAATTCGTGGATATAAATCCAAACAATCGTGCCTTGTTAAGAAATAACCGTTTTATTTCAAATATGTGGATATAAAATTTAAACAATTCTTGCCCTGCTATGAAATAACAATTTTCTATCAAATTCGTGGATATAAATCCAAACAATCCTTCCCTACTATGAAATAACAATTTTATATCAAATCGGTGGATATGAAATCCAAATAATCCTGCTCGTTGGCAATAACAAATCCTGGAACATAAGTTCAAACAAATCCTTGACATAAGACAAATCAAATCATTGAATCTTTGTCCAATTCCCATCCTGGATCATAAGACCAAAACAAATCCTAGATTTTTTAATATCCAAACAAATCCTGAATGCCTAAGCCTTCAAACCAATCCTGGATCATAATACCCAAACAAATCATGGATATTTTAATATCCAAACAAATCCTGAATATCGAAGTATTCGAACCAATCTTGGATCATAAGACCCAAAAAAATCCTGGATATTTTAATATCCAAACAAATCCTAAATACCGAAGTATTCAAACAAATCCACTCTTAGAGCTATATTCATATTTATATATGAAACAAATCATAAGTACACTCACCTTGGCAACTTATCAGGCTTTTCCCTTTCCTTTGTCCGACACTTATTCAACCGTTTCTTCTTACCTTCCTATCATTATTACACAATTAGTATTATCATAATAATATCAAAAATCCAATGAATATCTCAAACATAACTCAATTCATAAGCATTATATGATTCTATTCAAATCATTTATCATAAGTGAAGTTCCATCTAAATTCATGTTAATATATCTGACATATCGAAATCATAGACCAAACATGCATTCATTTATTCTTGGTAATTCAATAATTATCATATTAGGATTCTAATTCAAAGGGCGGCACACCATTTTAAATTTCCTAGAGAAAAATATGCCCATTTTTTTTTATCACGTAACAAATCTGCCCTATAGGCTCATCAATCATTTAGTCAACTTCCAGGAATTTTCATAATTTCTTTACAACATAAATTTCCATGATATTCCACCCAATATCAATAAACATATTTAATAATACGAAATTAAAGTTTCACAATTTTTAGATTTCATTTTCCATGCCAAGAAAAACATCAAACACGTGGTGTGCATACTTACACTTTTGGGGCAGTATTTATACCTGAACTTCAAACTATCACCAAAGATTAATTTGTCGGCATTTTCACATAATTTTATGATATATTACACATATATGTGTCTATTTTAATTTCCAACTAGAATTATTTAATTCCAATATTTATACAAAAAGATATAGAAATTTGAATACACAAGGTTTTCAATCAAAGCAATATACATTATTTATACGTTCAACTGTGCTTAAACTCATATCTATTCATATGTATACCTAAAGACATGGAAGTTTAGTAAAAAAAACAGATAATTTCTATCATTCCAATCAATAATACCAAAAATATAACAAAATTTATGAGTATATTTACCTTAGGGACTTTTATGTAATTTCTTATGAGTTTTTCTCCAACTTCTCCTCGCCCTTTCTTTGTAAACTTCCCGGTTCTATCTCCTTTGGCTAAAACTCTTCCATGGACAAAATATATGAAGGTGGATTTTATTTCAAGGGTTATAACTCTGCATAAGGTCACCCCTGGGTCCAACCAAAATATAACATGTGGCGTCATTTAAGACAAAATAACATTTAAGGCTAAATGACTACTTTACCCCCTGTTCGTAAAAAAGACAATATCTTCTCACTAGAATGTCCATTTGATGTACCATTTACTGTGTTACAAACCTAACTCACATATCTACAATTATCTCATTTTCACCTAAAGTCAATTGTTATGTTATAAAGGTCAAAACTAGTCTCCAATATGATCATTCCTATCGATAACTTCAAAATTTTATGTTTGTAACTAATTCGATATTTCATACTTTATGAAGGTAGGATTAGACTAAACATAATAACTTAATATTAAATTTATTAATAACACATTACCAATATCACATAATCTAAACATGATTCAAACATAATTAATCATAATTATATTCGGATACTTTACCCCCTGTTCGTTAAAAGACGATATCTTCTCACTAGAATGTCCGTTTGATGCATCGTTTATTGTGTTACAAACCTAACTCACATATATACAATTATATAGTTTTCACCTCAAGTCAATTGTTATGTTATAAAGGTCAAAACTAGTCTCCAACATGAACATTCCTATCGAAAACTTCAAAATTTTATGTTTGTAACTAATTTTATATTTCATACTTTATGAAGGTAGGATTAGAATAAACATAATAACTTAACATTAAATATATTAATAATAAATTACCTATATCACTTAGTCTAACATGAATCAAACATAATTAATCATAATTATAATCGGGTTGTCACAATTCTCCCCCGGTTGGGGAATTTCATCCTCGAAATTGACATACCTTGATTATCCTAATCAAACAAATACGGATAATGCATTTTCATTCTATCCTTGATATTCCATGGAATTCCTTCTCCACACAACTTTCACTAGTGGGATCACTTTGAATCTCATTATTTGTTCCTTCTTATCCAGAATAGAGAGTGGTTCATCCACATAACTCAAGCCTTCCTTTAACTCAATAAGTTGTTCCAACAATATATGTGAAGGATCCGCTACATACTTTCTCAACATATAAACATGGAAAACATCATGTAATCGGGTTAACTCTGGTGGTATTGCTAACTTGTAGGCAACCATCCCTAATTTCTTAAGAATTTTATAAGGTCCAATGTAGTGTGGACTTAATTTCCCTTTTTTTCCAAACATCATAACTCCCTTCCATTGTGATATTCGAAGAAACACGTAATCCCCTTTTTGAAATTCCAAATTTTTTTGTCGTTTATCCGCAAATTTTTTTTATCTGCTTTGAGCTATTCTCATTCCATCTTGAATAGTCTTCACCTTTTATGTGGCAACTTCAATCAACTCTAGACCCTCTATCTTCCTTTCACCAACTTCACCCAACATACAAGTGTCTGACACCGTCTATCGTACAATGCTTCATATGGCGCCATACCAATAGTATATTGAAAACTACTATTATATGAAATTTCTATCAAAGGCAATTATATATCCCAATTACCTTTGAAATTAAGCACATAAACTCTAAACGTATCATCTAAAATCTGTATGGTTCTTTTAGAATGCCCATCCATCTGAGGATGAAAATTTGTAATAAACCTTAAGTTAGTACCCATAGCGTACTGTAAACTATCCCAACATCTAGATGAAAAGTAGGGTCCCTAACTAAAACAATAGAAATAGGCTCTCCATGCAACCAAATAATCTCATTAATATACAATATAGCATATCTATCAACTGTACATATAGTCTTGACTTCTAGATAATGAGATGACTTGGTCAACCTGTCCACCACTACCCAAATCGAATCTGATCCCTTCTGAGATCGAGGAAGACCAATCATAAAATCCATCATTATATGATCCCATTTCCATTCTAGTATTGGAAAGGGTGAAAGAAGACTAACATGTTTCTAATTCCCCACTTTCACTTTCTGACATATAAGGCATCTAGCAACAAAATTAGCTATTTTTTTCTTCATATTATTCCACCAATAATGCTCCTCTAAATATCTATATATTTTGGTACTAGTAGGATGCATAGTTGTAAGGACATTTTTATCCATTAACAATTTATTATGTCGCACGCCGTTACACCGTTGAGGAAATTCAAGATTCATACATTCATCAACGGATTCGAATATCAAAAGAAGAAGGAATCATAGTTTGACAGCCGAATCGATCCGCCTCCCTACCGGATTGATTTCGCAACCGGACTGGTTTGCCCTCTACCCGGACCGATCCGCTTGCTTCTGATCCAGTATACCCCGGATCGAATGCAAACCGATGGAGCCATATTTTAAAAGAACCGATCCGGTCATCTGGAATGATCCGCCCCCAAGCCGGACCGGTCCGCCTGGGATAAACTCGAGCAGTTCCGTGAATTGTTTTACCACTAATTTGTTTTTTTCTATATATATACCTATTTCGGTGGTGTATTTTTTAAGACTTTTCAAGACGATTTTCAGAGTCCTAAATACTCTAAGTCTTCACCTATTGAGCCCAAGACTCTAGGTTTTTGATTCACACAATTATTCCAATCCTTTGTGAATCTTTTTGTGTAACCCAATAACACAACTTTGGTTTGTTCAACCCTTGTGGAGAAGCCGTTCTCTTCTTCATTGCTGCCCTCTTGAAAAGGAAAACTTCCAGCCGCCGACATAGGAACCAACACCTGTGGGTATTTCTGTGTCACACTGTTTCTAGCCGTTGCTTTGAAGGTTTACCGAAGACACCGTGCGTTACACTTTTGGGCGATTATCAGGTTGTATGTAAGTCAATGGTCTTGTAAATTCTTTAAAGTTCTAGAAATAAAAGGTTTTACCCTTCGGGGATTTTTCCTTAAACTTGTTTCGCATACTTTATTTGTTTATGGGTTGACACACGCACCATAGATGGATGTTTAGGGGCTGAATTTATTTGATTTAAATGTATACTCTAATTAAATAAGGGTTACTTGAAAACTTGCGAGTTATTTTTTAATCGGTATCACACAGTCGCATACGACGTTTTCAAATTTAATATCAGAGCGGGTTACGCTAATTTATCGCGTGATCCTATTTTTTAAAGGATTTATTTTTTTGATACAATTTGACCTCTCACGTCGCCAAATTGGTATTAAAGCGGGTTACGCTAATTTATCGCGTGATCTTGATTTTTCGAGGATTTACTTTCTGATACAATTTGTCTACTCACGTTTTCAAATTGGTATCAGAGCAGGTTATGCTAATTTATCGCGTATTCTTATTTTCCACAAAATTGTGTGATATTGATTTTTTTTAAATCAGTTTTGTGAAAAATCGCAATTTTTCAATGGAATGCCCATTTAATGAGGAGCCTATTTTTGAAAAAGTTCATGACCGTGCTGAAAAATTAAAAAGTTTGAATTTGAAACTTTGCAAAAGAATTAAAGTTTTGGAAAAAGAAAATTCTCTCTTTAAATGTAAGATTGAATATTTGCAAGCGTTTCAAACTCAAAGTGATATTTGTCGTGAGCACTTTGGTAATTTATGTACTGATTTTGATTCTTTAAAAATTGCCAAAAAGAAGTGTGATGAGAGAGTCCTAGTTTTAGAGAAGGAATTGGAGGACTTAAAAATTCTAGGGTTCCCGTTTGTGCCATCGAGGATAAAAAATTAACCGATGATTTTACGGCACGTGAAAAGACTCTTAGAGATAAGTTTTCTTTTATTGAGGGAGAGCGTGATAAACTGTTAAGTTTAATTGATAATTTGAAAAAGAAATCTCTTATATTGGAAGAGTCTAATTCTTTGCTTGAGTCAAAAATTTTGAAGTTAAAAAATGAATTGACAGACTCAAGTAGGTTTGATAGTGATGGTAATGGCTCATCTTGTTCTCATGCTTCTAGTGCTAAAGCCAAAACCATTATTTGTTTTAGAGGGTCAATTAATCCCAAGGACTTTAGAAAAGATCACACTTTAGGTAACATTCCTCCCGTTTACTCATGTTCACATTGTTGTAGGAAAGGTCACCTTAGGAGATTTTGTTTTTGTTCTTAGAAGAAGTCCTAGGATGTCAAAGTCTAGTGTTACCTTGGTTCCTAAATCCCCCACACGTTGTTTCACATCTATTTGGGTTAGGAAATCACTTTTGGATACACTAGATTTTAGACAAGTTGATTCTCGTTTGCTTGCACATGATTCTTCTCTTGCCATATCATATAGATGATTGTGTTCGCATGTATGTCATACGCTAGTTATGCTTTTTGATATATTTTTGCTAGCGTTGTGACATATACTTTTTGTATAAATTTTTATTTTTGAAAAATACAAAAAGATTTTTGTTTTTTTTGTTTGCACCGTTTATGGATGAACACTTAGGATGACCAAGTCACAACATCATTTCATTTTTTTTCATGTGACTATTTGA
The DNA here is from genome assembly GCA_949130495.1 of Sambucus nigra. Taxonomy (NCBI): domain Eukaryota; kingdom Viridiplantae; phylum Streptophyta; class Magnoliopsida; order Dipsacales; family Adoxaceae; genus Sambucus; species Sambucus nigra. The sequence goes on from OX422209.1 coordinate 524,569,877, forward strand.
TAGTATTTTGAGACAATAGGTCAATTCATCCATGTGCTTTATAATGTTTGGAGTCATTAAGATGCACTTAAGTGTTTCTTCCTCCATGTTTGACTCATGTTTCCTTCATTTCACACATGCACGGATTTGTTTGATTATTGTGCTTGTCTTATCACATGTTGGTTGGGTGTTTTGACTTCAATCCTGTCCTTAAAATGAACCAAGCGCGATAAATTTTGATCAGGAAATTGTGCATATAAAAATCATTTTGTGAGTTTGTGTGATTTGTTTGATAACGGGGAGGGGCTGCGAAAGGTAATCATCTATCCTTTGTGCAAAAGCCACCGTTAAAAAGGACCTAAAAAATTGAGGAATTTTATTATCCGAGGTCCAAAGAGGTTAAAAGAGCCCGAAAAAAATTAAAAGGCAATAAAAAGATATTCATGCCAATTATGGGCCATTTAGGTTTTTGCACGAATTCTCCAAAGTTTTAGAATTTAGTTTATACACCTCTAAAAGAATATATATATATATGAGGGAGTTTGGTTGGAGAATTAAAACGGGTTCGCACGTCCTTGAAATACTTGAAAAATGCGCTACATAGTTTTGGACGTTATTGGGGTGGAAATCATTTTGACTTTGATTTGTTGATTTGCATAAGACGATGTCATCTAAATTCAACAAACTTTTTCACCTAATGATACCTTTGATGTTCATTCGTTAGGAGTACACGTATGCATTGTGCACATATGATTGATTGCGTTGATTTTCCTATCGAATGTGTTCACACCCATTCATTCCATTTCCATGACTTGGTTGTTTGAGTCTAAATCCATGGTGTGATTTTTGTATCATATTTGTTCAAATTGGTTTCCTATCTTTGTATGAAAAATTTGAAAAAATTCAAAAATAGTTTGTGAAGTTTTGTTTGAGCATCTCCTTGCAAGAGCACGTTTACCATATAATTTGATGCCCTGTTTTGTACCGTGACACCCCGATTTTGCTTATTTGATTCATTCTTCTCATCTGTCTATTTGGGGACATCATAAAAAGGGGGAGAAATAATTGTCATATTATGGGGGAGTTTGAATTTTGGGGGAGTTTTTGAGATGTTGCTTATGTTTTTATCATATATTATCTCATTTCAAACTCGATATGTCACTTGGTATTTTGCTTTTTCTCATGTGTAGGTACTACATGGATTATCATTGGATTGCACACCCTGATGAGAAAAGCTTTGAGATTTGATGATTCCTGAAGAATTGAAGAGCAAACGCTGTAGACTTATTCAATTGTATCTTTCCAGTTTTGGGTTCATGGAAGGGTAGATTTGTATAGGCATTTTTAGTTGTTTGATGATTCGGATGTTTGTTTTTATGTATGTACCAGCATAGACATAGGGGGAGATTTGTAAGGACATTTTTGTCCATTAACAATTTATTATGTCGCACGCCGTTACACTGTTGAAGAAATTCAAGATTCATACATTCATCAACGGATCCGAATATCAAAAGAAGAAGGAATCATAGTCTGACAGACGGACCGGTCCGCCTCCCTACCGGACCGATCCGCAACCGGACCGGTCCGCCCTCTACCTGGACCGATCCTCTTGCTACTGATCTAGTATACCCCGGATCGAATGCAAACCGATGGAGCCATATTTTAAAAGAACCGATTCGATGATCCGGACCGATCCGCCCCCAAGCCGGACCGGTCCGCCTGGGATAAACTCGAGCAGTTCCATGAATTGTTTTACCACTAATTTTTTTTCCTATATATATACCTATTTCGGTGGTGTATTTTTTAAGACTTTTCAAGACGATTTTCAGAGTCCTAAATACTCTAAGTCTTCACTTATTGAGCCCAAGACTCTAGGTTTTTGATTCACCCAATTCTTACAATCCTTTGTGAATCTTTTTGTTTAACCCAAGAACACAAATTTGGTTTGTTCAACCCTTGTGGAGAAGCCGTTCTCTTCTTCATTGCTGCCCTCCAGGAAAGGGAAACGTTCAGCCGCCGACATAGGAACCGACACCTGCGGGTATTTCTGTGTCACACTGTTTCTAGCCGTTGCTTTGAAAGTTTACCGAAGACACCATGCGTTACACTTGTGGGCGATTATCAGGTGGTATGTAAGTCGATGGTCTTGTAAATTCTTTAAAGTTCTAGAAATAAAAGGTTTTTCCCTTCGGGGATTTTTCCTTAAACTTGTTTCGCATACTTTATTTTTTTATGGGTTGACACACGCACCGTAGATGGATGTTTAGGGGCTGAATTTATTTGATTTAAAAGTAGACTCTAATTAAATAAGGGTTAGTTGAAAACTTACGAGTTATTTTTTAATAGGTATCACACAGTCGCATACGACGTTTTCAATAGTATAAATGGAATTATGAGCCTCGTTTAAAATTTCCTATTTTAATCCATCCACATTAGGCACACATAAGTGTTGTTTATACAATAAACTTTCATCATTAACAATACTTAAATCATCGGACTTACCACCTCTGACATCTTGTTGTTCTTCTCAAGAAAAGGATCTTGACTTTGTAAATCACGAATACGAGTAGCTAACAATGACCTCACACTTACATGATCAAGGAATCTGTCCCCATCTTCTAGTTGTAATTCCACTCCCATAAATCTCAACTCCATAATGTGAGCAACTCTAGAACATCTAGTATAAGATAACATGCTCAAAGCATTTCTACTCAAATTACACTACACCAAAATGGGCAAATTGTCACCTTTCAGCCGGCCAGCCTTGTCAAGGTCATTGACCGTGACAAAAAATACGCATTTTTTGTCACGGTCATTGACCTTGACACGACTGTGATAACTAATTGTCACGGTCAATGACCGTGACAAGACCGTGATAAATTTACTTGTCACGGACTTGTCACGGTCAATGACCATGACAATAATTTAAATACTTGTCACGGTCAAAGACCTTGACACGACCGTGACAATGTTCGCACCAAAAAACCTAACCCCCTTCTTTTTTCCCTCCCATGCCGTTCCCTCCCTCTCTCTCTCTCTCTCTCTCTCTCTCTCTCTCTCGACGCTGCTCTCTCTCCCTCTCTCTCTCTCTCTCTCTCTTCCATATATATATATATTTTTGTGTATATTTATGTGTGTATATTTATATATATATGTGTGTATGTGTGTGCGTGTGTGAGGGGTGGGGCAGGGTGGGGGTAGGGGGTGGGGCGGGGTGGTGGAGGGGGTGGTGGAGGGGGGCAGGGGGTGGGGTGGGGTGTGTGTGTGTGTGTGTGGTGGTGTGTGGTGGGGGAGGGGGTGGTGGAGGGGGGAAGGGGGTGGGGTGGGGTGGTGTGTGTGTGTGTGTGTGTGGTGGGGGAGAGGGTGGTGGAGAGGGGCAGGGGGTGTGGTGGGTTGTGTGTGTGTGCGCGCGCGTAGGTGCGTAGGTGTGCGTGTGTGTGACTCATTCAAAATAAATACTTCATTCAAAAATATTGGATAATAATTTATATTTTCATTTAAATTGATAATAATTTTATTCATGAAATTAATTCAATTAGGTAAAACCCTAGATAATTTTTTAACAAAATTTGATTATATTATATAAAGTTTAGTAAATTCACAAAATGTTGCCAATTGCATGTTGTTAGAAATTCTTAACTTTAATTCTCACTTTAATTTGTAGAATCTCTGTACTTGGTTGGATTTATCCCTTTATGCTCCAATTATAATTATCTCATGTCATAATTTTATTGATAAACATTATATGTAGTTGTCACGGTCGTGGTGGGGGGAGGGGGTGGGGGTGGGGTGGGTGGGGTGTGTGTGTGTGTGTGTGTGTGTGCACGCGCGTAGGTGCGTAGGTGTGTGTGTGTGTGTGGCGGGGGGAGGGGGGCAGGGGGTGGGGTGGGGCACCCATTTAATAACTTTTAAAATATTTGGAAAAAACATAATATTACAAAATTGAAACGAAATGGTATTGACGGAACTTACACATACGTTATGTACTGTGCTCTTACGTTGAAAATTATTAGATAGAAAAAGAAAAATATAAATTAAGATAACCTTATAATCTAATTAGGCTAATACATGGATTTATTTTTCCTATAGAACAGCTTAGATAGTGTGTGTGTGTGTGTGTGTGTGTATGTGGTCAATACATGAATTTATTTTTGTATTTGAATTAACCCATGAATTTATTTTTGTATTTGAATTAACCCATTATATGAAACATACTTGAAATTTAATATAGTGCGCATAGATACTAGCATTCTAGTTCTTATGCGTACGCATTCAATAGCCCTTAGACCCGTTCGAGAGTCATTACCCCTGTAATGAGATCTCTCGAATTGTCCCGTTTGGACAGTTTGAGACTGTATAATTTCTGTATAATATTCTTATTGGCTTAAAGTTGTTACTTTTGGAGGAAGTTCTGCAGTCGTATCTTAATGTTCTCTGGGTACATACTAGATTGACAAGTGTGACTGTTATTTTAATTGACCAATTGAAATAATACTCACACCTGCCAATCTACGTCGTGTACTTGGAGAACTAAGGGGATATGCTGTCGAATTTTTTTGAAATCGTAACAATGTGCATGAGCTGTTAAGTATATTACAGAAAAATGCATTCTTGAATGGGATAGGACCACTTACCCTTTAATAGGATAATTAAACATACTATAAATCTAAGTTTTGTTTACCTTTAATTGGTGTTTAGTTGTGGTAGCTGTGATGGGATATCCGAAATACAAAGAGTGGATGGGTGAGACTAATAGAATGGGGGATGTGTTTCGTAGAGGTGCTAACGAATTTCTGAAATATGCAAAGAGATGTCGTAATGATGAAGAGTTTCAGTGTCCGTGTGCTAGGTGTAAGAATGGTAAGGTGTTTGAGTGGAAAACAGTTGAACTACATTTGTTAAGATCGGGTATGCAAGATAGTTATCGATTTTGGAGTTTTCACGGTGAATTGAAAGTTCCTTTTGTCCCCGACCAACCATCACAATAACCTTCAACAAGTAGAATAGATGAAGAAGGGGAAGATTTAGATCATAATATGTTAGAGGATTTAGTTGATGATGCGTATGGAGTTTATGAAGCTGAGGAGAATGAGGTTACTGATGATGTAGAAGATTCAAGTGCTCGTGAAGATAACACGATAAAACTTGACGATGACTACCAAAGTTTAAAATTTAAGGCGACCCAACCGTTATACTCTGGCTGTGAGAAAGATCAAACAACTTTACATGCCATGGTTGGTTTGCACAGTTTGAAGATGCAGTAGCGTTTGTCTGGCAATAGCGTGACGGGAATTCTGAAATGGGCGAAGGGCTTATTACCTAAGGTGAATACACTTCCAATAGCTATCCTATTATGAAGAACAATTTGAAAGGTTTGGGAATGAAGTATAAATCGATTCATGCTTGTGTGTATGACTGCATACTATACCGAAAGGAGTATGAAAATCTCGATCGTTGTCCGGTATGCGATGAACCTAGATATGTCCAATCTACTAGTAAGGAAGGCACAAGCTCAAAAGTGCCTCAAAAAGTATTGAAATATTTTCCCGTTGGGCCTAGATTAAAGCAATTTTTCATAGTACCATGGATTACAGAGGCAATGACTTGGCATGCTAGGGAAGAAGTAGGGGTAATATCATGCGTCATCCTATTGATTCTACTGCCAGGCGGAGGATGAATTTTGAGTATCCCGATTTTGCTCGAGAACAACGCAACATTCGTTTGGCAATATCAATAGATGGTTTCAATCCATTTGGAAATCTAAGCACCAATCAGAGTGTATGGCCAGTGATCCTAGCCCCACTCAACTTCCCTCCTTCATAGTGTATGAGACCTGAATTTTCGATGATGGATTTATTGATACCTGGGCCAAAGGCACCAAGTGAAGACATTGATATCTACCTGGCTCCTTTGGTAGAAGAATTAAATGAGTTATGGGAAGAGGGTGTGCAATCATTTGACTCTTTTAGAAAAGAAGAGTTTACGCTGAAAGCTATGTTGATGTGGGCAATTCATGATTTTCCAGCTTATGGGACATTATCCGAATGTGTAGTACATGGTTATTTGGGGTGTCCTATTTTTGGAGAGGAGACTCAATCTCTTCGTCTATCCTCTAGATTAAAAAATGTATACCATTTCCACAGGAGGTTTTTACCCCCAACTCATAGTTTCAGATTTGAGAAAGGTTCCAATTTTTTATTGGGCGGAGTTGAACATACGGTACCGCCGAGACAACTTTCGGGTTCAGAAATTGAAAGTAAATCTTCTGAATGTGGCCCAAATATGCCAGGTAAGAATCCCAAATTTAAGAATGTCAAGCATAAGAAGACCCCAACTGGGAATGAAACTGAGATCAGAAAGGCATGGTCTCGGAGGTCAATTTTATTTGACATGCCTTATTGGAAGAAAAACCTGGTTCGCCATGTATTAGATGTGATGCATGCAGAGAAGAACTTCGCTGAACATATTGTGGGTACTTGCCTTGGGGGGAGTCATTCGAAGGATGGAGAAAATGCACGAAAAGACCTTAAAACATTAAAACTTAAACCACAACTATGGTTGAAAGAAGATAGTAGGTGAAGGACACTAATTACCCCTGGTGCGTTTACTTTGACGAGTAAGGAAAGGAAGGTGCTTCTAGACACAATATATAATTTGAAGGGCCCATCTACTTTTTCGTTCAACTTGCAAACGATTGTGAATTATGTTACTCGTGATTTACATAAGTGTAAGTCCCACGATTGGCATGTGATCATGCAATTGGTTCCTCTATTGTTTAAGCATTGTTTCTCCAAGAACAAGGATTTGCGTAGGGCTATTATGCAAATTAGTATTACCTTCTCCCTCTTGTGTGAGAAGGTAGTGAATCGAGAACACATAGTGGCCGCAAAATTGGCTGCGAACGAAGTGATTTATGCATTGGAGAAGTACTTTCCCCCAGCATTCTTTGACATAAGTGTTCACTTGTTGGTACACCTATGCGGCGAGGCACTTCTTTGTGGTCCAGTTAGATATCGGTGGATGTATCCATTTGAAAGATTGATGAAAGTTTTTAAAGATTACGTCAAGAATACGCGATATATTGCAGGATCAATTGCAGAGGAATACATCACCGTGGAGTCATCAATATATACTCGGGAATATATGACTGACTCGACCAGCGTTGATGACACTGACGAATTCCTCGATGGTGGTGGTAATGTGATGGGAAAACGAGTGAAATTAACGAGTTTGCAACATAAACAAGTAGCTCATTATCTATTTGACACACATGAAGATGTCGAAGAATGGAAGAAGTAAGTTTCGAATATTATAATGTTTAACATTATTTTAGATTATTTTATACATGATTAATTTTGTAATATGCAGTAAATATGAAGCCTATGAGAACAATAAAAGATGAAAAACAGTGGTACAATTAAACAACGAATCTAGGCTATGGTTGACACAAGAGGTAATTATAATGAAAACAATCGTTATATAACGTTACATTACACTCCAATTTTACCACTAATATAATTAATTTATCTATATTCTCAGCTCCTAAAGATGGGTGATGCGACATCAAGGCTTGCTCGTCTAGCCACTGGACCCTTGTTCGTGGCACAAGAGTACAAAAAGTATCGATTTAATGGTTACATTTTCGGCGCTAAAGTGTACGAGGAAAGTACAAATGTACAGAACTCGAGAATTTCATACAAGGCTCTTACTTTCTTTCGAGCGAGCGCAAAAGATAAAAACCTCGTTGAAGCTGAAATGACTTACTATGGTGTAATCCAAAATATATATTTGAGTTGGATTATATAAGCTTCATAGAGGTTGTATTTTACTGTGAATGGGTAAGAGTTGACGATAAAAATGCTTGTAAAGTTGATCCTCTCACCAATTTGATCATGGTTGACTTGTCCAAGTTGAAGAGCAACGACCACGTGAGCGATGAGCCGTTTGTTTGTGCATTTCAAAAGGTTAAGCAAGTGTTTTACTCAGAGTATATCAACAACGAGCCGTGGTCAATTGTCCAACACGCGCCAAGGCATCTAAATAGTAGTGTGGATGACTTGGCTGCTCCTACCGAATATCAATCCATTTTTTATGATAACCCAAATTTGAAACAATTTTTCAATTTGTAATAAATATTTCAATTTGTACCGAAACATCCATTTTTAATGCTTTTACTTGATCTGCACTTTATCATTTTCACTCTTGTGTAGTGTGCGTGTGTGGAGAGGAGATTAATACATAAATATTCCAACTACATCTAAGTTTTGTTTATACTAATCCATGAATATACGCTTCTTACCTTTAATAAGTGATTAGTACATAGTTATTTGGGGTGTCCTATTTGTGGAGAGGAGACTGAATCTCTTCGTCTATCCGAACACTAAGAAATGCCATAATCCTATGGAGCGATGCTCTGCAAATTCCTCCAAACCGTTATGTAGCCAAACATCACCAGTTGAAGTTGTCAATTCCACTTTCCATACCCCACCAGTTGGAACTTCTAGCAAAACATGGGAGACCATTGAAAGGTGGAATTGACAACTTCAACTGCTGATTTTTGGCTGTAATACCCCGTACTTTTGGCTATATTTATTTTTGGGATTAATTAATTAAATGCGTATTAATTGGAAATTAATCCGGGTTATAAATACTAACGAGATGTGAGTTGGTATTTGATTATGTGCATACATGTTTTTATATATGTATTTGGTATTATAAAATTTGTCGTGAGATTGATATACGACATTTTAGAAATTTTGTTGAGACGCGTGTGACCGCCGCGTCATGGTATATTATTTTAATTATAAAAGTGATTTGTATTTCTATTATCCGTATGGTCGTTTTGAGTACGCCAACGCGTCCGAAATGGTTGAGATAGTCAGAAAACACTAGCCGGGGGTGTAGTTTGGGTCTCGGGGTATTTTTAGGCCATACCGGCAACTTAAAGGGTATTTTGGTAATTTTACATTTTGAGGAATTAAAAGTGACGAAAATTGGGAGTTTTAATCTGATGTGGATTTAACCCACTAAGCCCATTAACCAAACCATATTAACCTAGAAGGCTACGTAGGTTATTAGAAGAGTTTTCTAAGTTTCCCAAATCAAACCATAGCCACCTTAAGCTACCATTGGAGAAGAAGCTTGGAGAGAGGGAATTCTGCAGAAAAATCTTCATCAAACCATCATCCAAACTCAGAGACAACCAAGGCAAGTGACTTAATTCCATTTAATTTCAAATAATGTTCTATTCATGTTAGATAAATTCGAATTTTGTGTTTGTTCTTGGTGAAATATGAAAACCCATGTAGTTTGGAGTTTAGAACTTGAAAATTTTGAAGAGAATTGCATGTAGAATGATAGGTGGATGATTATTCTCATGATAATTGTGATTAGAAGAAATTAAAATGGATTAAATTCTGGTATTTGATGATGATATAAATCTAGGGTTCATGTTCTTGATAAAATTGGGGAAAAGTATAAAATCTTGTGATTTAATGATGTTTAGGATGCATTAATGCCTTAAAAGATGTTAGTTTATGACCTTAGCATGTTTTAGGATGACTAGAGAACTTAAAACATTGTTGGGATGAACTTTGGAGAAGATTTGAGGAGTAGAAATGGATGAAAAATGTAACTAAGAGAATCTGGGACGAAACTGGCAGGTCGTTAGAAGCCCCTACCCAGGTCGTTCAAACGAGCTCGTTCGAACGAGCTTCTAACGAGTTGACCAGTCTCTTCTAACGAGGGGTAGTTTCGTTCGATATCTCGTTCGAACGAGATATCGTTAGAAGGTACATTTCGTTCGAACGAACTAGAATCTCGTTCGAACAGCCTCGTTTGAACGAGACTTCTAACGAGTTGACAGTTTGGGCCTTTTTGGACTGTTTTGATTTTTGGATTCTCGTAAACTTATTCGAGGATATAGATAACATTCCGATGATGATGTAATGATAGAATTGGGACTTTTGGGTATTTATGAGAAGGAAAGTAGATACGAGAGTTATATTAAATGGACGGTTTTGGTTGAGACGTGAGTGTCTACTACGACGTGAGAATGAATTGTGGCGTGTATAATTACAAACCGGAATAATATAAGTTGTAGATATTATATATTGGTACTAGAATGAGAATAGTACTACGATTAAACTACGTTGATTACTAAGATATGTGTTTCCTTAATATTGGTATATGAATTGTGTGTATGACATACCTACCATACTTGCTATCACGGGAGGTTTGCGTTCGCTTAGGGCCCTCTAATCCTTGTGCTGCCCGGATTTAGACTGGTTACCTTGATGAACATAGGTCATAGAAAGACTTATTGGGATATTAATAAGTCCGCTGATCGTAGGAGCGTAGGTATGTGCGTGACCTATGTGATGTGACTGTGTTCGCCTCCATTGTTTGTGATGTTGTTATCTGTGAACTATTCCTGAGAGATTCGGAATATGTAATCCTTATGTACGTGATGTACCGGGATGGATAGCAGAGTATGTGTGCACCACAGCTTAGTTCTCGGGGTGCTTGTATAGTATATTTATGACGTGATTAATATACATTTAATTAATGGGAACCTTCATGTTATGGCTGTGAATATAATTACGGTATTGTTTCGAGAAAATAACGAGTTAACTGATAGTGTTATATATTGCATATTGAGCATCTGAGTTTACATTAAACCCCTACTTAATTACGAGCGTTATAATGTTAATAGAACCGAGTAATATGGGTAGGACCTATGATAGTCTAGCTAGAGATGATGTCACTTAGCTAGTGGGTTGTGTCGTTATAGATGGGTACTTACGTTAGGAGTGCACAGTTAGACGAGAGGTGAGAATATCATGTGAGTGCACGTCCTAACATGTACTTTGCATTTATTGTTTTAAATGTTTTTAAAGCACTTGCAGGTTTTTAAAATATAACTCCACATTCGGGCTCTGACCCGTTTGCTTTTCAAATCTATTTTTCTTTGTAAAACCATTTTAGGTGCCCAGCCACAAGGACACCATGCATAGGATATTCATTCAGGTGATGAGTTGTAGCTATTTGTGGAAGCTACAGGGAATTGCTTGTAGACGCTTCTATCGCTTGAATTCCAGATTCATTATCTATCAGTTGTAGGACATGTTGCCCATTTCTATTAGAGTTACATTTCCATTTCAGTTTTCAGACTTTGGCATGTACTGTTTTAGTTTTCGGTTTACTTATTTCAGTTATGGGATTGTAGTGAGGAGTTTTTCCTCCAGACTTTATTTACGTTATGTGATGGTCATTCTATTTACTTCATTATGGTGAATGGTGTTATTATTCTTTATTACACTTGTTGCATGTTAATCAGACTTTAATTAAAATTTGGCACTTACTTTTTAAATACTAGGTGGTTAGTAATCATTAAAATGTTTTCGACAGTGATGCTATTAACTGGGCTAACTTGGCATTTTGAATTAATTTAATAAAGGAGTAGCTACCCGGTATTTAATTAGTCGGGGTGTCACAGGTGGTATCAGAGCATCAGGTTCTAGTGTCCTTTAGGATCTGACGGCTTATTATGTTTTCGCTACGTTACTTTGATATAGAGGCCTATATTTTAGGACTGTTGTACTCTTTTTGTGTATGCTTCGTTCTTCAGCTATCTTAAGTTTATAAACAGCGAACTTATAAACTTTGTTCTTATTTCAGATGCCTCCATGACGTGCACGATGAGTTCCCAGGGATGAAACACCCGAACCCCAGCCCGCTCCAGTTTAGGGCATGATGAACGCCGCTGAGGTTGCAGCTATAGTAGCCTAAGCGGTAAATGCCGCCATTGCCGTTGTTCAGCAGGCACAACCTCAGGCGCCGGTTGCCGCGCCAGTACAGGCTAATGCATTCCCGTCTGCTTGGGAGCGTGTACGTGACGCTTTTCAGAAAGCGCATCCGCCAGAGTTTGCAGGTAGCTCAGATATGGTAGTCTCGAGCCAATGGAGGAAGGATATGCAGAGGCACTTAAGGATGTATGAGTGCACGGACGTGCAGAAGCAGGTGCTAGCTACTTTCAAGCTAGTTGGATCTGCGCTACAGTGGTGGGAGTCCATTACCACCATGGAGGAGAGGGATACTCTCACGATTCAGGAGTTCTGGGTGCGGTTCGACCTCAAGTATTTTTCGTCAACTGTTCATACGGAAATGAGGAGGAGATTTATGGGTCTGAAGCAGGAGGGTAAGACTGTGGCCAAGTATGAGGCCGAGTTCACGAATCTGTTGAATATCGTTCCAGATGAGATACCAACAGAGAAGAAGAAGATTGAGAAGTTCACAGACGGGTTGACTTGGAGGATCCGTCAGCATCTGCTAGGGAACTTATCGTTGGCCACCTATTCTGATGTGGTTAACGCTGCATTGTTACACTGCCAGGACCACCATTTTCATATGGCCGAGGGTAAGAGGTCGGGGGAGTCTAGCCATCAGGGAAGGACTGGAGGACATAGTGCCAGCGGGGCACAATCTAGTCAGGGGCAGAGACAGAATGAGCAGGGCTCCCAGCAGGGGGATAATAAGAGGTTCCGGTCAGGGAACTACAGGCAGGGACAAGGAGGTTTCCGTCAGGGCCATCAGGGTCCAAACGGCCATCAGGGCTAACAGGGGCAGAATGGGCAGCAGTTTCAGCAGGGCCAAGGGAGGAACGGTAACGGCCACCAGGTCTGGGGAAAGCAGGGACAGAGAGGAGGTAACTTCCCAGGGAAGTGCTTTATTTGTGGCAAGACTGGCCATAAGCAATAGGATTGTCCTGATAAGGGCAAGGCCCTACAGCAGCAGCAGCAGGGTGCTCGCCAGGAGCCACAGAGGCCTATGTTTCCCGCCACTCTCCCCGCACTGCCACAGATGGCAGCATTGCCACCCATTCCAGCAGTCCCAGCTCAACAGGGGCAGCTACAGTATGGACGTGTCTACAACGTCCACCAGGCTGCAGTTCCACAGGCACCACCCGCGATTGAGGGTACGTTTCCTATCAATGGCACTATGGGTCGGGTATTATTTGATACGGGTGCTACACACTGTTTTATATCTACACACTTTGCGAAAGCTTTAGTATTGTTAGCTACGGCAGAGAGCACAGTGACGTGTGTCGACTCACCATTGGGGAGTGGGTCACTTATTTTCTTTATATGCCGGGGAGTGGGGGTAGAGATTGGTGGTTTGGTATTACCGGCAGACATGTTAGTATTTGATATGCATGTTCACGATGTGATTATTGGGATGGATTGGCTCGTAGCTGATAGGGCCATGATTGATTGCTTCAGCGGGAGCATTGTTTTTGCCATTCCGGGGCAAGAGATGTTTGTAGTGGCGATGCCTCGCCCAGAGGGAGGATCGACCGCTCATCTGTATTACATTGAGGAGGATACCTCTAAGGAGGTAGTGATTCCTTTAGATTCTATCCCAGTAGTCAGGGAGTATTTGGATGTGTTTCAGGAGATACCAGGCTTACCCCCCAGTCGAGAGATAGACTTTGTTATAGATTTTCTACCGGGTACGATACCTATAGCACGCGCACCGTACCGTATGGCTCCAGCTGAGATGAGGGAGTTACGGGATCAGATAGAGCAGCTGTTAGGTCAGGGCTTTATTCGCAGGAGTACCTCACCTTGGGGCGCTCCAGTTCTGTTTGTGAAGAAGAGGGACGGCTTACTGAGATTGTGTGTGGACTACCGAGAGTTGAATAAGGTCACGATACGGAATAAGTATCCGTTGCCTCGAATCGATGACTTATTCGACCAGTTGAGAGGAGCTTCTTTCTTCTCGAAGATTGACTTGAGATCGGGATACCATCAGTTGCGTATCAGGGAGGAGGATGTCTCGAAGACCGCATTCTTATCGAGATATGGTTCTTACGAGTTTCGGGTTATGCCTTTCGGTTTGACCAACGCTCCAGCTGTGTTTATGGACTTGATGAATAGAGTGTTCAGGGATTTCCTAGATCAGTTTGTCATTGTCTTTATTGATGATATACTGGTTTACTCCCAGACAGAGGAGGTGCACGCCGAGCATTTGAGGCAGGTTTTGTAGACACTTCGTCAGAACGAGTTGTATGCAAAATATGAGAAGTGCGGGTTTTGGCTGAAGGAAGTCCAGTTTTTGGGACATATCATTTCCGACCGGGGAATATCTGTGGATCCGGGGAAAGTATCAGCGGTGAGGGAGTGGGGACAGCCCACGACACCGACTGAGATTCGTAGTTTCTTGGGTCTAGCAGGATACTACAGGAGGTTTATTCGGGGTTTCTCGGAGATAGCAGGTCCTTTGACACATATGACTCGTAAGGGTGTGCCATACATCTGGAGTGATTCCTGTCAGTTGGCATTCGATGAATTGAAGGACAAATTGACCTCAGCACCTGTGTTAGCATTGCCGAGAACGGGAGTTGAGTATTTGGTTTACACCGATGCGTCTTTGCAAAGACTGGGAGGTGTATTGCAGCAAGAGAGACAGGTCATAGCTTATGCTTCCCGTAAGCTTAATCCTCACGAGAAGAATTACCCCACGCATGATTTGGAGTTGGCGGCAGTGGTATTTGCCCTACGGATTTGGAGGCACTATCTTTTGGGGGAGAAGTTCCAACTGTTCACGGACCACAAGTCCCTACAGTACCTATTCACGCAGAAGGAATTGAATATGCGACAGCGTAGGTGGCTTGAGTTTGTGAAGGACTACCAGTTCAACATCCAGTACCACCCGGGAAAGGCTAACGTGGTAGCAGACGCGTTGAGCCGTAGGCCAGCAGATGAGGTGGCAGAGGTGTGGAAGGCTAAGTGGAAGGAATTGGGACACCAGGATGTAGTGGCCCGATCTTTCATGTCTGTGATGACCGTTACACCGCAGATTGTCACGAAAGTAGTACGGGCACTGGCTAATGACTCGTTCTGTCAGGAGCAGATAGTTCGGTTACTAGCAGAGGGAGCCGAGTCCTATACCGTTAGCTCAGACGGGGGATTGCGCTTCAATGGGAGATTGGTGGTTCCGGAAGGGGAGGAATTGCGACACGATGTGATGGTAGAGTCGCACGGCTCACGGTTCGCGGTACATCCCGAAGGGGACAAAATGTACCAAGACATGAGAAGGTAGTATTGGTGGAGCGGTATGAAGAGATATATCGCTGAGTTTGTCTCGAAATGCACCACTTTTCAGCTTGTAAAAGTGGATCATCAGAGACCGGCAGGATTGCTACAGCCATTGGAGGTCCCGGTGTGGATGTGGGAGAGCATATCCATGGACTTTATTACAGGGTTGCCTACGTCGGAGAGGGGTCACGACTCCGTTTGGGTAATTGTGGACAGGTTGTCCAAGGTCGCTCACTTTTTACCCGTAAGGACTGACTACACTACGGGACAGTATGCCCAACTCTTCATTTCAGAGATTGTGAGACTTCACGGTGTGCCCCTAAATATCGTGTCTGACAGAGACAAGATATTTGTTTCGCGGTTTTGGGAGAGTTTCCAGGAGGCCATGGGCCCGGAATTGCGGTTGAGTATGACTTATCATCCGCAGACTGATGAGCAGACTGAGCGCACAAATCAGATGTTGGAGGACATGCTACGCATATGCATTATTGACTTCGGGGGTGGATGGGAGCAGTACCTTACACTGGTGGAATTTCCTTACAACAACTCCTATCAGTTCACTATTGGCATGGCTCCGTTTGAGGCATTTTACGGTAGGCCTTATCGTTCCCCAGCATGTTGGTTAAAGGTGGGGGATAACAAACTGCTTGGGCCGGAAGTGATTCAGGATACTTCGGCAAGGATTGAGTTGATTCGGAGTGGCATTCGGGTAGCTCAAGACAGGCAGAAGAGTTATGCTGATGCGAAGAGATTTTTTAGAGAGTTCCAAGTAGGGGACCAGGTTTTGCTCAGGGTATCTCCTATAAAGGGGATTATGCGTTTTGGGAAGAAGGGGAAGTTGGCACCAAGGTATGTGGGGCCGTTTCCTATTATTGAGCGGATCGGACCGGTTGCGTATAGACTTGGACTACCGGAGCATTTGCATCAGATTCACAATGTGTTCCATATTTCCTCGCTGAGGAAATACCTTAGAGATAATTTGGTTCATTCTCACATTGCTTTGGAGGACATCGATCTCCAGCCGGATAGCTCCTACGAGGAGGGGCCGATTGCTATTTTGGACCGAAGCGAGAGGAAACTACGGTCAAAGATAGTTCCGTTAGTGCGTGTTCAGTGGCGACATCACAATGTCGAGGAGTCCACATGGGAGCGCGAGGATGAGATGCGCGAACGTTATCCAGAGCTATTTTTAGCAGGTACTTTCTAGTTTCGAATTTCGGGACGAAATTCAGTTATTAGGGGGGGAGTATGTAATACCCCGTACTTTTGGCTATATTTATTTTTGGGATTAATTAATTAAATGCGTATTAATTGGAAATTAATCCGGGTTATAAATACTAATGAGATGCGAGTTGGTATTTGATTATGTGCACACATGTTTTTATATATGTATTTGGTATTATAAAATTTGTCGTGAGATTGATATACGGCATTTTAGAAATTTTGTTGAGACGCGTGTGACCGCCGCGTCATGATATATTATTTTAATTATAAAAGTGATTTGTATTTCTATTATCCGTATGGTCGTTTTGAGTGCGCCAACGCGTCCGGAAGGGTCGAGATAGTCAGAAAACACTAGCCGGGGGTGTAGTTTGGGTCTCGGGGTATTTTTAGGCCATACCGGCAACTTAAAGGGTATTTTGGTAATTTTACATTTTGAGGAATTAAAAGTGACGAAAATTGGGAGTTTTAATCTGATGTGGATTTAACCCACTAAGCCCATTAACCAAACCATATTAACCTAGAAGGCTACGTAGGTTATTAGAAGAGTTTTCTAAGTTTCCCAAATCAAACCCTAGCCACCTTAAGCCACCATTGGAGAAGAAGCTTGGAGAGAGGGAATTCTGCAGAAAAATCTTCATCAAACCATCATCCAAACTCAGAGACAACCAAGGCAAGTGACTTAATTCCATTTAATTTCAAAGAATGTTCTTTCCATGTTAGAAAAATTCGAATTTTGTGTTTGTTCTTGGTGAAATATGAAAACCCATGTAGTTTGGAGTTTAGAACTTGAAAATTTTGAAGAGAATTGCATGTAGAATGATAGGTAGATGATTATTCTCATGATAATTGTGATTAGAAGAAATTAAAAGGGATTAAATTCTGGGATTTGATGATGATATAAATCTAGGGTTCATGTTCTTGATAAAATTGGGGGAAAGTATAAAATCTTGTGATTTAATGATGTTTAGGATGCATTAATGCCTTAAAAGATGTTAGTTTATGACCTTAGCATGTTTTAGGATGACTGGAGAACTTAAAACATTGTTGGGACGAACTTTGGAGAAGATTTGAGGAGTAGAAATGGATGAAAAACGTAACTAAGAGAATCTGGGATGAAACTGGCAGGTCGTTAGAAGCCCTTACCCAGGTCGTTCGAATGAGCTCGTTCGAACGAGCTTCTAATGAGTTGACCAGTCTCTTCTAACGAGGGGTAGTTTCGTTCGATATCTCGTTCGAACGAGATATCGTTAGAAGGTACAGTTCGTTCGAACGAACTGGAATCTCGTTCGAACGAGACTTCTAACGAGTTGACAGTTTGGGCCTTTTTGGACTGTTTTGATTTTTGGAGTCCCGTAAACTTGTTCGAGGATATAGATAACATTCTGAGGATGATGTAATGATAAAATTGGGACTTTTGGGTATTTATGAGAAGGAAAGTAGATACGAGAGTTATATTAAATGGACGGTTTTGGTTGAGACGTGAGTGTCTACTACGACGTGATAATGAATTGTGGCGCATATAATTATAAACCGGAATAATATAAGTTGTAGATATTATATATTGGTACTAGAATGAGAATAGTACTACGATTAAACTACGTTGATTACTAAGATAAGTGTTTACTTAGTATTGGTATATGAATTGTGTGTATGACATACCTACCATACTTGCTATCACGGGAGGTTTGCGTTCGCTTAGGGCCCTCTAATCCTTGTGTTGCCCGGATTTAGACTGGTTACCTTGATGAACATAGGTCATAGAAAGACTTATTGGGATATTAATAAGTCCGCTGATCGTAGGAGCGTAGGTATGTGCGTGACCTATGTGATGTGACTGTGTTCGCCTCCATTGTTTGTGATGTTGTTATCTGTGAACTATTCCTGAGAGATTCAGAATATGTAATCCTTATATACGTGATGTACCGGGATGGATAGCAGAGTATGTGTGCACCACAGCTTAGTTCTCGGGGTGCTTGTATAGTATATTTATGACGTGATTAATATACATTTAATTAATGGGAACCTTAATGTTATGGCTGTGAATAGAATTACGGTATTGTTTCGAGAAAATAACGAGTTAACTGATAGTGTTATATATTGCATATTGAGCATCTGAGTTTACATTAAACCCCTACTTAATTACGAGCATTATAATGTTAATAGAACCGAGTAATATGGGTAGGACCTATGATAGTCTAGCTAGAGATGATGTCACTTAGCTAGTGGGTTGTGTCGTTATAGATGGGTACTTATGTTAGGAGTGCACAGTTAGACGAGAGGTGAGAATATCATGTGAGTTCACGTCCTAACATGTACTTTGCATTTAATGTTTTAAATGTTTTTAAAGCACTTACAGGTTTTTAAAAAATAACTCCACATTCGGGCTCTGACCCGTTTGCTTTTCAAATCTATTTTTCTTTGTAAAACCATTTTAGGTGCCCAGCCACAAGGACACCATGCATAGGATATTCATTCAGGTGACGAGCTGTAGCTGTTTGTGGAAGCTACAGGGAATTGCTTGTAGACGCTTCTATCGCTTGGATTCCAGATTCATTATCTATCAGTTGTAGGGCATGTTGCCCATTTCTATTAGAGTTACATTTCCATTTTAGTTTTCAGACTTTGGCATGTACTGTTTTAGTTTTCGGTTTACTTATTTCAGTTATGGGATTGTAGTGAGGAGTTTTTCCTCCAGACTTTATTTACGTTATATGATGGTCATTCTATTTACTTCATTATGGTGAATGGTGTTATTATTCTTTATTACACTTGTTGCATGTTAATCAGACTTTAATTAAAATTTGGCACTTACTTTTTAAATACTAGGTGGTTAGTAATCATTAAAATGTTTTCGACAGTGATGCTATTAACTGGGCCAACTTGGCATTTTGAATTAATTTAATAAAGGATTAGCTACCCGGTATTTAATTAGTCGGGGTGTCACATTGGCTACACAACGGTTGGAAGGAATTTGCAACGCATAACTCCATAGGATTATGGTATTTCTTAGTGTTTAGATATGAAGAAAATTATAATTGACACGATTGCCCGGGGTACATTAGTTGGAAGGAGGTGCCATATGAGCTCAAGTTAGCTGTTTGAGTGACACTACAGGTAATGTATTTATATTTATATGTCGATTTCAATTTCAATTATGATTTATATTTATCTATATTTGAGGGGCGGATACTAATTTTACTTTATTTCAATTCAGGGGACAGGGAGTGGCCCTAAGGGTAGGACACATATGCTCTATACTTATGTGGCTATTCGAACAAGAAGGGAAGGATAAGGAGTTGTTCCCGAGCGTCGCGGTACAAAATCTCTTTTCCATGCAAATAGTTTGTAGATTTGACATAAAATGATGGTGATGTTGTTTCTTTTTAAACAGTTTCTTCTTTGAATATATATTTGCATTATCTTTAGTTTGTTCGGATATATGATGTTTAGAACAGGTACAACGTTGCTATAACAGGTATAAATATACTGCTGGGCAGTGGCAGTGGCCATACTGCCCAGCAGATTTTTTTTAAATTCTTCCCAGAATTGTCACGGTCATTGACCGTGACAAAATTGTCACGGATGTGTCACGGTCAATGACCGTGACAATTTTTTTACTAAGGGTCACGGCTTTGTCACGGTCATTGACCGTGACAAACGTGTCACGGTCATTGATCTTGACACGACCGTGACACAAAATGCGAGTTTAGTGTCAAGGTCAATGACCGTGACACGACCATGACAAAAAACGTTGTCTCGCCTCGAAATGTCACGGTCATTGACCTTGACAAGGTGGATTTGTCAAGGTCAATGACCTTGAAAAATGGGCAGATTTGGTGTAGTGTTATCTGCAACTAGATTTGCCTTCAGTGGATGGTAGGGACTTGTATAATCATAATCCTTAATAAACTCCATTCACTGCCTCTGCCTCAAATTTAACTCCTTTTGATTAAATAAATACTTCTAACTTTGATTGTCAGTAAAAATTTCACATACTTCACCATATAGATAATGACACCATAATTTTAAAGCAAACACAATAGCCCAAGTTCCAAATCATGTGTAGGATAATTAAGTTCATGTGTATGCAACTGCCTAGAAGCATATATAATAACCTTACCATGCTACATAAAAATACAACCCAACCCCTGATGTGAAGCATAAGTATAAATAATAAAACCATCTCCACCGTGTTGAATAGTAAGAACATGTGTGGTTACCAATCATTTTTTCACTTCTTTAAAAATATTTTCACAATCAGTATTCCATTCAAACTTGTCATCCTTTCGAGTTAATTTAGTCATCGACAAGGCAATCGAAGAAAATCCTTTAATAAACCTCCTGTAATATCCAGCCAAACCCAAAAAACTCCTCACCTCAGTCACATTATTGGGCCTCTCCTATTTTACAATGGCTTCTACCCTTTTAGGATCAACACATTCAAAATAGTTTTGAGTTTCTTTTCATTTTCAACCATATCATGTGAGTAAATCATAATATCATCGATAAAAACTATCACAAATGAATCAACAAAAGGACATAATACCCGATTCATAAGATCCATAAATATAGCTAGAGTATTAGTCAGCCCAAAAGGCATCACCAAAAACTCAAAATTTCCATACCAAGTACATAAAGAAATCTTAAAAATATCGTTCTCCCTGACCCTCGACTGATGTTAACCCGACCGCAAGTCTGTTTTTTGAAAAAACTTTAAAACCTTGCAACTAATCAAACAAATTATCTATACGAGGTAAGGTATACTTGTTCTTAATCAAGCTTTATTTAGTTGACCATAATCATTACATAAATGCGTAGTACCATATTTCTTTCCACAAATAAACCTTTGGGGATACACTAGGCTGTGTGAACCCCCTATCAAGTAAATCCTGCAACTGAACCTTGAGTTCTTTCAACTCAATAGGTGCCATTCTGTGCGGTGCCATAGAAATAGGGTATGTCCTCGATGCTAATTCGATACTAAATTCAACTTATCTTTCTGGAGGTAAATCGGGAAACTTACTAGGAAAACCCCCTCAAAATCCCGTATAATGGGAACATTGAATAATTATAAAGCCCCCTTTCTAGTGTCAATAAATATGCAATAAAACCCTCATAACCTTTACTTGAAAATTTCCTCGTCTAAATAGCAGAAACAATGCTACTAGGAATAACTTTACTTTCCCCCCTCACAAATTTAAATTCAAACTCGCCAGGCATTTTAAAAATCACTTCTTTGCGAAAACAAACTATAGATGTGTGATATTTAGATAACCAATCCATTTCGAAAATTATGTCAAAAATTAGATATATTCAATAGAAGTAAGTCTATAACTATATTTCTACCCCCCCCCCCCCCCCCCCCCACAGTCAAAGCATAATCACGAATAACATATTCATCTATAATCACATCCCCTATAGGCATAGAAATACCCAACCTCACATCTAAACGAGTACATAGTCTATTCAGATATATAGTAAATACATAAAACATAAAAGAATGTATGGAACTGGGATCAATCAAAATATAAGCATATCTATTAGTAATAGAAAGTGTACCTGTGACAACATGTAAAGTAGCCTGACCTTCTTTCATCGTAAAGACTCTTCCACCTGGTCTGGAACTGATAGCTTGTCCCATGCCCTAGGTTTCATCTATAATAACCGAATTATAAGAACTAACACAATCATAATACTAAACTATTGGTTAGTACATAAAGAATTCCTAAATATCATATCAAACCAACAACTGCCATCTAATTATCACACACATCCAGAATTAATAACCTAGACACTCTCATACCACTAATTGTCACACCTCAAGCCCAAATCCATTCAAATCATTTCATTGATATTATAATTAAATCATAATCTTCAGTTTATTCGAAATATAAATCATTTAACAATATTTTTTTCATGTATAGTAAACATAATCATGATCTTTGTACCATAACGTAATTAAAATCAGAGTCATAATTAAACGAACATGCTATACTATGATTGACTATGATTAAATATTACAATCATCAAATCAACCCATGCTAACTTAATATATAAGATGTGCTAGTGTAGTAAAACCTCAATGTGAGAATGACAAATTCCACACGTCCAATACCCAGACCTTTCTAATGGTGAAACTCTCAAATCACCCATTATATGATATCCTAGCTGGCAGTGTACAAACCTAAAAATGTTAAAATCTAACCCATAAGCATTAATCTTCGTGAGGTAATCCTTCCCTGAAATGAAATAACACTTCTTTATGAAATTTTTGGATATCAAATCCAAATAATCCCGCCCTACTATGATATAGAAATTCTATTAAAAATATCTAGATATAAAATCCAAACAATCCTTCCCTGTAATGAAATGATAATTGTATATCAAATCTATGGATATTTAATCCAAATAATCCTGCCCTGCTAAGAAATAATAGTTTTATATCAAATCTGTGGTTATAAAATTCAAACAATCTTGCCCTACTATAAAATAATAGTTTTATATCAAATTTGTGGATATAAATCCAAATAATGTTTCCCTGCTATAAAATAATAACTTTATATCAAATCTATGGATACGAAATCCAAACAATCCATGCCCTACTACGAAATAACAGTTTTATATCAAATATGTGGATATAAATCCAAACAATCATGCCCTACAATGAAATAACAGTTTTATATTAAATCCGTGGATACAAAATCCAAACAATCATTCCTGTTGGCTATAACAAATCTTGGAACATAAGTTCCAACAAATCCTTGTCATAAGATGAATAAAATCATTGGATATTTATCCAATTCCAATCCTGGATCATAAGATCCAAACAAATCCTGGATATTTTAATATCCAAACAAATCATGAATACCGAAGTATTCAAACCAATCCTGGATCATAAGACCCAAACAAATCCTGGATATTTTAATGTACAAAGAAATCCTAAATACTGAAGTATTCAAACCAATCCTGGATCATAAGACCCATACAAATCCTGGATATTTTAATATCCAAACAAATCTTAAATACCGAAGTATTCAAACAAATCCTCTCTTAGAGCTATATTCATAGTTATATATGGAACAAATCATAAGTACGTTCACCTTGGCAACTTATCAGGCTTTTCCATTTCCTTTGTCCGGCACTTGTTATGTCGGTTCTTCTTCCCTTCACATCGTTATTACACTATTAGTATCATCATAAGAATATCAACAATCTAAGGAGTATCTCAAACATAACTCAATTCATAAGCATCATATGATTCTATGCAAATCATTTTTCACAAGTGAAGTTCCATCCAAATTCATGTTAATACATTTAACATATCCAAATCATAGAACAAACATACATTCATTTCTTCATGGTAATTCAATACATATCATATTAGGATTCTAATACAAAATACGTCACACTAGTTCAAATTTCCTAGAGAGAAATATGCCCATTTCTTTACCACATAGCAAATCTTCCCTCTAGTCTCATCAATCGTTTCAGTCAAATTCTAGGAATTTTCATAATTTCTTTACATCTTAACTTTCTATGATATTCCACCCAATCTCAATAAACATATTTATTAATACTAAATTAAAGTTTCATAATTTTTTTTAGTTCATTTGCTATGTCAAGCAAAACATTGAACACGTGGTGTGCATACTGACACTTTTGGGTCAGATTTTATACGTGAACTTATCACCAAAGATTCATTTCTTGGTATTTCACATAATTTTTGGAAATATTACACATATATGAGTCTATTTTAATTTCCAAGTATAAATATTCAATTCCAATAAATATATATATATATATATATATATATATATATATATATATATATATATATATATATATATATATATATATATATATATACACACAAGGTTTCCAATCGAAGAAATATACATTATTTACATGTTCAACTTTTTTTAAACTCGTATATATGCATATGTATACCTCAAGACATGGAAGTTTAGTAAAAGAATGATAATTTCTATCATTACAATAAGTAATACCAAAAATATAACAAGACTTATGAGTAGAATTACCTTAAGGACTTTTCCGTAATTTCCTATGAATTTTTCTCCAACTTCTCCTCGCCTTTTCTTCGTAGACTTCCCGGTTCTATATCCTTAGGGTAAAACTCTTCCACGGATGAGATATGATGAAGGAGTATCTTATTTCAAGGGTTATAAGTCGGCATAAGGGAACCCCCTTGGTCCAATCAAAATATAACAGGTGGCGCCATTTAAGACAAAATAACATTTAAGGCTAAATGACGACTTTACCCCCTGTTCATAAAAAGACGATATATTCTCACTTGAATGTTCATTTGATGCTCCGTTTATTGTGTTACAATCCTAAATCACATATATACAATTATCTAGTTTTCAACTCAACTTAATTGTTATGTTATAAAGGTCAAAACTAGTCTCCAACATTAACATTCCTATCGAAAACTTCAAAATTTTATGTTTGGAACTAATTCGAAATTTCAGACTTCGTGAAGGTAGGATTAGACTAAACGTAATAACTTAAAATTAAATATATTAATAACAAATTACCCATATCACATAATCTAAACATGATTCAAACATAATTAATCATAATTATATTCGGGTACTCTACCCCCTGTTTGTAAAAAGACGATATATTCTCATAAGAATGTCCATTTGATGCACGGTTTATTGTGTTACAAACCTAACTCACATATATACAATTATATGGTCTTCACCTTAAGTCAATTTCTATGTTATAAATTTTAAAATTAGTCTCTAACATGGACATTCCTATTGACAACTTCAAAATTTTATGTTTGTAACTAATTGGATATTTAATACTTTATGAAGGTAGGATTAGACTAAACGTAATAACTTAAAATTAAATATATTAATAAAAAATTACCCATATCACATAATCTAAACATGATTCAAACATAATTAATCATAATTATATTTGGGTTGTCACAGAAGGACTCTGCTCCCTCGGCTAGAAGCTGGATAATTCGATCCTGACAAAAGGAATCTGTTGCCTGAGCCTGTATCACTCTAGTAAGTATCTCGGGTGTAACAATTATCATTGACATGAATGAGCGAGCAACTACATCCCGATGCCCGAGTTCCTTACATTTTTCCTTCCACACCACCGCCACCTCACCTGCTCGCCTACAACTCAACTCATCTGCTACCACATTAGCCATCCGCGGGTGGTAATGGATTTCAAATTGGTAGTCCTTCACAAATTCGAGCCACCTTCGCTTACGGCAGTGACTTGTGATCCATGAACAGGAGAAATTTCTCCCCCAAGAGATAATGTCTTCGTATCCACAACATAAACACGACTGCCGCTAACTCCAAGTCGTGGGTGTTATAACTCCTCTCATGAGGCTTAAGCTTACGGGAAGAATAAGCAATCACCTTATCTTCCTGCTGAAGCACACCAACAAGTCCTAGTAATTATGCATCAGTGTAAACCAGGTATTCCACCCCCGACCTGGGTAGGGATAGAACTGGTGCTGAAGTTAGCCTGTCCTTCAGCTTTTGAAAAGCTAACTGGCGGGCATCATCCTATATAAATGGAAACCCCTTGCAAGTTAAGTTTGTCAACGGACCCTCTATCTTCGAGAATCACTGAATAAACTTCCTGTAGTATACTGCCAGCCCTAGCAAAACTACATATATCAGTCGGAATCGTGGGTTGTCCCCACTCCCTCACCGCTAACACCTTCCCTATATCTACCCGTATCCCTTTCGCAGAAATGATGTGCCTCAAGAACTGAACCTCTCTCAGCAAGAACCCACATTTATCATATTTTGCATATAACACATGCTCACGTAGAGTGTGCAAACCATCCCCAGATGCTCGCCGTGCTCCTCCTCAGTTCAAGAATAAATCAGAATGTCATCAATAAAGACAATGATAAACTGATCTAAGAACTCCCTGAACAACCTTTTCATCAAGTCCATGAAGACTGTCGGTGTGTTGGTTAGCCTAAATAGCATAAACCTAAACTCGTAAGCTACATACCTCATTAAAAAGGTAGTATTAAGGACACCCTTCTCCCTAATACGTAACTTATGGTACCCTGACCTCAAGTCTATCCTCAAAAACTAAGAAGCTCTCCTCAACTGGTCGAATAAGTCATCGATTCGGGGCAACGGATATTTGTTCCATATCGTGACCTTATTCAACTATCGATAATCAACACATAACCGTAGCGGCCCATCTCTCTTATTTACGAATAGCATGGGAGAAACCCAAGATGAGGTACTCCTACGAATGAAACACAGACCCAATAACTGCTCGATTTGATCCCGTAACTCCCTCATCTCGGCTAGATCCATACGGTAAGGTGCATGGGCTATTGGTCGAGTTCCTGGTTCTAAATATATCACAAACTATATTTCCCTACTGGGAGGTAATCCCGGTATTTCCTGAAATACATTAGCGAACTCACGAACAATCAGAATCGAATTAAGAGGTATCACCACTCCCTTAGAGGTCTCCTCCTCTATATAATATAAATGGGTCGACGAACCTCCCTTAGGAAGAGGCATTGTCACCAAAAACATCTCCTGACCCGGTATGGCAAACACAATACTACGGCTATAGCAATCAATCATAGCCCTATATGTAACTAGCCAATCCATCCCGATAATAGCATCGTACTCGTGCATCTCTAAGACAAGAATATCGACCAGTAAAATCAATATCCCAATATCTATGCCTACTCCCCGACATATGAAGAATATCCAAGACCCATAACCCATTGGTGAGTCTACACTAGTAACTGTGATATTTTTCCTGTCTAAAAGCCTCGTGGCGCATGTAAATCTAATGGCAATGAAACTATGTGAATCCCCCGTGTCAAATAATATTTGCCACATAGTCCCCTGAATAGAAAATATACCCTCGACTTTGGGAGGGGCCTGATGAATCGTGTCCTGATGGACGTTGTAGATACACCCATACTGCAACTGCCCTTGCTGCACCGGAGCTACTAGAATGGCGGGATAATATGGTACCTTGGATGGTTCTGAGAGGGAGGCTATAAATATCAATCACTGGGGCTCCTAACAAGCGCCTTGCTGCTGTGGGGATCTACCCATCTAAGGACGATCCTGGTATTTATAGCCAGTGTTTCCAAAAGTAAAGCACCTCCCTAGAAAGTGTCCTCCCCTCTGCCCTGCTGTCCTCGGCCTTAATGATCTTTTCCACCCCACCCTGGTACTGTTGGCCTTACCGAAATCGCTGCTGGTCCTATCAGCCAAGCTGGACCTGATGTCCCTGTCTAAAGACTCCTTACCGCTATCTATAGTATCCATAATGGAGTCACTTAGTAGGGTCCCCCTAATGGGAACTCTGCTCCCCCTCTCGGACCTATCCCTGAGCTGCGGGTGCCTCACTGGCACAACAACCTCCTGTCCGACCCTGCTGGATGGACTTTCTGACTCGTTTACTTACCTGTTGATGGAAGTGGTGGTCCTGAAAATGTAGCAGTGCAACATTAACCACATCAGAATAAGTGTCTAATGAAAAATTCCCTAACAGATGATGGTGAATCCTCTAAGTCAATCCATCCATAAACAGATGGATCTTCTTCTCCTCCATCGGTATCTCATCTGGTACTAAATTCAGAAGATTAGTAAAATCTTCCTCATACTCAGTCCTCCCTTCCTGTTTGAGGTTTAACAACTTTCACTTCATCTCGGTCTGCACGATCGAAGGGATGTACTTGCGATCAAATCGCACCAAGAACTCTCGAATAGTAAAGTTGTCTCTCTCCTCCATAGTGGTATTGGACTCCCACCACTGTAGATCTTCCCCCACCCACTTAAAGGTGGAAAAAATATTCTTTTGCACCTTCGTAAACTCATACATCCTCAGGTGTCTCTGTATACCCTTCCTGTATTGGCTCGCCTTCACCCACTACACCAAAAACAGCATTTTGGCACACCCTGATATTAAAAATCTGGCACGGTTTAAAACTGTACCAGATTTTGGCACGGTTTAATAGAAATTTGGCACACTTTAAAGCAGTGCCAAAATTTGGCACTGTTTTAAAGTGTGCCAAAATTGAGTACACTTTACTAGGATATAAAATACCTCAAAATTTTGGGACATTTTAGTTTCCCTCTTCTCTCTCCTTCTTCGTCTTCTCCCCCTCTCTCCCCTCTCTCTCCACCAAAAACCCAAGCCCTACCATCGGGTCACCAAAAATCCAAGCCCTACCATCCGCTCTCCCCCTCTCTCCCCTGCTGCGTCGGCCCTATTCCTGCCGTCGCCGCCCCCCTTGGGTTTATCCCCTGCCGTCGCCCCTATTTCCGGGTTTATCCTCCTCCGGTCACCTCCCCCGTTCCCCTGGTTCCAGGTTTTTGATATTCCGGTGTCGTCGCCCCTATTTTCTCAGTTTGAGGTATATATATATATATATATATATATATATATATATATATATACTGATATATATTATATAATATATATCAGTATATATAAATCAGTATATATATAATATATATATAATATATATCAGTATATAAATCAGTATATAAATCAGTATATATATAATATATATCAGTATATATGAGATATATATTATATATATACTGATTTATATACTGATTTGTATCATATATACTGATATATAAATATAAAATCATATATACTAACTGATATATAAATATAAAATCATATATACTGATTTATATATATATATATATATATATATATATATATATATATATATATATATATATATATATATATATATATATATATATATATTCGATTAAACTCTAGAATTAGATTTAATCTAGAATTATTTAGAATTGTCTAGAATTATTTAGAATTATCTAGAATTAAATCTATTTTATTAAATCACTATATATTAGATTTAATTCTAGATTAAATCTAATTCTAGAGTTTAATCTAATATATATATATATATATATATATATATATATATATATATATACTGAGGTGGAATTAAATCTAATATATACTGATTTTTGGAATGTGGAGATAACTTTTCAATAGTCCAGTTTAGGAAAGAGAGAGCCATGTGCAGCTAACATTTTCAGTCTTGAGGTGGGTGATATAGGAGGTGATTCTGTTTTCTTGGCAAGATCTGATGGGGGTGATGGGATTTCCAAGCACTTGAGGTGATTGTGTTCTCAAAGGCCCAGTCAGGGCACACTCCCTCCAAGGCTGTTGTCTCCCCTCTAAGGTATTTCTCATATTAATTTTTTGAATGGGTTTTTTGTTTTGCAACAAAATGCATTTTTTTTGGCACAAAAATGGTTCAATGTGCACAAAATGCATTTTAGGGCATAATAATCTCATATTAATATTTAAGTGTTTAAATGCAAATTGTGCCTGTTCATGTTTGTGACAATGTTAATGTGCACATAGAGGGGTAAAGCTTGGATAGTCCAATTGTTAGCTGTGGCCTGTTTCTCGCTAGCAACAAAAATGGAGGAGATTGAAGTGCCTCCCATTGTTGATTTACAGGTGAGAGAAAAATTAATGTGAATATTTATTTATTTCATTATATATTGATCCATTTTCCTTTCTGATATGTTCTTATATGTAATGGGCATATGGATTTTTGTGAGTAGGTAGGAGATCCCAAATTTTTATTTGAAGGCAAAACCATACAAAGAATGGCGCTTCTTGTTTTGAGAACCTTGAATGGAGATCCCAAGTTCTTTCATAGACTACTTTCTTAAAAAGATTAACCATGATCATCTTCCATCACAATCTTTGATCTCTAGATCAATTCAATACATCTTAAGCACAATCAAAGCTAGATTATTCACTATATATATAATAAAGCACAATATAATGCGTGTCCTAATGGCACATAATGATACCTAATTATACTCATAAAAGGGACATGTTATCAATTTCACACACGTGTGTGTATAATCATATATGGGTACTGTAATATTAAAGAGTTTGATCCAGTGCTCGGTGGGAATTGAATGCAGGTATTGGGGAGGTTTGGAGATCAAAAGGCCAACATAGGCTGCCAATGATTTTTTTGGTTTTGTTTTACAAATGTTCAACTCAGGCAAGTTCCATCCAATCTTAATCAAGTTACTACAGGTAACTATTATTTAGTACCCATTCATTAACCTTTTAAAATGCAATAAATTATTTCTACTCAATATTTATAGTTTATCTTTTCCATTCTATATCTGATCATTCCTTTTAAAGGTTGAAAATCACTTCATGGCTTACTTTATGAGCTTATTTAGTTAAATTGGTGGAAGGGACTTGCTGGTGGTTTGGTTTTGGAATTTGCTGTTGCTGTTGGGTTTATATTAAATGTTAAAACATGTTGGATTTAACGAATAAACAAATGAAACTATGTCAAAATTTTCTAAAATCCATAAACGTTCAAAATTGATTAAAAATATACCGTTAGAGAATATGAAGATATAGGAGGATATATGAGGCACGAACACCTCGCACGGGACCAATGTAACTTGTAGGAACTGACCGCGTAGCCCCGGGTCTCCCGATTTGGGAGTATGAGGATAATCTGGAAAAATCACACTTAAAGTTAAAAACATGCCATTAAAGGGTGAAAACCCAAACCAACCCCCAAACGATCCCGTAGGAGGCAGAAACACCTCGTACGGGACCAATGTAACCTGTAGTAACTGATCGCATAGTCCTGGGTCTCCGGCTTTGAGAGTATGGAGATGATTTGCAAAAATCCCAATTAAGACTTAAAAGCAAGTTGTTAAAGGGTGAAAACCCAAACCAGCCCCCAAAATAACCCCGTAGGAGGCACGAACACCTCGCACGGGACCAATGTAACTTGTAGGAACTGACCGCGTAGTCCCAGGTCGCTCGGTTTGAGAGTATGATGATAATCAGCAAAAATCACAGGAGTTAAAAACATGCCGTTAAAGGGTGAAAACCCAAACTAGCCCCCCAACGACCTCGTAGGAGGCATGAACACCTCGTACGGGACCGATGTAACTTGTAGGAACTGACCCCATAGTCGCGGGTCTCCCGGTTTGAGAGTATGATGATAATTTGCAAAAATCACACTTAGACTTAAAAACATGCTATTAAAGAGTGAAAATCCTAACCAGCCCCCCAACGACCCCGTAGGAGGTACAAACACCTCGCATGGGACCAATGTAACTTGTAGGAACTGACCGCGCAGTCCCGGGTCGCTCGGTTTGAGAGTATGACGATAATTTACAAAAATTACACTTAGAGTTAAAAACATGTCGTTAAAGGGTGAAAACCCAAACCAGCCCCCCACGACCCCGTAGGAGGCACGAACACCTCGCACGGGACCAATGTAACTTGTAGGAACTGACCGCGTAGGCTCGGGTCTCTCGGTTTGAGAGGATGACGATAATTTGCAAAAATCATACTTAGACTTAAAAACAAGCCGTTAAAGGGAGAAAACCCAAACCAACCCCCGATCGACCCTGTATGAGGCACAAATACCTCGCACAGGACCAATGTAACTTGTAGCAACTGACCGTGTAGTCCCGGGTCTCACGGTTTGAGAGTATGACGATAATTTGCAAAAATCACACTTAGACATAAAAATAAGCCGTTAAAGGGTGAAAACCCAAACCAGCACCCAAACGACCCCGTAGGAGGCACGAACACCTCGCACGGGACC
Organism: Sambucus nigra; assembly: GCA_949130495.1. NCBI lineage: Eukaryota > Viridiplantae > Streptophyta > Magnoliopsida > Dipsacales > Adoxaceae > Sambucus > Sambucus nigra. The sequence goes on from OX422209.1 coordinate 524,601,824, forward strand.
AATGTAACTTGTAGGAACTGACCGCGCGGTCCCGGGTCGCTCGGTTTGAGAGTATGACTATAATTTGCAAAAATCACACTTAGAGTTAAAAACATGCCGTTAAAGGGTGAAAACCCAAACCAGCCCCCCAACGACCCCGTAGGAGGCACGGATAACTCGCACGGGACCAATGTAACTTGTAGGAACTGACCGCGTAGCCCTGGGTCTCCCGGTTTAAGAGGATGACGATAATTTGGAAAAATCACACTTAGACTTAAAAATAAGCCGTTAAAGGGTGAAAACCAAAACCAGCCCCCGATCGACCCTGTAGGAGGCACAAATACCTCGCACAGGACCAATGTAACTTGTAGGAACTGACCGTGTAGTCCCGGGTATCACGGTTTGAGAGTATGATGATAATTTGCAAAAATCACACTTAGACTTAAAAACAAGCCGTTAAAGGGTGAAAACCCAAACCAGCCCCCAAACGACCCCGTAGGAGGCACGAACACCTCGCACGGGACCAATGTAACTTGTAGGAACTGATCACGTAGTCCCGGGTAAACCGATTTGAGAGTATGACGATAATCTGCAAAAATCACTTTTAGAGTTAAAAACATGCCGTTAAGGAGTGGAAACCCAAACCAGCCACCCAACGACCTCGTTGGATGTACGAACACCTCTTAGGGGACCAATGTAACTTGTAGGAACTGATCGCTCAGTCCCGGGTCGCTCGGTTTGAGAGTATGACGATAATTTGCAAAAATCACACTTAGAGTTAAAAACATGCCGTTAAAGGGTGAAAACCCAAACCAGCCCCCAAACGACCCCGTAGGAGGCACGAACACCTCGCACGGGACCAATGTAACTTGTAGGAACTGACTGTGCAGTCCCGGGTCGCTCGGTTTGAGAGTATGATGATAATTTGCAAAAATCACACTTAGAGTTAAAAACATGCCGTTAAAGGGTGAAAACCCAAACCAGCCCCCAAACAACCCCGTAGGAGGCACGAACACCTCGCACGGGACCAATGTAACTTGTAGGAACTGACCGCATAGTCCCTGGTCGCTCGGTTTGAGAGTATGATGATAATCTGCAAAAATCACACTTAGAGTTAAAAACATGCCGTTAAAGGGTGAAAACCCAAACTAGCCCCCCAACAACCCCGTAGGAGGTACGAACACCTCGCACGGGACCAATGTAACTTGTAGGAACTGACCGCGCAGTCCCGGGTCGCTCGGTTTGAGAGTATGACGATAGTTTACAAAAATCACACTTAGAGTTAAAAACAAGCTGTTAAAGGGTGAGAACCCAAACAAGCCCCCCATCGACACCGTAGGAGGTTAGAACACCTCGCACGGGACCAATGTAACTTGTTGGAACTGACCGCGCAGTCCCGGGTCGCTCTGTTTGAGAGTATGACGATAATTTGCAAAAATCACACTTAGAGTTAAAAACATGCTGTTAAAGGGTGATAACCCAAACCAGCCCCCCAACGACCCCGTAGGAGGCACGAACACCTCGCACGGGACCAATGTAACTTGTAGGAACTGGCCGAGTAGCTCCGGGTCTCCCGGTTTGAGAGGACGACGATAATTTGCAAAAATCACACTTAGACTTAAAAACAAACTGTTAAAGGGTGAAAACCCAAACCAGCCCCCGATCGACCCTGTAGGAGGCACAAATACCTCGTACGGGACCAATGTAACTTGTAGGAACTGACCGTGTAGTCCCGGGTCTCACGATTTGAGAGTATGACGATAATTTTCAAAAATCACACTTAGACTTAAAAACAAGCCGTTAAAGGGTGAAAACCCAAACCAGCCCCCGATCGACCCCGTAGGAGGCACGAACACCTCACACGGGACCAATGTAACTTGTAGGAACTGACCGTGTAATCCCGAGTAACCCAATTTGAGAGTATGACGATAATCTGCAAAAATCACTTTTAGAGTTAAAAACATGCCGTTAACGGGTGAAAACCCAAACCATCCCCCCAAACGACCCCGTAGGAGGTACGAACACCTCGCACGGGACCAATGTAACTTGTAGGAACTGACCGCGCAGTCCCGGGTTGCTCGATTTGAGAGTATGACGATAATTTGCAAAAATCACACTTAGAGTTAAAAACATGCCGTTAAAGGGTGAAAACCCAAACCAGCCCCCAAACGACCCCGTAGGAGGCACGAACACCTCGCACGGGACCAATGTAACTTGTAGGAACTGATCGCGCAGTCCCGGGTCGCTCGGTTTGAGAGTATGATGATAATTTGCAAAAATCACACTTAGAGTTAAAAACAAGCCGTTAAAGTGTGAAAACCCAAACCAATCCCCCATCGACCCCGTAGGAGGCACGAACACCTCGCAAGGGACCAATGTAACTTGTAGGAACTGACCGCGTAGTCCCGGGTCTCCCAGTTTGAGAGGATGACGATAATTTGCAAAAATCACACTTAGAGTTAAAAACATGCCGTTAAAGGATGAAAACCCAAACCAGCCCCCAACGACCTCGTAGGAGGCATGAACACCTCGCACGGGACCGATGTAACTTGTAGGAACTGACCCCGTAGTCTCGGGTTTCCCAGTTTGAGAGTATTATGATATTTTCCACTCATATATGAAATTTTATAGTTTAAGTAAAAAAAAATTTTGCAAATTATTGGGTTACTAATATCGTATCTTTTTTGTATCCTATTTTTTTTGCAGGATAACAGTTTATCGTTGGTATTTATTCACGTGGAACACACAGAGAACTCAATGGTTTACAACAAGGTATTTATTCATGATTCCATTTTTTTGTGTCATAGCCGTGCGGTCTTTTATTGTTTTATTGTTGAGTTTATGGCCTCGCAGGCTTTTGTAAGTTAATTGTTATATTTTGTGGCCGTGCGGGCTCTATATTAGGCAGGTTTTGTATTAACAGGTTTTGGAATGTCCAAAAAATAGAGGAAACTCTGCCCAATTTTTTTTTGGCATGTAAACTACTAAAGACTTGTACTATTTTGAAGTTTGTATGTACATTAATTTATTAACAACGTGCAATATTATTAATTTGTGAATTTTGTGCTTTCAAATAATTTTTTTTTATAAAAAATTTGGCAGAGTTCAAAATCGTGGCAAAAGTGTATCATATTTTGGCACGATTTTGAACTGTGCCAAAATTTTTTAAACTGTTCTGAATCTGGCACAGTTAAAAACTGTGCCAAAAGTGTCCCAGAAATATCAAATTCTGGCACGGTTTAAAAGTGTGGCAGAAGTGTTCCTATTTGCCCAAATCTGGCACAGTTAAAAACTGTGCCAAAAGTGTGCCAGAAATATCAAATTCTGGCACGGTTTAAAAGTGTGCCAGAAGTGTTCCTATTTGACCAAATCTGGCACACTTTTGAGCCGTGCCAGAAAAAAATTACCATTTTGGAACACCTGATTCTGGCACAGTTCAAAACCGTGCCAGATTTGATCTGGCACAGTTTTAAACCGTGCCAGATTCCTGTTTTTGGTGTAGTGACCACATCTAAACTTCCTGTGAACTCTGGAAGATGTTCCTTCTGGAAGGAATCTCTGATGCGCTCCCAAGCAAAAGGGAAAGTGTGGACTGGTGTTGGAGACACTACTAGTTCTTGTGGTGGTGTCTGTTGTACCAGGACTAATGCTGTATTCACTGCTTGTACCACAATAGCTATAACTTTCGCGGCATTCATCGTACCCTGGGCCGGAGCTGGGTGAGGCTCAAACTAGGCATCCATATTCGCTCGCTGTGCACATCAGGGAGGCATCTAAAATAAGAGAGAATATTTATAAGTCCACATTAATTATCTCAAATAGATGAAGACGTAGAATGCACAATTCATGAATACAAAAATCCTAAGTATAGGGCTCTATATCAAAGAAAGCTACGCGGAAAGCATAATAAGCTGCAGAGATCCTAAGGACTCTAGAACCCGATGCTCTGATACCACCTGTGACACCCTGCCTAATTAAATACCGGGTGATCAGTCCTTCATTAAATTAATTAGGAATATCCAATTTGTTCACATTATGCTTCACTCTCGAAACCTTTACTACTAAATACTAACCAACTAATATTTAAAAAGGTTGATGTCAAAATTTTATCTTTTACTTTATATAAAATTAGGTTATGAATAAATAAAAATTCACCATTCACATCAATCTCATTTAATAAGAAATAATTGCAATAATAAATTAAACTGAAGAAAACATTTCCAGTTTAAGTCCCAAATACAATAATCCAACGAAAAAAAACTCAACAACTGAATAAAGCAAATAACTAAATCCAAAATCTCTGAATAGAAAGGGGAAACATGCCCTAACTGATGAAATAACTCAAAAATAAGAAATGATAGATATAAAGGCATCTACTACCAAGTTCCTCTAAATTCCACAGTAGCTACAACTCATTTAGTGAATAGAACTTCTATGCTTGTTGTCCCTGTGGCTGGGCATTTTAAATAATTTAACAAGATAAAGAGATTTACAGAAAGCAGGTCAGAGCCCTAGTTGAAAACAGTTTAAAAATTAGGAAGTGCTTAAAATGAGTTTATATTACATATATTAATCTTATTAGATTATCGTACTCACTTGAGATACTCACCTCTCATATAATGTGCACGCCTAACGTTCCATCAAACCCTATTAGTTTCTATTCCCATGATAACTAGTAGTCTTTCTCATCTAACATCTAATCATTGCCCAATATCATTCCCATGTATTTCCCTCGCAATATATATAATAACTATAATCAACTTCTCTTTAACATGGATAAGCGCCCTTTTAATTTAATATATGTAAAGTGTTCACCAACTTAGTTCATTTTATATTTTATTATTATACAAGTCTACTTAATTCACACCATAGATAATATTACAAGTATATATATATATTCAACATTGCACCCGAGACACAGCTGCGGTGCATGCATACTCTGCTATCATGTCCTAGTGCATCCCTCATTGCAAAAAAGACTAAAGGTTCAATCTCTCGCGAACCATCAAAACAAACACACATAATGGAGGCGAACATAGTTCCAAGACGATGCTCTACGCACATACCTTTGAATCCATATGACCATCATCACTATCATTATCACATATAGCCCTTACCTAGATTCTATGCTCTAATGGTACAAATCAAAATACCACCCGGAGGATCCTCAAGGCATGATTGTCCGCAACGCGAAATGTTCGCTCAATAGAAAGCAGCGTAGGTATGTAGTACACATAATAGTTCAATCAATAAGTATACACATAACTTATTATATTCATTAGGTATTCACGCAACCTAAGTTCCCGAATTTATATGTAGTATATTCATCCCTACTACCCACAATAATTTAACTGTACGATTTCCCTCTCTATCGTATATATTCTTTAAGGTTATCTTATTCAAATCCATTCCCATAGTAGTTACGAAATTCCTATCACTACTAAATTATGAAACGGAACTACTCTAGAATAGCGTAGGTCATATTCTCTCACTTAAATGAACCTAGAAGGATTTTTAACTCATTTGGGCTAAAATTAGAGTTTCTGAAATCTCGTTAAAACCTATGGATTCTCGTTCGAACGATGTCTCATTAGTAATATAGTTTCTCACTTCAAATAAACTCTAAAATCTCATTAGTAATCTCGTTGGAATTCTCATTCGAACGACCTGGGCAGGTTTTCGAACGAGAATTCTGAAAGCATCCTGTCTTCAAAATAATTCATTTTTTCCCAATTCATTTAACAACAAAATAGCTTCAAACTCATCCTAATTCACATTAAACAACTCTAATCTATATCCCCTAGTATTATAATACTTTTCCATCCGTTTTTAACCTCAAGTGCCTAAAATTATAGCATGAATTTTGATTAATTTCTCAAATCTTCAACAAGCCCTAATTTCACATAACATCCATTAAAAACCATTAATTCTGGATTTAATTTTGTGAAAATCAACATATAAAACCCAGAATTATCATACCCAGAACTTGGTTATTCAACTACATGCAAACCTATACTCCTAATTAAAGATTAATACCCATTTTCAATCCGAAATTCATAATAGCATGGTTATTCCATCAACTACATTAACATGAATCACATATGCTCTAAAAATTCAGCAAGATAAACACTTGCCTTTTGGGGAACTTTTGATTCGCTGGATGAAATTGGTATAGGGGTGATCCTGTCTTCACGATCTACATGTTGGTGTAGTTTTTGGTGCAAGAGCTTGAGTCTTTATCCCTAGGCTCCTACGGAGTTCTTCTTCTTCCTCCTCTTTTGTTCTCTCTCTATCTCTCATGTAGGTTTGAAAACTCACAGTAAAACTATTACCTACGCACTCTTCCTTTTTAATTTACTATTTTCATCCATTTTAATTCCCTAAAATCTCAAAAGACTAAAATACCCCTCTGTGGTGTTGGTTTGGCCTAAATTTCCTCGAAACCCAAATAAAACTCCCGAGTAGACTTTTCTGACTATCTCGACCCTTTCGTACTCATCGGTGGACTCGAAATGGTCATAAAAATTATTTAAAAATAAATTATCTTTTTAACCCAATAAAGTAATACCTACATGACTCACATGCGCGTTCCAACTAAGTGTATTGCAATTGCCGTATTTTTCACTCCCAGCCATAATAATATTTTTGTAATCATATATTACTTTACTCGCTAAGTAATATTCAACATATTCATCATCAATTACTAACTCTCGTCACGCTAGTAATTATTACAATTAAATCCAAATTAATTATAAATAAATTTTCTCCATTTAAATACAATTAATCCTAATTCCATAATTAAAATAAAATTCCTCAGAAATACGTGGTATTACAGTTAGTAGGAGTAAGAAAATATTACAATTTTATAGAGACATATTGTGTTGGGGGGGGGGGGGGGGGGGAGGTATTAAGCATGTATGATGAATTTACACTACACCAAAATGGGCAAATTGTCACCTTTCAGCCGGCCAGCCTTGTCAAGGTCATTGACCATGACAAAAAAACACGCGTTTTATGTCACGGTCATTGACCTTGACACGACCGTGACAACGAATTGTCACGGTCAATGACCGTGACAAGCCCGTGCCAAATTTACTTGTCACGGACTTGTCACGGTCAATGACCGTGACAATTATTTAAATTCTTGTCACGGTCAAAGACCTTAACACGACCGTGACAATATTCTCAGCAAAAACCCTACCCCCCCCTTCTTTTTTCCCTCCCGCACCGTTCCCTCCATTTCTCTCTCTCTCTCTCTCGACGTTGTTCTCTCTCTCTCTCTCTACTTTCAGGTCCATTTTCTCTCTCTCTCTCTCTCTTTCATTTATATATATATTTGTGTGTATATTTGTGTGTATGTGTATATATATATGTGTGTATGTGTGTGCGTGGAGGGGGGCAGGGGGTGGGGGGTGGGGCGGGGTGGGGCAGTGTGGGGGAGGGGGTGGTGGAGGGTGGGGTGGGGTGTGTGTGTGTGTGTGTGGTGTTGTGTGGTGGGGGAGGGGGTGGGGTGGGGTGGGGTGGGGTGTGTGTGTGTGTGTGTGGCGGTGTGTGGTGGGGGAGGGGGTGGTGGAGGGGTGGGGCAGGGGGGTGGTTAGGGGTGGGGTGTGTGTGTGTGTGTGTGGTGGTGTGTGGTGGGGGAGGGGGTGGTGGAGGGGTGGGGCAGGGGGTGGTTAGGGGTGGGGTGTGTGTGTGTGTGTGGTGGTGTGTGGTGGGGGAGGGGGTGGGGTGGGGTGTGCGTGTGTGTGTGTGTGGTGGTGTGTGGTGGTGGAGGGGGGCAGGGGTGGGGTGGGGTGGCAATTTTTGACACGGCACGATACCCGACACGAACTCGACACGAACTCGGATGATAAATTATTTATGTGTTGCAAGAATTTGAAATTAATTAAATTAAGTTATTGTAGGCGTATGAGTGCTATGATTGGTTAAGAGAGAAGAAAAAAATTATTTTATATTTTACTTAATGGGTTATGCGGGTCAACCCGAACACGACACGATAATAAATAGGTCGGGTTAGTGTTTGCTCATCTGACACGATTAGTTAAATGGGTCGGGTTAGGATTGACTAATACTTAACACGAACCCGACATGACACGACCCGAACACGACACGACGCACACGAATTGCCACCCCTAGTGGGAATTGATATCCAAGACATGTATTTGAATTGATATCTATTTATTTGAATTGATAGAATTGTTTCTAGGATAATAATCCTACTATAAGATAATTGCTCAAAATAAATATTAAATAATAATTACTAAGATATCAATTCAAATAAAGTCTTAATAACCTAACCAAAAGAAATAAAATAAAATATCAAATAAATTATCATCCACCTCATAGACATTCCCTACCAATCATTTTAAGATAATTTTATCCTTATAAAGATAATAGATTATGTAATTTTTGGACTTAAAATAATATTGATTATGGATATAGGACAACAAACATTTTGTTTCCATTTTTTGTCCCTATTTTCAAATTAAAGGGACACGTGGCATGTTATGATTGGTTAACGTTTTATGAATATGGGTCCGCGCCAGCGGTTTTATTAAAAAATAGGGACTAAAATCATAAATAAAATGTTTGTTGTCCTATTTTCAAAATACATATTACAATAAATCCTAAATTTACAAACCCCTAAAGATAAATACCTTTGATTGCAAAGCATGCACTTGTATTATTTCGACGTGTAATTTGGAAATGCTTGTTTTTCTTTCTAGAGACCCGTGTCGTCAAAACTTGGTAGTGTTCGAGTGTGTTTTTATCACTAAATTATTATTTCACTAACAAATACTCCTTATATCCTAGATTAAGAGTCCATATTTATTTTTTGTACTTACGAATAATACACTTAATCAATGGCTAGGATTAACCCTTATTCACTATTATGAAATTTGGTTAATTGATTATTTTAAGAAAAACCAAAAGTAGACTAACATATATACACAACACTAAAAGTAGACATCAATTTTATAAATAATTGATATTTTCATTCAAAATATGTGTGTGTGTGTGTGTGTGTGTGTGCGTGTGTGTGTGTGCATGTGGCGGGGGTGGGGTGGGGTGGGTAGGGGTGGTGTGTGTGTGTGTGTGTGTGTGTGTGTGTGTGTGCGTGTGGCAGGGGTGGTATTGACGGAACTTACACATACGTTATAATATAGACGAAACATTTTTTTATCTGTACTAATAACATTTTTTCTATCTGTACTAATAACATTTTTTTTACAGCAAAAATGTCTCCTTTAGATGTTAGGGCGAAGATGATGATGCTGTTTATGATGATGTCGTCGTCTGGGTTCGGTGGTAGCGGAGGCGACGAGGGCTCCTCCGCCCCTAGGCTCCCCAAATATGGAAAACTTTGGGATTACCGTCGAAAACAAGTCGGAGCTTTTAGCGAGATCCCTCGAGCTGCTAAAGACGGTCATCGGCCCGGGGTTTATGAGTTGGAAGGAGGTGCCGTATGAGCTCAAGTTAGCTGTTTGGGCGGCACTATAGGTAATATTTATATGAATATTTCAATTTCAATTTCAATTTCAAATTATATTTATATTTATATTTATATTTATATTTATATTTATATTTATATTTATATTTATATTTATATTTATATTTATATTTATATTTATATTTATATTTATTCGCAACTAACATTGTATTTGTTGGACAGGAACAATTAAACTTGGATCCAAAGCTACGCGATTCCGTCTTCGAGCAGTTGAGGGAGCAACACAAGACGTGGAAAAAAAATATGCGGACACGGTACTTTGGAAAAACACGAGAGACCATTTTACAATGGCGCGGATCCGTCCCGCCCAAGGAGCCGATCTCATTGGCACAATGGCAAAAGTTCATTGACAATGAGATCGAGGATCGACAATTGGCATCTCGCCAATCGGGGAGGGAAAATCGGGCTAAAAAGACGGACGTGCACTACTCCGGCCGGACCTCTTACGCTGAGGTGGAGCATAGGATGAAGGTAATATTTAATTTATCTATAACTACAGAAATATATTATTGGATATTATTTTACTTTGCGGGGCCGATACTAATTTTACTTTACTTTATTTTATTTCAGGGGGTAGGGAGTGGGCCAGGGGGTAAGCCACATAGGCTCGATACTTATGTGGCTCTTCGGACGAAGAAGGGGAAGGACAAGGAGGTGTCCCCGAGCGTCGTGGCCACGATTGTAAGTAATCCGACAGTTTAATTATTGTTAATTACGTTATAATTTTTTAGTTTACTTATTTTACTAATCATGTGCTTTTTGTCGTTTCAGGCAAAGCTTAAGGAAGTGCATGAGTCGCAGTCTGATGCCGACAAGGCATCTTTGTCCACAGACGCACTCAGCCAAGTGCTTGGCTCTGATCGCAAGGGGAGGACAAGGGGAGTGAGCTCGCGGGTGGCCAAATCTAGGATCATCGGATTGGAGACGAGCGACACCGGGTTGGCTCGAACGGTGGATTCAAACGACGCGAAGCTGTCCCGTTTGGAGGCGACGGTCCAAGATATGTACGCATTCATGAAGCGTACGTTGGGTGGAGACCGTAAAGAGAAAGGGAAAGGGAAAGGGAAGGAGAAGGCGGTGGAGGAGGAGGTGCGGGAGGACGAGGCGCAGGATGACGAGGATGTGGACCTCGCTGCTTCATCACCGACACGTTCGTACTTCGACGATCCACTTCCCTATTTGACGCCCTCCAACAGACCATTATCGACAATTGGTTGGCCGAGCGCGTTCATATTGGACATATTTGATGGCCAGCGGATAGGGCGGGGATTGAGGGACCCGAACATCATCGAGGGTGGACTAGTCCATGGACGTGTGCTTCAAGAGATGGAGTCCAGGGTGCTCGTCACGCATGTCATACCCGGGAAGGAGAACTCCCTATTGTGGTTGCGCGAACAATGCGGCACGACGTATATTAGTGGGTGCGTCAATTCGTATGTCGTGTGGCCTACTCACCTCCTCAGTTTTATCTAAGACATGTAGTAACATTATTTTTAAGTTTGTCCATTTTAATTATATTTGGATTATATCGTCATGTATATTATTTTTACTTTGAAGATTTGGATTATACTGTCATGAATATATATTTGCATTATCTTTAGTTTGTGTTGGATATATGATGTTTGGAACAGGTACAAATATACTGCTGGGCAGTGGCGGTGGCCATACTGCCCAGCAGATTTTTTTTAAATTCTGCCCAGAATTGTCACGGTCATTGATCGTGACAAAACCGTGACAACATTTGTCACGGGCTTCTCACGGTCAATGACCGTGACAATTTTTTTAAAAAGGGTCACGTCTTTGTCACGGTTTATAACCGTGACAAACGTGTCACGGTCATTGACCGCGACACGACCGTGACACAAAACGCGAGTTTTGTGTCAAGGTCAATGATCGTGACACGACCGTGACAAAAAAAGTTGTCTCGCCTCGAAATGTCACGGTCATTGACCTTGACAAGGTGAATTTGTCAAGGTCAATGACCTTGACAAATGGGCAGATTTGGTGTAGTGTTAGAGACCATTTCTTAAGCATATTTAAAGTTTTACTTGACGAATTGATAATACAAAACACAAATAGCACGAGATTGTTACGAAGATTATGGACAAATTTCATACATTGTGAATACTATATTGACTGATTGTTTTGGTACAGTGTGGCCTTCTATTGTAACACTTGGGGATATTAATGGTACACCATGGCATGCTATTAGCACAACTCCCAAGTCTAAATACATAGTTAATAGTCCAAATGCTTTCTCATCAAAAAATGACAATAGATAAGAATACATTTATACGAGTATCTATAATGAAAAAATGGTAAGTGAAACTTCAATAACTCATTAAATAAATACTTAACATATTGTTATATAAGTTGCATACTGTGAATCCTAACTATACTATCAATCCTTAACATTTTGTCATATATAATTGAAATTAATTGAAACTTCATGGAATTTTGAGTTTCATACAATTTAATAGAGACATATTGTGATGAGGGGCGATACTTAGCATGTGCCAAATGGGCGATAACACATTGACCCATTAGTCTATTTCTTTTGTTTTTCTTTTAAAGTTTTATCTTTGACAAAAGCAAGAAATGGGCTGACAATGCAGTTTACTTATGTTTAACTCATTTAAAAGATTTGTAAGTGTGATGATATTGATATAATATTAAGATTTCTTTATATAATTCGTAAAATGACCATATTTGTGGAATTATTTGGAAAAATGATGTTAATCAATATGTTGGCATGATAGAGGAGAGAAAGGTATATAAAATATTAAATTTCAAGGTTGTTGAGAATAAGAGACCGTACAAGTTAGTGACACATTCACGTGTCATAATGTTTGCATTCGGGTAAAGGATCAAAGAAGTGCAAGAAGATAGCCCCAACATCATATTACAAAAGTTTGAATTTTTGGACTAAAAAACAATTAAAGATCGAGTTATTGAAAAATACAAACTAATAGGTGAACTTATCCCCCAAAAAATAATCTTTTATAAGATCATGTTATACTATGAATTAATATTTGTTAAATAATAAATATACTATATTAATCAGATGATTGTGGCATACTAATTGGGTGAAGAAAATCCAGTAATATGAATCTCAATGGAAACCGTGTTGAGAAATTGGACATACAATTTTTTTAACTAAGGTAATTAATTATATCATTACATGATCACGTCCTATATTCCCTATTCGATATTTTTTTCACTTAAAAGATAATCATTTCTAAAAATTGGCGAATATTACAGATTTAGGAAAATCAAGATCACTTTGTGGGCAACTATGCAATCAAAACAAATGAAGATATGCAAGATATTCGATATCTTTCCATACCAATTGTGATTATGTCATCGAATGTCAAACTATACAGAGGTATGACAATTCATTTACTTATTATGTACATCTAATTTTTTATTTCTTAACAATTAATTTTCTCTGCTATATGTATATATATATATATATATATATATATATATATATATATATATATATCTGTGTGTGTGTGTGTGTGTGTGTGTGTATTTTCTACAAACGTAACAAATACGTACCCAAATATTGTCATACTCAAGCTTGAAGCGCTAATGAATAGGTAAATGTTTAAATTAAGAATTTAAATTTTCAATTTTATTTCAATACAATAAACGATTGATTTATTGAATTCAGGAATACAAAATACACAACAATTTGAGACAATGGAGAATCTAAGTGCATCATAGAATTTAGGCTCAACTAATATGTTACCAATAAAAGAAAATATTATAGCCTAAAAAAAAGCGAGGAACATCTTAAGAGGAGGTAATATTGGTTATTCATAAAAAATTAAATAGATTACTTTCACAATATAAATATATAGCAAACATCATTTTTGCAGGTAAAGGATATGTCTGTTGAAGAAATGGTCATTCTTACCAACGAGAAGTTCGATTGGTCTTACATGTCATGCAAAATTTGTAATAAGGTGTTGACAAAGCTCGTAGAATCTTACATGCCTAAATTATGTAACATCGATAGTGGGAATCCAGTCCCCAAGTAAGATGAAACTACATTTAATTTAGTGAAAAAGATGTCACACGAGGGAATACTAAATGATTAAAAAATATAATAAATAAATGAATTACATATACAAACTGCAATTAGATGTCGATGACCCAACTGGACAAACAACATTTGTTCTCTTCGACAAGATAAGAGAAAAATGGTTGGATTTCCACTCTCCCATACTACTGTAGATGATAATAATGCGCAATGATTGACATAATATTATACTAAAAATTGGAAAATTCCTCCTATTTTTTATAACGTATAATTTTTTCAGGTAGTCTAAAGGAGTGTATTATGATATTCAAACACGTCATCGGAAGAAAGTATGATTTCATACTAAATATCAATTGGTACAAATTGATAATGGGGTAGGAATACTATATGGATACCGAATGCGAGCCGAATATTAGAGATAGTTCTTCCGGTGACTACCGCTAAAGCTCACAAAGGTACTAAATATATAATGATAGGACTTCTATATTAAAACAATATACTAACAATAACTTATTTTCGATAATTATCCAGGAAGAGAAAGTATATTGACACAAGAAAAGAGGAAATTTAAGTTTGGTTAGTCAATTGCATTACCCAAATTTTTATATTCTTTAAGTATCCTTAAAGTTCTTAAAATATAAACAAACTCTTTGATACATTGCAAGAAGAACTTAATTCACAACATTCTAAATCATGAAGTTACACAGAGACATCAAAAAAATTCATACGATCTTTGGAACCAAGGAGCCTTTCTACGATATTAAATTTCTAAGGATTATAATTTGTTGGGTCATTATATTTAATATTGTGAGAAAACAAGATGGGGTTTTCTACGTATATATTATTATCTTAGGCTATGCACACACAAATTCAAATTTCAATAAAATTTTAACATGATTACCAATTACGTGTACATGCGATAATGAAGTCCAAATAAAATATTAATCAATCACACAATCAAACCAAGGATGCGAAGAAGTAATGAAAAATCTCATTAGAGCAACCTTAGTATTCAATGTTGTAAAGAGTTTGACAGACACAATCGATGTACAAACTACTTAACAAAACTAAGTATAATGCGTAAGCTTTTAAAATCTTATACAAAATACCTCACAATCTAGCATCGTCCACAGAAATCGGTCTTCCCATCAGTATTTACTGATCACCCTTCTTCTTTAGCAGTAGGGCCTCTTCTCCACAAATCAGTAGTAGAGTAAAAATCTACAAGGGTTTGTACAAGTGTATGGAAACTTTTTTTTAAACAAACTCAACAAATCATGTAAGGGGTACTTGATTTAGAAAAGGAAAAGTGTTTCTCTAAAACATAAAAGTGGGAACTTTTGGTTCAGATATTAGAAATTCATTTTCGCGAAAAGTATTGAGAAAAACTTATTCAAACCGGTTTTTATTTACAAATTACAAATTTCGAGGTTTTGAAGTTGTTTGAATGAAAATGCAAGGTCATTCGAATAAGATTAGCTTTTCATTTTAACAAAACTCAGTTGTTCAAACAAGACAAATTTCTCGTGTTATTGTCCTTCTAATGAGGTGTGGAATATTTGTTAGAGGATTCTTGTTCGAAGGTCATTTAATGGCGCTCGAACGAAAAATTAATTTCGTTCTAACAAGATCTCCCAGAATATAATTTGACTGAGAAATAAAAACCACAAGTCATACCCCTCCATTAAAGTGTCGGTGTCCAATCCAGTGGCTTGAAATTCGGAACTATGCTTGGTCACTAACATGTCTTCAAATGATCGTGGAGGCAATGCAGAAGTAGTGTTCATTTCGAAACTCCAGTTTGTAACGGGATATGAAAAAATAAAAAATGCCTAAGCTATGAGCAATAAAAAAATATTTCTCTTACAAATCTCCCCCATTGGCTATTCTGGTACAAAACAAAAATCGAAAACCAAATTACATTTAAACCCATAAGATAATGATCCTCATGCCCTTCGAAATCCAAGAAACAGAATGAGATTTAAAACTTTTTCTTCAACTAAAATGGTTCTACCCTTAGCTAACATTGTCTTCATTTTATGTAGTCCATGAAATCATAATCTAATTAGAAGATGCCTACACATATGAAACAAATAAATACCATGACGCATATAAGTTTTGAAGAAAATTAAAACTCCCCATCCATTTGTTCTCCCCCTTTGTGTCCATAATAGACAAAGGAATTTAATCTAAATATGAATAATAAGCATCACATGAAGAATCAAAGTTATCATTAAATATATAATCAATAAAGCACATGTAATCATAATTTAGAAGGCATAATGTGTTCTCCCCCTATCACACAACTATTTTTAAACTTTTTTGATTTTTTTTATGTATAACAGGTATACGTATATAAAAGATACATATAGGTCCAAAACACATAGCACTATGGAATAACACTAAAATTCTCAAATCATGAAAATGAAATGTAATTGTTTGAATATTTTTCATAGTCAAATTAACATAAACAATCGTAAAATAGGTTCACGAAGTCATGAGATACTTTCTAAAGAAAGAACTCAATTTCATCCTTAGGTGTAAAAACTCTGAACTTAATTAAAAGTGGCTCGACTTAATAAATGTGTCATGAATTTTAATGATTCTCAATACAATAATGTTAACTTATTTAATGATTTTCAAGAAAGTTATGCAAATCCATTAATCTTCTACTTTATAACTCCCTCAAAATCTCACATATATAAAAATTCACTCTCAAATATTTTGAAGATATCACAATGCTCATACCTAGGTAAGCATCAATTGATATAAAATAAATGACCTTGGCACTTCTATTTTTGCGTGCCTTTAATATTTTTAGGCTCTTTTGCAAATGTTGGCTTATAACACAAAAGATTATTTTTTAAAGGAAATTATTTATTAAAAGATGAGTGAAGAAGAGTCCCTCACAAACGGTTTATAGAGCAAGAGATCGAAAAATCTAAGATAAATCCTCACAAGTATCTAGATTTAGAGCCTTTTTAAGGTCTAGCTTTAAAAGAAATTCGCACATCTTCATGGACAAGATCAATAATCTTTAAAGCCTTTATGATTTCCCATTCATATTCCCTTTCAATCCGAGCACACCAAATCCACCAACAAATGTAACATGGTAAGATAATAGAGAGAAAATATTTTATATTTTCCCCTCTTGAGTTTAATCACCAAGACATAAGGAGTCTTTTAAGAGAGGAAAAATTAAATCTGTACCCCATAATACCCGCAAAGTGCATCCAAACATTTTGAGCAATGATAATAATCCCAAACAAGTGATCAAAATCTTCTTCAGTTGGATTGACGCAGCATTTACACCTTGAAGTTGAGAAGATATGAAGTTTTTTTAATCTCGAGTCTAAAGGAAGAGCATAGTGGAGAAGACGCCACATAAAGAAAAAAACCTTTGGTAGGATTCTAGGATTACAATTGACTGAGAAAGAGAAAAGATTGCAATATCAATAGCGAACAAAGTCCCAGGCAGATTTTAATGTGAAACTACCATCAGAATTTGATTTCCACACATCTGGGGTATTATCTTCTACATTGTCATGATAAGTATCCCAATTTTTTTTTCATTCTGCACCATGTTGTACTTGAATAAGAGGGAGAGCCATAGAAGCTGTAATCAACTAGAGACGTATATCTCTTTTGCATGTACATTGCCCAAATACCGTCACCTTTGTGGAATAAAACCCCAATTTACAAGAGTAAGCTTTTATAATGTCAGCCAAACTTTTAATACCGACGCCAACTTCTGCGTAAGGGATAAATAATGCTTGTAACTTAACCCATTTGTGCTTCATTTTATCCTTAGAATCACCACAAATAAAAGTTGCGAAATTCCTTTCAAATCATTGGATCACAGCTACTGGCGGATCAATGACACAAAAAGTATGGAAATCCATTGATTGAAGCAGTGATCGAAGCAACACAATACGATCATTGTGTGAGAGCAATTTACCAGACCAGTTAAAACCTTTATGCATCATCGATGCTTCAATAGAGTTAAACATCTTTGATGATTTTCTACTCGTGAACAATGCCACTCCCATATATTTAACAGGGAGTTTTGTTTACACAAAACATGTTACGACTTTGATAATTCGACAGTGGGAAGTAGAGGTTGAAGCCGGGTATGAGAAAGAGGACGTAAGGCTGTTGATCATTTTCCCCAAAGTAACTTCATATTGATGCAAGAATTTTTTTAAGCAGCATAAACTTTTTTTCTCCCCATTTGTAAATATAAGATAGTCATCTGAAAAATAGAGGGAAGGAATAAAATAATATCCTAGATGTGTTGAAAATCTTTTAAACCGACCTTGTAACATAAGTTGATGAAGTCCCCTTGAAATAATTACAGTGACTATGATAAATAGGCTTGGAGAGAGTGGGTCACCTTGACGAATACCAAATTTCGATTTAAAAACCTCGCAAGCTTTGACATTAATGCAAATAGAGTACCAACAATTTGAGATAGCTCGACAAATCGAATCAATCCATGTTTCTAAAAAACCAAAAGCACGAAGTACTTTGGTTATACAAATCCATGAAACCCAATCATAAGCCTTTGACATATCCAATTTAATAAGAACAATTGATCCACAAATTATTTTGTTGAAATTTCACATAAGTTCTTGTGCCAAGAGAATGTTATCCGTGATGTTACAATCTTTGAAGAATCCTGCTTGAGAAATAAAAATAATTGTTGGAAGCAATTGGGCAAGCCTATTATTCATGATTTTTGTAATTATTTTATTAAAAAAAATTCATAAACTAATAGGCCTATCATCCTGACAAAATTTTGGGTTTAGCTCTTTTGGGATAAGAGTAATATTTATGGCGGACCAACTTTCAGAATTAGCATGACCTACAAAAAATACACAATATCATTAAAACTGTTAGTTTTAATGATTTCCCAACATTGTTGGAAAAACCATCCATTAAAACCATCCGGACCTACAACACTCTCTTTATCCATCCCAAACACAATCGCTCTAATTTCTTCCAAATCTAAGAACCTTGCAATCATTTCATTTTCCTCCCGAGTAATAATAGATGGGATGACATCCTGAAGTGTAAGGAATATCAGGAGAATGTGTGAGAATGTCTTCAAAATGTTTCACGAATGTAACACCCTGCCTAATTAAATACCGGGTGGCCAGTCCCATACCAAATTAAAACAGACTAAACAGTTGGCTCATTCTTAGCATCACTGTCAAAAACATTTACAACTCACCCAATACTCAATTAAGCTTGTATTAAAAACTTTCCAAATTTTAATTTAACAAAATCCATTTCCATTTTAAGAATAACACTACACATTTTATTCTACAACACGGATAACACAATAAATAACTCAAAAGAATTTAAATGCAACTGGAATAAACATTCCCAAATAATATAAATAGTTTACAATAATCCCAACAATGTTAAATGTATTAAAAAGTCCTGAATACAATAGTATTTGACTCCGACAGAAATTGATAACTGAAATCCTTTGGGCGACATGCCTTAACTAAGAATACTGTGAATCAAAAAGATGATAGGCGTCTAAGCAAAACTCCATAGCTCCATAGCTCCATAGCTCGTCACAATCAACTATGGTAGGCTTCCCTGTTGCTAGACACCTGATATAGAGATACAATAGAAAAGAAAATATGCAAGGAAACGGGTCAGAGCCCGAATGTGTAGATGATTTTTAAAACAACAAGTATTTAACAAGTGCAATAAATCATTTATTATGTACATGTTAGATCCAACTCTCACTTGCTATTTTGACCTCTCAACTAGAGTGCACACTTAACGTTTCCTATTAACCTCCTAGTTAATGGTTCCTCTTTTCTAGTCTCCATATTATAATTCCATTCCCATATCATAATCCCCATATGTCCCATACCAAACGTCACATTATTATTCATTTACATTTCTCCTTTATATGATTCGCTTCTCATTAACATGAATCTTTACTCATTAATATGATTTGTTTCTCATTAACATGAATCATTACTCATTAATATGAATTGTTTATCATTAACATGAGTTAAGCTTTTCAATTCTATAAGCATAAACATTCATTAACTTAATTCCATTATCTTTCTCTATTCACCGTTATCTACAATTATCACCGTAGATAGATTTAACCACAATATATCCATTTAATCATTTAATCCACTATATATATTCATATATAATACGGCACCCCGAGTCACAGCTGCGGTGCAATGCATTACTCTGCTATCATGTCCCATCATCACAGGTCGCTGAATAGGGGACTAAAGGTTCAATAAGATTCCATGAACCACAAACAACAAAAAACAAATTGCAGGCGAACATAGTTCTCGTATCCATGGGTCACGCACATACCTACGTACCAACAGTCAGCGGACTTATCAACTCCCCGATAAGTCTTTCATAGACCTATGTTCTCGAGCGACAAATCAAAGATCCCATGGATTCATCAGGATATGACTGCCCTCACGCGCAAACCTTCCACCGATAGCAAGTAAGCTAGGTATGTCATACACATAATCATTAATCAATCAAATAGGTATTATCCTACCTATAGTACACTAACAACAAGGTACTCACATTAACCTTAGATTATTCCTTTACGTAGCATTATATCTCTTTAAATCCCACGTATTAAAATATCATATCTTTACTTCATAATTTAATTATCCTCGCATCCTATAACATCTCTCCACTCCCGATGTCGTTAAGGTTCATGCGCGGACCATCTCGCAAAGCGAAATCCAAACAAGGAACCCCTCCAATATACTACTACTTCACTTTGTCGATCGAGGAGGTCCGGCAACTTCAACTATGCGATCGGGATAACCTCATACCTTCTTTCAACCAAATGTGTTCTAAACTCCCATCTCAATCCAGGAGACATACCACTACGCTCTTGTACTACACTCAGCCTTTGCGAAATCAATAATGAGCTTAAACTCAGTCCTTGATGTTCAAATTGTAACCCTAAAGCTACCCTCACTCAATACACAAGATTCAAATAGGTTTTTCCTCAACATATATTCAGTAAGAAGTCACTAATATCCTACTGGACCATAACATTATTTCTCCCGAACTACTACGAGTTTAGTTCTCCTTTTAATTAAGGTTAAAACCGATAGTTTCAAATCTCTTATAAACACATCTTCTTTCACTTAGGATTAAACCCTCTTGTAAACTTAAGGATACCTAGGTGTTATATTAAATATCCCTTACTGGTCCTATCTTAAATCATCATACATCCCCATTTGGAATTTAACAAATGAATCTAGCAACCGAAATTCCATTCAATATAATTTTCATCATTTAAATCACTTGAATCAAAATCAATTTAATTCAAATCTTATCAAGGGTTTACTGATATTTTCTAAGTCCCATAATATCCAAATAATAATCACCAAAGATCCACAAAAGGTTTGGGATAAGAATCAACATTTAAAAAGAAGTAACTTTACATATTCTGGGGAGGTCGATCGATCGAAGGCAGGGGTCGATCGATCGATCCCTCAGGTCACAGCCTGGTTTTTCTGCATTTCAGCAGCTACGGGTTTAGCAACTTATGATCATTTATACCTTCATCTAAACATCCCAAATGACTTATAATATTTACTATATGATATATCAACATATATGAATGATTTCCAATACTCTAAACATCCTAGAATCATCAAGGGATTGGATTAAAAATCATGTTTATCTCCTTATTTTCAGAAAATTTATCAACATATCATCTTCAAGAATACATCAATGGGTTTGATAGTTTCTTTAACAGATTCATGACTATTTTGTGGATTATTATCAACCTAAAACATGAGTTTAATTCCTATATCATTTCAGTTTCCATAAATCCATTTAATACTCCATTATTTCTTCCAAACATAAATAATCTTCTCTTTTCATACTATTCTAGCATGGACAATATACAAACTTAAATTTCCATTATCATACACTTGCCTTTACTGAAGGTCTAATCCTTTGGTGTAGTATATCTCAGTTGGTTGTCCCTTCTCCGGTCAAACTCCGGTGGTGGTTGGTGGTGGTGAACCTTGGTTCTTGTTCTTCTCCTTCCCAAGTACCCTTCCACTCTCTCAAGGAAGATGGCTTCTCTAATTTATGAAGAGGAGATGAATAACCCACATACACTTAATCTATCAATACTTATAATAGGACAAACCCAAAATCACTATTCATCCCCCTAGAAAATGACCAAAATGCCCTTTCGGGTTGTCTATTCATTTCCAAATGACCCGAGACTCAAAATTAACATCCAAATAGACTTTTCTGACTATTTCAAACCTTCCGGACGCAACAACGTAGTCGAAATAACTATTAGATCGATAGAAAATAAATTTCCTTTTAATTTAATAAACTAGTCCCGACACGTCCCATACCGCGTCTGACTAAAAATATAAGTTACCGAATTTATATCATACAGTCATATCAATGACATCACATTCATATATTACCTAAATATCTTTAAGTAATATTCAAAATCATCCATTTTAATATCCACCGTCTGGATAAAACCCGAATGAATTAATTAATTAATAATAAAATCTAATTAATCCATTAATTTAAAATATAACCCATTTTAAAAATCATTTAAAATTACGGGGTATTACATACTTCCCCCCTTATAACAGAATTTCGTCCTGAAATTCAGGAATATAAGTCATACCGGTAAGGTCAACTCCGAGTATAAATCTCACATCGCAAAAAATCCAAGATATACCGCCCAAACAGTACATTAACAAAATCCCTATCGATGTTATGCGCCAAGCCTCACCATATAGTTTCAACTGAATCAAATTTAGACTTTACCTAATCTTCCCTATACCGTCCTCGTGACAAACTTTGGGAAAAATGATCCTCTTGTAGTGAACAAATAAATCCTGAAGTCACAATTACTTACCTTTTTCACAATTATGAAAAAGACTACAATCCAATCATCCAGGGTGCCCATACACCCTCTCGTACCGCTTTCAATATTAAAAGTTTCGCAAAGGTATTAAACTCGTTTCCCAAAGACCTAACTTATTTCGACTCCCAACGGTTATTAGTTTCATGTGTGGGGTGTCTCGCAAGCAAAATCCAAACAAGGAACCACCCCGATACACTACTTCCTAAAGTAGTCGGTCATCGAAACTCCTAAGGTCCTTAGTCAATAATATATAAAAATTTGGTTTATAAAAAAACATCAGGTTTATCAATTTAAAACAAAAATTAGGTTTTATCGATTTCAAATAGGTTCTACGCATCTACTCTCTTATTGGAGACAAGATGCAGACATATACTCTCATATACCACAAGTCAATGCACGCCGATAATCAAATCACACTCGGACATGCTCAAGGTAAGTAATCCCATGATAAAAATCAAACCCACATGATAACATGTAATATAAAGGTCACCCACACCCCTCAGTGAGTCTACGTAAATAGCAGTGCTATAGTCTAAGTTTAGCAACCCTTTTGCCCACACAACATTAATCGTAACAAAATCTATATACACTTCATAATCCTTAGATAGAAAACATACCCTCATTCACGGGTGGTGGTTGTTGATTCACTGCCTGATGGATGTTATATACACGCCCGTACTGACCCTGCTGCGCGGGTGCTGCTGGAATGGGAGGCAATGCTAGCCCCGGAGCTGGAGCTGGAAGAGCAGCTGGTGGAAACACTGGTACCTGTGGCTCCTACCGAGCATGTTGTTGCTGAGGGAATTTTTCTTTCTCAGGACAATCTTGACGTCTATGGCCATACTTGCCACACACAAAACATTTTCTCATAAACTTTCCACCACCTTGCCCCTGTTGACCCCGAACCTGCTGGCCATTACCTCCCTTCCCTTGGCCCTGATGAGCATGTCTCTGGCCTTGATTTTCCTGTTGTCCTTGCCCAATACCTCTATCCTCAAATCGAGAATCTCAAGATCGCAAACGCTTAGCATAATCCCCTGTCTGGGAACCCTGCTCATTCTGACGCTGATGACTCTGCCCTAGCTGAGTCCCACTAAAACTTCCCCCGGTAGTCTTACAGTACAGGCCTGACCCAAACCCCCGCTTGACACCCTGATTATGGAAGCGGTTATCTTGGCATTGGAGCATTGCAACATTAAGAACATCTTCATACGTACGTAATGAAAGATTCCCCAATAAATGTTGGCTAATTTTATAGTTCAACTCATTAGTGAACATTAGGACTCTCCTCTCCTCAGTAGGTACTTCGGCTGGTACCAAATTAGTTAATCTCGTAAACTCTTCCTCATATTCCGCCACAGTTTTCTCTCCCTGTTTCAAATCAAGTAGCTTCCGCCTCATCTCTGTCTGGATGGCGGAAGGAAAATACTTCCCATCAAACTGTACCTAAAAGTCTTGGATAGTCATTGTGTCCCTCTCCTCCATAGTGGGCGTAGCTTCCCACCATTGCAAAGCTGCCCCTACTAGCTTGAATGTGGCTAGTATTTGACGTTGAACCTCAGTGCATTCGATCATTCTCAAGTGCCGGTAGATATCTTTCTTCCATTGGCTATCAGTCACAGCATCTGATCCTCCTTGAAATTCAGGTGGGTACGCTTTCTGAAAGGCATCCCTCGCTCGTTCCCATGCAGTACCGGTGCCGGTACGGGAGCCTGCTGAACAGCAGCTACACCAGCATTGACTGCCTGAGCGACAATTGCAGCAACTTCGGCTATAGTCATTGTACCCTGAGCTGGGGCGGGCTGAGGTGCACGTTGCGGAGGCATCTGAAACGAGAGAGCACTATCAGTATTTGATATCTCAAAATAGCTGAAGATCGTAAGCGTAAATAGAAAAGCAATAATCCTACTCATAGGGCTCTACATCAAAGAACGCTAAGATGAAGACACAATAAGCTGTATAGATCCTAAAGGACACTAGAACCTGATGCTCTGATACCACCTGTAACACCCCGCCTAATTAAATACCGGGTGGCCAGTCCCATACCAAATTAAAACAGAATAAACAGTTGGCTCATTCTTAGCATCACTGTCGAAAACATTTACAACTCACCCAATACTCAATTAAGCTGGTATTAAAAACTTTCCAAATTTTAATTTAACAAAATCCATTTCCATTTTAAGAATAACACTACACATTTTATTCTACAACATAGATAACACAATAAATAACTCAAAAGAATTTAAATGCAACTGGAATAAACATTCCCAAATAATATAAATCCTTTACAATAATCCCAACAATGTTAAATGTATTAAAAAGTCCCGAATACAATAGTATTTGACTCCGACAGAAATTGATAACTGAAATCCTTTGGGCGACATGCCCTAACTAAGAATATTGTGAATCAAAAAGATGATAGGCATCTAAGCAAAACTCCATAGCTCCATAGCTCCATAGCTCGTCACAATCAACTATGGTTGGCGTCCCTGTTGCTGGACACCTGATATAGAGATTAAATAGAAAAGAAAATATGCAAGGAAACGGGTCAGAGCCCAAATGTGTAG
This sequence comes from Sambucus nigra, assembly GCA_949130495.1. Taxonomy (NCBI): domain Eukaryota; kingdom Viridiplantae; phylum Streptophyta; class Magnoliopsida; order Dipsacales; family Adoxaceae; genus Sambucus; species Sambucus nigra. Next base: position 524,626,858 of record OX422209.1, read on the forward strand.
ATGATTTTTAAAACAGCAAGTATTTAACAAGTGCAATAAAGCATTTATTATGTACATGTTAGATCCAACTCTCACTTGCTATTCTCACCTCTCAACTAGAGTGCACACTTAACGTTTCCTATTAAGCTCCAAGTTAATGGTTCCTCTTTTCTAGTCTCCATATTATAATTCCATTCCCATATCATAATCCCCGTATGTCCCATACCATACGTCACATTATTATTCATTTACATTTCTCCTTTATATGATTCGCTTCTCATTAACATGAATCTTTACTCATTAATATGATTTGTTTCTCATTAACATGAATCATTACTCATTAATATGAATTGTTTCTCATTAACATGAGTTAAGCTTTTCAATTCTATAAGCATAAACATTCATTAACTTAATTCCATTATCTTTCTCTATTCACCGTTATCTACAATTATCACCGTAGATAGATTTAACCACAATATATCCATTTAATCATTTAATCCATTATATATATTCATATATAATACGATACCCCGAGTCACAGCTGCGGTGCAATGCATTACTCTGCTATCATGTCCCATCATCACAGGTCGCCGAATAGGGGACTAAAGGTTCGGTAAGATTCCACGAACCACAAACAACAACAAACAAATTGCAGGAAAACATAGTTCTCGTATCCATGGGTCACGTACATACCTACATACCCATAGTCATCGGACTTATCAACTCCCCGATAAGTCTTTCCTAGACCTTTGTTCTCGAGCGACAAATTAAAGATCCCATGGATTCATCAGGATATGACTGCTCTCACGCGCAAACCTCCCACCGATAGCAAGTAAGCTAGGTATGTCATACACATAATCATTAATCAATCAAATAGGTATTATCATACCTATAGTATACTAACAACAAGGTACTCACATTAACCTTAGATTATTCCCTTACGTAGCATTATATCTATTTAAATCCCACGTATTAAAATATCATATCTTTAATTCATAATTTAATTATCCTCCACTCCCGACGTCGTTAAGGTTCATGCGCGGAGCGTCTCGCAAAGCGAAATCCAAACAAGGAACCCCTCCAATACACTACTACTTAACTTTGTCGATCGAGGAGGTCCGACAACTTCAACTACGCGATCGGGATAACCTCATACCTTCTTTCAACCAAATTTGTTCTAAACTCCCATCTCTATCCAGGAGACGTACCACTACGCTCTTGTACTACACTCAGCCTTTGCGAAATCAATAATGAGCTTAAACTCAGTCCTTGATGTTCAAATTGTAACTCTAAGGCTACCCTCACTCAATACACAAGATTCAAATAGGTTTTTCCTCAACATATATTCAGTAAGAAGTCACTAATATCCTACTGGTCCATAACATTATTTCTCCCGAACTAGTACGAGTTTAGTTCTCCTTTTAATTAAGGTTAAAACCGATAGTTTCAAATCTCTTATAAGCACATCTTCTTTCACTTAGGATTAAACGCTCTTGTAAACTTAAGGATACCCAGGTGTTATATTAAATCACCCCTACTGGTCCTATCTTAAATCCTCATACATCCCCATTTGGAATTTAACAAATGAATCTAGCAATCGAAATTCCATTCCATATAATTTTCATCATTTAAATCACTTGAATCCAAATCAAATTAATTCAAATCTTATCAAGGGTTTACTGATATTTTCTAAGTCCCATAATATCCAAATAATAATCACCAAAGATCTACAAAAGGTTTGGGATAAGAATAAACATTTAAAAAGAAGTAAATTTACATATTCTGGGGAGGTCGATCGATCGAAGGCAGGGGTCGATAGATCGATCCCTCAGGTCACAGCCTGGTTTTTCTGCATTTCAGCAACTACGGGTTTAGTAACTTATGATCATTTATACCTTCATCTAAACATCCCAAATGACTTATAATCTTTACTACATGATATATCAACATATATGAACGATTTCCAATACTCTAAACATCCTAGAATCATCAAGGGATTGGATTAAAAATCATGTTAATATCCTTATTTTCAGAAAAATTTTCAGCATATCATCTTCAAGAACACATCAATGGTTTTCATAGTTTCTTCAACAGATTCATGACTATTTTGTGAATTATTATCAACCTAAAACATGAGTTTAATTCCTATATCATTTCAGTTTCCAGAAATCCATTTAATACTCCATTATTTCTTCCAAACATAAATAATCTTCTCTTTTCATACTATTCCAACATGGACAATATACAAACTTAAATTTCCATTATCAAACACTTGCCTTTACTGAAGGTCTGATCCTTTGGTGTAGTATATCTCAGTTGGTTGTCCCTTCTCCGGTCAAACTCCGGTGGTGGTTGGTGGTGGTGAACCTTGGTTCTTGTTCTTCTCCTTCCCAAGTACCCTTCCACTCTCTCAAGGAAGATGGATTCTCTAATTTGTGAAGAGGATATGAATAACCCACATACACTTAATCTATCAATACTTATAATAGGACAAACCCGAAATCACTATTCACCCCCCCTAGAAAATGACCAAAATGCCCTTTCGGGTTGTCTATTCATTTCCAAATGACCCGAGACTCAAAATTAACATCCAAATAGACTTTTATGACTATTTGGAACCTTCCGGATGCAACAACGCAGTCGAAATGACTATTAGATTGATAGAAAATAAATTTCCTTTTTAATTTAATAAACTAGTCCCGACACGTCCCATACCGCGTCTGACTAAAAATATAAATTACCGAATTTATATCATACAGTCATATCAATGACATCACATTCATATATTACCTAAATATCTTTAAGTAATATTCAGAATCATCCATTTTAATATCCACCGTCTGGATAAAACCCGAATGAATTAATTAATAATAAAATCTAATTAATCCATTAATTTAAAATATAACCCATTTTAAAAGTCATTTAAAATTACGGGGTATTACAATGAAGTCCTCCTAAATACTTTTTTGATCATCAATTTTTACACCATCTTGAGTTTTAATACTATTAATAAGGAGGTTTGATTTTTTAACCTTAGACATAGTGTGGAAAAAGCCGGTAATTAAGTCCCCTTCAGATGATCAATTGACACTAGCCTTTTGGCACCAAAAATAATTCTTAATACTCATTTATTTGTTGAAAAGTGACTTTGATTTCAAAAAATTCCATCCTATTCACAAAAAATTCCATCCTATTCATAAGCACTTTCTTTGGAAATAAGCACATCTTCAACATTTTTAATTATTTGGTGAATGTTTTTAAACTCATTTGTATTCCAAGACTTACAAACATTTTTTAATCTCTTATGTTTTGATGAAAATGTATAAAGAGGTTCACCTTTCACTTCCCTATTCCAAGATTCCGAAATAATCCTAAGAAAATCATCATGCTTTGTCCAAGCATTAATTAATCTATAAGGTTCAGGCCATCAAAATCCGATTTAACCATTTGAATTAATGAAGAATGAAATCCATTATTACACCAATTTGTATTATTAAAAATCCTATCAAGACGAGCCAAGATGCGATTAACACCATCTCTATTATTACACCAAGTGAACCGAGAGCCTTTATAGTCAAGTTCTAAGAGCCTAGACTGATAAATACAATCATTACATTCTTCAACTGCCAAATTGTTAATACCACACCCACCCACCATTTTATATTGAGACCTGACTACATTAAAATTGCCACCAATGATCCATTGACCTTTAATTGAATTTGCAAAATATTCCATATCCAACCATAATGAACTTCTTCCCGCAAGTTTGCATTTAGCATATACACGTGATGGAAAAAATGGATTTATAAAGTTGGCATAATCCACTTTGATAGACCTTGATTATTATCTTGTGAAACATCAAAAGACAAGTCATATTTCCATACGACCTAAATTTTGTTTGAAACATTAGCCACCGCTCCTTCAAAATTCATCCGTCTACAATGACATTTTAAATTCTCAACATGAATTTTAGGCTCCAATAAACAAACTACACCTAAGTTATAGGACTTAATTAATTTTTTAAGTCTGCGCACAAATGGGGACTTCCCAACCCCCCGGATATTCCAAAAAAGACATATAATCAATTAAAACCTTCAAAAAGGAATTAATTAAGGGCTTACCAGCAGATCTGGTGGATTATACTTTCATTTGAACCCAATGTTTCCTAGTAGGCCTCGATATGGTGACCGGGGTTTTCCCCACTTTTAAGACCTTTTTGAATTTAGAGCCCATTGACACAGAAAATTCTTCCAAATGTTGTAAATTATTTGGGATTAAATTTTCAAGCTCTTCATTATCTGAAGACATGGATAGTTTGCAACCATTTGTGTCCTTATTTTTCCTTGTTTTAGGCCTGGTAGAAACATTAAGACTTAGTAACAAAGTCGGGTTGGGTGGGACTGACCTAAATTTTGGAATATCATCTATATATCAAAGCCAACGAACACGTCTTCTTCAATTGACTCAATATCAATACAAGAGTTTACTTAAATGAGTTGTTTAACTTTGGGACAAAATCATTATCAGCCAAAGTATCGATGTTTCGGGCTTTTGTACCCTCTGTAAGCAGCTCGATCCTGTTGGTGCAAAAGATGGATGAAGGTTTAGGGACAGGGCTAGAGTTATTAGGAGGAGCAATGCTTATGGATGGAAGAAGATATAAGGTTTTAGAATTTTGAGAGGTTGTGTGGCCATCCCGGATCCTCGCCGCGGGCGGGCGTATGAAGGGAGGATCCTCGGGTCCCGCGCGTCCCTCTCAAGAGCGCTTCGGCCGACGTCGTTTGATATGAGGTGTAAAAATGTAGAGAGATTTGGAGTCGCTAGTCTATTTTACTCAAAGCAGACAAAAGAAAAAGGGGAAGCCATCCCAAAGGATGGCATCGAAAGACATACTGGTGCATGCGAAACAAAAATGATTCGAGAAGGGTTCGGAGGCTAAGTTATGAAATGGGAAGGTGTAAGGCACCCATTCTACCCTTTCGGTCTCTCATGGATGTTTGATATTTTCCCTTTTTATTTTTCCCATGATATGTGTGCATGTGTATAAATATAGTGGAGATAGGAATCCTCGACTTGTATCATGAAAGAGATAAAGTGAGTCATCCGTAGGAACGTATAGAAATAATATTAGAAAATAAAATTTACGCGATTACCCTTACGTTGATCGTTATAATGGAACGATAACGCATATGGAGTAATACGTCACTAAGAGCAAGTATATATAATATAAGAAAATTGGATTTATAGAAGATATAAAATGAGTGAAAAAGTGAGAATAGGACTCGAGTCTTGGGTTTTACCCCGAGACGCCTACGTAGCCTATAAACGCATCAAATTCCAATGAGTTTGCATACAAAACGAGGGGTGGTGTTTATCCCATAAATACAAAAAGGGGGGATCTCTTATTTGTGTGAGTGTGTGTGTGTGTAGAAAAAGTGTTTTAGTTGTGAGAAAAGTATGAGAATCCCTTTTGGAATTTATGAGCAAACCCTATTTTTCTTGTTTTATGGGTTTTATTTATCTGAAAATAAGAGATTTGCAATAATACTTAAATAAAAAGTATATTAGGTTGTGTTAGATGAGATAATATAAACGCTAAATGATAAAACAAGTTATTGCGAATTTAAGAGAATTTGGAGAGAAAGTTGAGAAAGTTGGACCTTCTTGAAGATCTTGAGCTTGATCTTGAATGAGCAACCCTTGCACTTGGATGATGGTGGAGAGTGGATAATTCACCAAGTTTGATGAAAAGGATGATGTAAGGTGGAAGTTAAAAAGGGATTTGGATGTTGAAATCGCGCTGCCTTCGAGTGAGGTTTTTGGGATTCGCTGAGGGCGATTTCTATCAGATCTGGTCTCCCTTTGCAAATGTGGTGAAGGCCTCCTTTTATAGGACCAGGTCATTGCCGATCAGCATAGACCTGGTCCTGCCCATTGGCACCTGCCGATAGGCAGGGTCTGGAACCTGCCATTTGGCAGTGTATTTCAGGCCTTTTTGGAAAATTAGCTGCCGAGGGCAAACCGTTGGTCAGAATCGTGCACGGGGTAAACTGTTTAAAAGGCAGTTCAGAGACCTTTGAAATTCCTTGAACCGGTCCTGAGTTGGGGAGTTGACTTTGGGTCAAATATGGCTCGGAAGAGTTTGTCGGTCCATTGGACGGGGAATCATTCGAACGTAAACGGATAATTCGTCTGCATGGTAAGTTCGAATCACATATGGAACGGACCATTGGAAAGGTTAGTAGATGTAATTCGACATTCCAAAGAGTTTGGCCAAGTTTGGGGAGTTGACTTTGATCAATCGGGCCTTGGAAGCATTCGGTGAGCTCATGGAGTCAAACGAATTGTTCATCCGCATGGTAAGTTAGAATCGCACACAGAGTGGACCATTAGAAAAGGGGTTTCAGTGCCCTTCAAAGATTCATTCAGTCTCGATCGAGCTGAAGAGTTGACTTAGGTCAAACAGAACTTAAGAGCACTCGGTGGCCTCTAGATCAAGTTTCGAACGCAAACGAATCGTTCATCCGCATGGTAAGTATGAATTGTGTACGAGACTGACGGTTGGAAAGGGATTTCAGTGCCCTTTGAATATTTATTTAGCTTTGGTAGAGCTGAAGAGTTTGGCTTTTTGGTCAAACGGAGCCTAGGAGTGCCTGATGGCTTCTAGGTCAGTACTCGGGGTAGGACCTAGGTTTATAATGATGAAGGGAGATACTAGGGATCTAAGGAGAGTTATGGGGTAACAGAATGGGGTGTCTACATAGCCCCTCAATGGGTGAGTTTAGAATAAATGATAACTGTCGAATACACACTATATGATGCTTTTAAGGGAGTATGACCGATTCAGAGGGTCGAGGCCGATTCTGAGGACCTAAGATGTGTGCTGGGGATGACGAATTTTGTGGGACAGAGCCAAATCTATGGGCTTAAGTGATGAGGGTGACCGATTCTGCGGGTCAAAGCCAATTCTGCGGGCTTAGGGTGATGATCTAATAACCGAGGTTAATTTTGACCTAAGAGTGGTGACGACCGAGGATTGAGGTCATTTCTGACCTAACTCAAGTGAAGATCCAGGACCAAGGTCAATTCTAACCTAAGAGTGGTGACGACCGAGGACCGAGGTCAATTCTGACCTAACTCGGGTGACGATCCAAGACCGAGGTCAATTCTGACCTAAGAGTGGTGATGACCGAGGACCGGGGTCAATTCTGACCTAACTCAAGTGATGATCCAAGACCGAGGTCAATTCTGACCCAAGAGTGGTGACGACCAAGGACCGAGGACAATTCTGACCTACCTCAGGTGACGATCCAAGACCGAGGTCAATTCTGATGATCCATGATCGAGGTCAATTCTGACCTAAGAGTGGTTACGATCGAGGATTAGGTCAATTCTGACCTAACTTAGGTGACGATCCAAGACCGAGGTCAATTCGGACCTAAGAGTGGATAAATATTGGATTTTGATTCTGCTGGATAAAGTGCTTTATGAGTTTGATCTGAGTTGGGGAGATGATAGCTGGGGGAGGTTTTGTTTCTTTAGGTGGCCTCGCAAGGGGGAACAACCAATTTTGGTGATGTAAAAACTCCGCTCAGGAAGTGATCAGGTGATCCTTAGAGATCCTCTAGGGATTTTTCGGGAGGAGATTCACTTGGTTTTGAGGATTTCACTGGGAAAGAGGGGTTCCTCTTGAGGGAATGCAAAATTTTCCTTGTGAAAATGTTCTAAATCTTTTCTAGGAATTTTAGGAATTTTTTGAGGATTTTTCGGGGCTTTCGGGTATTTTTTGGGAATTTCTGTACGAAATTTAAGGGCGATGGTGGTCGGCATGGTTTGAGGGGTTCCATTCGGCAGTGGCACAGACTTTTGGACTACCTCGGGAAGGTAAAGAGTTAGTGCCGATCGGTATAGTGGGGGTCAGTGTCGATCGTCATGGCGCTTGGCATCCTATATAAAGGGGGTGAATCCCTTTATTTTTTAACAACTTCCTTGCTTTCTCTCTTTCTGTGATTCCTCTGCAAATCATTCTAGCATTTTAATCTTCATGAAATGGACGCTTTTGTGAGCACCGCAGTCCATAGGGAGTTGTTGACCGTTGATGACTGGGCGAATGTGGAATGGAGGGCCAGGGCGCCTCTTACTTTGGGGAGTGAGAACTCCTTTGATGCGTTTGAGCCTATTGCAGATGAGAGGACCTTGCTGCAGGAGCCGTCGCATCATCGCTCTTCGAAAGTGAATCTTGGCGGTTATCTAAGTGACCTGACCTTTGGCATTCCTTTCTTTTTGATGATTTTTCTTTCTTTCTTGACTTCTGATGAGATTTTTTTCCAGTTCGATATTTCTTTGAAGAACATGCGCGCCCGCGGGTCGATGGGGCTCAGGGACGTCTAGGAGCATCTCCCACCTGTGGTGCATTGGGTGGTATCATCAGTGGGTTTTGGGAGGTTGTCATCTACCCTAGATGAGATGCCTTGTTCGACAGCGATCCTATGCGATTTGGGGGAGAGGTGGTGGGATACTACCCACACCTTCCATTTTAGCTTCGGGGAGATGACTGTGACTCCCATAGACGTGCAACAACTGTTAGGGATGGATTATGATGGAGAGCAGAAAGAGGTGGATCGATCTTTACGGGTGAGACCGGAGGCAGTGCGTGCGGCACTTGGAGATGTAGGGAGGATAGTTTCTGGGGATTCTATCTGGATGTCCCTGCTGAAGGATGTCCTGTTGGGCAGGGCGATTAATGTGGAGGACGGGTTGCAGGTAAGGAAGATGGCTCGATTATTTATTTTTCTAGTGTTGGGAGGTTTTATGGTGGCGTCGAGCGGTGACGTCGTCCATTTGTGGTTCTTGCCGTATTTGAGGATGTTTTCGAACATTCCTTTCTATGATTAGGGGAGTCTGACTTTGGCGCCCCTTTGCTCTTTTCTGGATGCATTCAACCAGTGCTACCGACAGACCTTTACTTGAGCCACATACCTTCTTGAGGTATTCTTCAGTTTGCGCATTTTTCATGCATTCACATTTTCCTTTCATGCATCCGCATTTTCCTTATGCGACTCTTTTTGTTCTTAAATTCTTATCTTTGACAGACGTGGTTTTATGAGGTGATTGGGTGAAATACCCCGCTGATCGCTCTAAAGGACGACATCATTGAGAACTTTTATCGATTGTATCGATGGCGTAAGGCTAATCTGTAGTCGAAGGGGTCTCTCTCTCTGGAGGCGGTGCGTCAGGTCATGAATGACCTGACCAGTGGTAGGGTAAGACTCTTTCCATCTTCAGTCTTGATTTTTGCACCTTCTGATCTTTTATTGATTTATGCCTGCTTGGAGATTTTCAGGCAACATTTTATCCCTGGGGGACAACCATTCAGGATGCGAGGACGATCGGGGTGAACGTGCAGATGAAGCAATTGATGGCGCATAAGTTTGGCCATTCTTGGTATCTTAGGGAGAGGGTGGTTCGCCATATTGTCTAGGAGGAGGTGGTGGTGCCACCTGCGCATCCTCCTACGTCTATGAGGCGGGAACGACTGCTGTCGGAGGATGCGAGGATTGCGACAATGATCGGTGAGTCCTACTTGTTGTACACTGATAAGGTTGCGCCATATGACTATATGGACTTTCTAATGAGCTGGTTGATGGTACCCAGCATATATGATGCCCTACCTTTCCCTCCTACGGGTTCGAGTCGGGCGATGGGATCTTCCCACAGTGGTGGCGATCGGACGACATCTACGTCATCTGCGACTTCAGAGGTTCCTTTTGTGCGATTTCACACTCCTTCATACAACATTCGGCGGGCTGATGGAGGGATGGTGCCTATGCTGCATCATCCTCATGCGATGGATTCGGAGGAGTTGGGTTTGACAGAGGAGGTTCTCCGACCTGCGGTATACCTTTCTATTATTCTCTTTATTTCGTTTCTATTTTGGTCATCTCTGCTTTGATACTCATTTTTCCTTTTCCTTGTAGAAAGTCCAAGTGTCGACCACTTGGCTAAGAGACATCAGAGACTGGATATCTTCGACGATTGACCATATTCGCGATGCGGTTCCTGTTCCTTCTTGCTTGGTGTCGTCTGCTTCGTCTAGAGAGGACTCTGGCTTGGGTAGTGGTGGTGCATCATCTCACCGTAGGGGAAGAGAGCACGTCACAGGGGTGGAAGCTCTTAGAGAGAAAGGTGGGTAATAGAGAGAGAGAGAGAGAGAACGAGGGTTCGGGCTGAGTCCCATTGTTTTTTCTTTTTATTTCCTACAAAATTGATGTAACAAAGAAACAAACAAATGCAATGTAATGGAGTTTTTTATTATCATTTATTAATGATGAATGCATGCTCTTTTTACTTTGCTGCTGAGATCGTAAAAAGGAGTATTTTTTTTTTTTGGAATATTTTTTTTGAAAGGTAGTTTTAAATTAAAAACGAAAATTATATAAGGAGGAAAATGGATTTTGAAATTCTGTTGAGAAGATTAATTTATTTTTATTGAGTTTTCTGATTTGACAAAAGAGGAAAAAAGGGAAATTTCTAAAAATGGGGGGTTGCCGATCGACAAGCACCCTATCCTGCCTATCGGCTGTTCAGTCCAGCCCCATCAATTCAAAGCTTTGATTGGTACCCTCTTCAGCCTTTTTTGTTTTGTGGGGTAGGATTCCCTCTAATTTCTAAAGGGCTTATGTCTCTTGTGAGGGTTCTCAAGTATAAAAAGGGGTAAGGGTGGAGTGTTTTCATCACACCTTCGCACTCTTACTTACCGCCCACTATCTCTTAGCTTTGCAAGATGGCTCTCCCTGGTAGCATTGAGTTTTCTAACTACCTCGAAGCCTTAGAAGCAATGTTCTCTTATAATGTCGACTATGATGCTTTCAACATGCGTCGAGTCTCCTTGTGGCGCAATCGGCCTATTGAGTGGAACATGCTGATGGTAGCGGTACAATTCTGGTACCCCGAGGACCATGTATTCCACTTTGAGTTGGATGAGGTTTGTCCTACCTATGAGGAATTTTATGCCATTCTGAGTGTAAATCCCAGTGTTTCTGCGGCTTTGCCTTAATTTTCCTGTTCCCCCAGGGATTTATTGGTCGGGTTTCTTCATATTTTGCCTTCAATGGCCAGATCATCGGTTTCTGAAGGAATTATCTCCTTCCCGGTGGTGTTGTAGTTTGTACATTTGCAGGAAGTAGGTGACGCTGGCTATGCTAGAGCCGTTGCTCTGGGCCTGGTTTCAAAATTACTACTAGTGCCTGGGGAACTGCTGGTGGACTCGCAACTTGCAACCATTACTTCACGGATGTCATACTGTCGCAATCCCATGGCGGTGATACTGGAGGAGACGTTGAATGGTCAAGTTACCTGGAGAGAAGGTTGTTATGATTTTCTGAGTAGTAGCCCCGTGATGTTGTTCATGTGGTTGTCTGAAAGACTCCGCTTGGTGGCCCCTCCATAGTATCCCTTATCGGCTGTACCCAATTTCTTTTTACGTTACTTCTTCAGCGTTGGCTTGGATATTGAGAGCTGGGAGAACTAGTTTGTGGAGAATGAGGCTTGAAATCTATATTTATTAGAGCCTTGGTGGGGGCAGTTGCTGCCTGTTCTGGAGATAGGAGAGTACTCATATGTGCGACTGGTTGGTCTGAGACATACCTCTTTTTATTTCTCTTGGCGGCTTCTTCACCAATTTGGCTAAGAATAGGTCGTGCCACCTTAGACACTAAAATTCTTTTCGGTAGATGTTTTGACTGAGCACCTGCGTCTGTTGCTTGGACCTCTGTGGGAGAATCGGTGTCCGTTGACCCCTCCCTCTCAGTTTGTCGGGAGAGTTTGGCACATCCCTGGGATTATATGAAGTGGTTATGGAGGAGAGCAGTCAGGAAGATGTTGGCAGTGGAGACTGGACAGAGGTGGTTTGTTATATTTAACACCATGGAAGGGGGTGTTGTGTTTTTTTGGAAGCTGGTTCGATCTTATCAGTCCATAGAGTGTTTACGGCATTCTAATCAGGCAGGGGAAATTCGGGGGCCCTAGGATGTAGATGATGAGGGTGCAGACTCCACTGGTAGCTATGGGTAGGACTCTTGGAAAGTTTATTTGTTGTAATAGGGAATAGATGTGGGAATTTTATTTGTCTTTTTATGGCAGTAAGGGGAAGGGAGTTATCCGTTCCTTTTCTTATGTAATATGTGCTGTAATTTCTTATTAATGAAATAAGCAAGTTTCTAATCATCCAGCTGTGCCTTTCGATGAATTTTGTATTTTTGAATTATCTATACCGATCGCTAAGGCATACATAATCCTTTTGTCCGAGTATTTGTTAGAATGAATTGCCGTTCTCGGAGATAAGAAGAGAATATTATTTTGTGAAAAAGAAAAGGTCGTGCTCCTGTAAGATGTATGAGCTACCTACGTACCTCTGGGGATTTTGAAGTTTTTTTGGTTTTTCTTGAAAAATGTTTTTTTTGTTGAGGATCAGGCCCACGTAGTTCTGGTTAGTGGGGAATGAAGAGAGTTTTTTTTAAGAATATAAGGGAGATGAGAAGAGTCGTAGCGCATCGAGATTTTAGACTAGGGTAGAATTTCTTGAGACGGTTCAGGTTGACAGGGCGATCCATATCCTCCCCATCTAGGTCAATGAGCATGGAGGCACCATCGAATAAGATTTTCTTCACAATGTAGGGGCCGCTCCAATTGGGCTTGAATTTCCCTCTGGGCCCCAAATGGGTTCTATTACCTACTTGAGGGATAAATCCTCTTCTCGGACACCGCAGTCCTTGACTCTCTTGTTGAATGATCGCTCTATTCGGCGATGATACCCCTGTATGTGGTAAAGAGCTTTCAATATCCTTTCATCTAGGAGGGTCAGCTCGTCGAGATGGCCTTAGCACCAGTCCTCTTCATTAACTTTGCTTTCGATCATGATGTGTAGCGAGGGTACTTCGAGCTCCACAGGTAGGACTGCTTCCATGACGTAGACCAGAGAGTAAGGGGTAGCCCTAGTAGAGGTTCAGATTGAGGTTTGATAGCCCTAGAGGGCGTACGAGATTCAGTCGGCCCAATTCCTACAGCTTCCAGTCATCTTATTGATGACGGCTTTGAGGTTCTTATTGGCGACTTCAACTGCACCATTGGTCTGAGGTAGGTTGGGAGAAGATTTGTGTCTTTGAATCCCGTACTCATTGACAACTTCTGTGAGTTCTTCTTCGAAATTCTTACGCTAACTCGTGCGGGACCCCATATCGTCAGATTATATTTTTCTTGAGGAATTTGGCCACTTTCTTGGCGTTAAATACTGCGTATGACTCAGCTTCACCCCATTTGGTGAAGTAATCAATGGAAACTAAGATGAACTCATGTCCATTTGAAGCCTTCGGTGTAACCTTCCCTATGATGTTGACACCCCAGGTGGAGAACGACCAGGGAGAGGTCATGTCGTATAATTCTCGCGGAGGCAGGTGTTGAAGATTGGATAACTGTTGGCATTTGAGGCATCTCCGAACATAGGCGGTGAAATATTGGGCCATGGTGGTCCAGTAGTAGCCCTGTAGGATGATCCTCTTGGAAAGCATGTGATCATTCATGTGGGGCCCGCATTCCCTGTTGTGCATTTCCTGTATTATTTTCTCAATCTCATCTCTGCAATACAATATAGATGAGTTCCATCGAAGTTCCTCTTGAGTAGATCTTTATGACAGATGATGTACTGAGCGACCAGTCTTCAGAGGGCTGTTTGTTCTTTCTTATTGGAACCCTAGGGATACCTACCATGTTTGAGGAGGAACCAGATATCATAGTACCAGCAATCGGCTTGTTCAGGGTCTTTGGTAGAGACAAGCTCAATATGCTAGCAGTGGGTTGGTTTGTCCTGCTTTTGAACTAAGAAGGGAGTTATAGTTGTTCCTTCAGGCATGTAGACCATGGAGGCCAAGGTAGAGAGAGCATCGACTAGGTTATTCTTTGCTCGAGGTAGGTAATGGAAGGTGATATCTCAGAATCGGGAGGCTAACTCTTCTAAGTGGGCATGGAAGGGTTGGAGCATTTCGTCCTTGACTTTCCACTTTCTGAGCACTTGACCGATGATGAGGGCAGAATCCCCATAGACATCAAGGTATTGAATACCTTTCTTGAGAGAAACTTTGAGGCCTATTGTGCATGCCTCGTATTCCGTCATGTTGTTATTCCAAGGTAAATATAATCTGATGGCGATGGGAGTGTGGGAGTCATCAGGGGCGATCAGAAGTATCCCAACGCCATATCCCTTTTTGTTGGCAGCACCATCAAAGAACATTTTCCATCAAAGGTGGTCTTGAGCGGTGTAGAGGATATTTTCATCTAGGAATTTGGAGATCCATACATCTGCTTCTTCTATGGGGTAATCGGCGAGGTAGTCAGAGATGGCTCTTCCTTTAATGGATTTTTACGTGACGTACACGATATCAAACTCGGTTAGGAGCATCAACCATCGGGCCATTCGACTGGATAATATGGGTTTCTTAAGTAGGTATTTGATGGGATCCATTATAGATAGAAGTTTGATGGGGAAGGCGAGCATCTAGTGTCGCAACTTTTGGGTGACCCAGACAAGTGCGACACACGCCTTTTCCTAAGCAGTGTAGTTGACCTCGTACCTGGACAATTTACGACTGGCATAATAAATGGCTCTTTCTTAATGGGAGTCCACAAGGTATTGGGCTACCAATGCCCCAGCTGCAGTATCGGTTATGGTTAGGTATAGGAGTAAAGGGAGACCAGGTTGTGGTGTTATGAGCACTGGAGGTTGGGTCAGATATTGTTTGATTCGGTTAAAAGCTTCTTAGCAGGACTCTTTCCAAACCTTGGTTGAATCCTTTTGAAGGAGCTTGAAGATCGGTTCACAGATGGAGGTTAGCTGGCTAATGAACTGGATGATATATTACAATTTCCTAAGAAAACCTAAGACTAATTTCTCTGTTTGGGGCAATGGCATCTCAAGTATGGCCTTCAGCTTTACAGGGTCTACCTCTATCCCCTTATCACTGACCATGAATCCCCAGAGTTTTCCTTTTGTAACATCGAAGACACACTTCTGTGGATTGAGTCTCATTTGATACCATCGCAGTCATTCGAAGAACTTCCGGAGAGCTGGAACATGACCTTCTCTAGTTTTGGACTTGATAATTATACCATCCACATAAACCTCGACTTCTTTATGAATCATACCATGCAGGATGGTTATGGAAGCCCTTTGGTAGGCATCCCCAGCATTCTTGAGACCAAATGGCATAATGGTGTAGCAAAAGGTTCCCCACGGGGTGATGAATGCGGTTTTTTCTTGGTGGTCCGGGTGCATCTTGATTTGGTTGTATCCGTTAAACCCGTCGACGAATGACTTGAGAGCATGACTGGTTGTGTTGTCCACGATCATGTCAATATTGGGTAGCGGATAATCATCCTTTAGAGAAGGTTTGTTTAAATCTCGGTACTCCACACACATTCGAACCTTCCCACCTGATTTTGGCACAGGTACTATATTGGCTAGCCATGTGGGATATTCGATCACACGAATGAAGCCCACGTTCAATTGTTTGACCACCTCTTCTTTGACCTTGAGCGACCATTCGGTGCGGGGCTTTTTCAATTTTTTTTAACTAGCTTGTAATCTGGGAGAGTGGGGATCTCGTGCTAAGATATTTTAGGATTAATGCCGGGCATATCATCATAGGACCATGCGAAGACATCCACGAATTTCATTTAGAAATTCTTCGATTTGTGCGCGCTCATGCTCGTCAAGGGTAGCCCATATCCTAATCACGCGCAGTTGGCTACTAGAACTAAGATTAATAACAACAGTCTCTTCTTCATTAACTTGAAAGCATTTATATTGATTATTATTAAACTTATTTAGATCAGTTAAGAATTGTTCATTTGCAAAATCATCATCATCAAAAGTTCGATTAGAATCCAAATAATTAATGTAAGTCACAACAAGATACTCAAAATCTTCGTTTATTTCATTGATAGGAAAAACAACATTGAGAACCATATCAAAATAGGTCTCGATTACATTTGAACAAGGATAGACAATAGCAGAAGAAATAGGGTAAACATTGGGGTTAGGGGAGATTTCAAGAGGTATAACTAGTGCAGCATGTCAGTTAAGGAGGGGTGTATCAACAACTTTAATCAGATAGGATGGATCCATTGATGTAGTGCCTAAATGAACCATGCAGCGTGCTAGTCCTAGTGTCTGTAAGTTGAAGGAATCTTCGGAATCACTTTCCTCAGTCTCTTTGATATCTTTGATGAGCGGTTGTACTCGGTGTAGGAAACTTTTGGCCCATGGGTAGCTATCTTGGAAAAAGATCCCCATTCTAGGCTTCATCTTCTTATCTGTGTGGTCATACCATGGTTCTCGAAAATTGAAAAAATGGGAGTCTTCGCCTTCTTTGATGAATCGTCCATTCAAGGAGTCTCCTGGGATAGTTTGGATGCAGTCTAATCTTCTCTCTAGTCGAGACTGGTGGATCATTCTGATCTCTTGTTCTGATGGTTGATACCCCAAGCCATAAGGAGGTAAATCTTTCTTCAGTTCGATGGTCTCAAGTATTCCTTGTTGCCTTTTCCCTAGCCCCAGTTCGGTCATGAAGTGCATGTTTTTGAACATTTGCATCACATTGACATTTCCATGAGGGTCATATTATGGACAAACCCTTTCTTTGAAATTGTCCCTTACCGGGAGTAGGAGTGGCTCAACTCGAAATCCTAATAGGAGCATATCATTTGACCCGTGATGTATCTCAAGGATTGGAATACTGGTTCTTGCACCCTCGACATTTTCTTCATCACCCAAAATGGTGATGACTCGCTCGTTGGCGAAGAACTTCAATTTATGATGGAGTGGGGAAGACACACCCTTGATATTATGGAGCCAGGGTCGTCCGAGCAACAGGTTGAAACAATATGGGATGCCTATGACTTGGAATTCAACGACAGGGTTTATAGGGCTAACCCCTAATACAAGCTTTATGGATCCCATCACATCCTGGCGTTTATTATCGTAGGCACATACAACGATGGAGGTTGGAGCGAGGTCTTTTTCTTTCAGGCCTAAACACTTGAAGGTTCTTAGTGGGCAGACATTCAAGGCGGATCCGTTATCGATAAGAGAGAGTGGCACGACCTTCCCCATAACTTTGACGGAGATGTTGAGTGCATGATTGTGATTTGGCCCAATTATGGGGATTTCTTCTTCAGAAAATGATAGCATTCGGGTAGAGGTCAAGGATTCGACCAGATTTACCGCCTCTTCTGGTGTGGTAGAAGGAGGAACTGTGGGTCTAGTGAGCAGGTTGATTAAAGCATTTCTCTGCAGTTAGGAAGACATGAAAATCCCCCATAGAGTGTTAGCTTGAGTTTCTTCAGTTGATCAAGGATCTTGTTCTCCTCGATGGTTATCTCTGGCATATGAAGGTTTTCAATGTCCTTACCCTTGTCATTTGCTGGTAGTGAGCTTGGAACCTGGTAATGTCTCCCTGATCTGGTCATCTGATTTACTGAAGAAGGGAAGAGCATGAATCTCGTTCCCTTGTCAATCTCAGGTTGTTTTGTCACCCTATTTATGTCTCTGAGTAGTTCTTTAAATGATATCATCCCACATATATCGGCTACTGGGCCAGTTCTTCCTGAAGCTTGTTCTTCACTCGAATCTTCGAATTCTTCCCCCATTCGGTGGCAATAATTCTGTCTTTCCATGTAAAGTCACTGTATTCCACAACTTCAACGACTTTTTCATACAGGTCTTCCCATTCTGTGGGGATATGTATGGTTAAAGGGACCAAGCGCCCTTGTAGCTTCAAAGTATCAAGTAACCTGATTATACTACAAATGTTGTTGGTTTGCCTGAATAATTCGGCCATAAGCTGAACAACATCATCTAGGATGACTTCATCGGTTGGTACCACCCACTTTTTTGAATATTGGGCCCATTTTCGTGCTTCCAAGAACAGTGTACTGAACCTTTGGCAATCGATGACCATCTGTGAGGGCAATTTCAGCCTGAGCTCTTGGAGTTGGTTTAACACCTCTCACAATTCCATATTTCCATTTTCAGATTGGGTACGGACAGTGATGCATGCTCTGGTAAGGATTGATAGTGCCTGATCAGCGAGGCTAGTAGGGTGTAGGAGGAAATATGGGCAAATTTGAAGAGGTTTAAGATAGTATATGGTGTGATTTGAGTTGAGGGATTGAAATCTAAGTTTTCTTCTAAGAATATGGCATTGATATGATTTGGGAGTGGATTGTGAGTAGTGTTTGTCTTAGGATTGGATGGTGGGGCGATGGTACCTCGGTCAATGAGATATTGGATTATGTTTCAGAGGTGAAAGCATTGGTCGGTGGTATCGACAGCAGTTTGGTGAGCATCGGCCTTGAAGTTTCTTGGGAGTGGATTTGGCAATGGATTGGGAGCCAAGGGTTTGATGAGGTTTCGGCTTAATAGGTCTTGGTAAACTTTGGATAGGGGAGCATGGAGCTTAGTGTATTCCCTTAGGATGGGGGTAGGGCGGTTTTCTAGTGCCCATGATGTGGTTAGTTGAGAGATGTTGTTGATGGTTGAGACTGTAGCACTGGCAGGCTTGTCATACTTTCTAGGGGTGCACTGTTTGGACACCTTCTTCGGTTCAACTTCTATTTTAAAAAGGCTTCCCTCGATTTTTACCCCCACTTCTCTGAGAGCTCGAAAGTGGGGATAGTATTATTCTCCCATCCTTGCTCGAACATGGGGAAAGAAGTTCTTCTTCACTATGTTGACATGTTCCTCCTCAGATGACCGATTGGTCATGGTAGCTGCTTGCCCCCTCCACTGGGTTATGAAGTTAATGACTGATTCCCCATGGTTCTATTTGAGCAGCTCTAAATCATGACGGGTGACCTCAAGCTTTTCGTTGAATTTGTACTACGACATGAATTCTCGGGCTACATCCTTCCAACAATAGATTCTGGATTCCTCGAGAGAAAAAAACCATCGGAGGGCACTATCCTTCAGAGTTTGATGAAATAGTTGGGACATCACTTTTTCAGAAGATCCTAGTAGAGTCATGGAGCGATGATAACTACGAAGATGAACAATTGGGGGTCCACTCCCCCTGAACTTCTTGATATTTATCATTTTGAACTTCTCGGGTAACCTCACTTTAGGATAAGGAGACATGTGGGTGTAGTCTATGTAATTCAACGAGATTCTGACTTGGTCGAACTTCTTGGTGATCATCTTAAGATCCTCTTTGACTTTATTCAACTCCTCCTCTTTTGGATCAGAAACCATAGGTAGGTTAGCCAGAGGCTGGGCAATGTTTGGCATTGGAAGTTGGGTAGGCGGCGGCCCATTGACAATAGGGGAACGTGGAGCGTGCTAATATTCTTAAGGAACCTAAATAGGATCAGGTGGATCCATAGTACGAGGAAATAGGGCCTCGGGTTTTGAGGAATAGGAACCTAGTTTCGTTCCATCTCTCGGACATCAGTTTGGAGGTTGTCAATCTTAGACCCGAGTTGAGCTAGGACTGCCATCAGATCTGGATATACTACTGGTACTTGATCTGTATTCTCCATGGAAAGTTGATGGATTTTGAACTCAGAAGAAGTAGTAGAGGAACGGACAACACTCCGGGGTGATTTGACTAAAGATTGAAGCCAATAAGGAGCCAGGACAAGGGCTTACGATTGATCTGAGAAGGCGTAGAATGGGATTTATTTTTGAGAAAAAAGAGAATAAACTATTTTGGGATTTTTGATAAAGAAGGGAGAAATGTTTTTGGAGGCGGAACTCAGCATGATTATTACGATTATTATCTTCTCACCTGTACTTAATTCTCCTAAATTCAATGTCGGACGGGACCCGAGCCGGAAAAAGTGGGGTTTTTATTATATGCAAAGCTACATCTGGAGTTGTAACTAGGCTCATGGACAGGGTCTCATTTTAAAAATACACGATAAATTCGGGCGGCAGGCCGACTCAAAATTTCGACAGAGTTTCGGGTAAAAACCGACAATCTAAAGTGCGTGTCCTAGGTTTGACACTTATATACGGGTATGCAGTTGGTTGGGTGAATCAAAATGGGTTCCCCCCTTTGGCATGAATTCCACGATATACGTCTTGCTCTTGCGGGCAATCGGTACGTGTGGACAAGCCATTTGATATACCTGAGTGTACGTGAATTGCCTCACAATATACCTCGTGGGGACGGTACTTGTGAAAGCGAATTCAATATACTCGGTGTACGTGAACGAATTCCCAGCGATATACCTCTCATCATGACTTCAGTCAAGCGATACGATGCGGGGGAACCGTTCGATATACATCGAAGGTACTTGGCCAATGGAAGGTGAGAGTCATATTTCTTAGGCTAATTATGCCCTGCCGGACCAGTGCCCATCACGAAGTGACCCTCCAGTTACTGGGTAAAATTTGGTCAATAACAATGCTCTTTGGTGATGTCGTGTGAATCATGCATGATTCTTTTATTAGTATCTGATGATGATAATGCTTTTCTTAATTATGAAAAATAGGAAGCAAAGTACAAATACTAAAGGTACACCAAGTATGGATGGGTGATGCATGCAACATGCGGATATATGTAATCCTAAGTACACGTGGTGTGAAGTGTACATGGAGAATTTTCTACAAGTGTGTGAAGAGAAGCATAAGTATGGGATACACATGGAAAAGGGGAACATGCAGATATAGTTCGCATACAAAATGAGGGGTGGGGTTTATCCCATAAATCCAAATGGGGGGATATCTTATTTGTGAGTGTGTGTGTGTGTAGAAAAAATGTTTTAGTTGTGAGAAAAGTATGAGAATCCCTATTTGGAATTTATGAGAAAACCCTCTTTTTCTTATTTTTTGGGTTTTATTTATATGAAAATAAGATATGTGCAATAATACTTAAATAAATAGTATATTAGGATGTGTGAGATGAGATAATAAAAGTGCTAAATAATAAAACAAGTTATTGCGAATTTAAGAGAGTTTGGAGAGAAAGTTGAGAAAGTTGGACCTTTTTGAAGATCTTGAGATTGATCTTGAATGAGCATCCCTTGCACTTGGATGATGGTGGAGAGTGGCTAATTCACCAAGTTTGATGTAAAGGATAATGAAAAGTGGAATTTAGAAAGGGATGTGTATGTTGAAATCAAGCTGCCTTTGAGAGAGGTTTTTGGGATTCGCTGAGGGCGATTTCTATTAGATCTAGGCTCCCTTTGCAAATGAGGTGAAGGCCTCCTTTTATTGGCCCAGGTCATTGCCGATCGGCATAGACCTGGTCCTGCCTATCGGCACCAGCCGATAGGCAGGGTCTGGAACCTACCATTTGGCAGTGTGTTTCAGGACTTTTTGGAAAATTGGCTGCCGAGGGTAAACCGTTGGTCAGAATCGCGCACGGGAAAGATCATTGAAAATTTAATTCAGAGACCTTTGAAATTTATTGGGACCTCTCCTGGGTTTGGGAGTTGACTTTGGGTTAAATATGGCTCGGAAGCATTTGTCTGTCTATTAGACGGGGAATCGTTTGGACGCAAACAGATCGTTCGTCCGCATGGTAAGTCCGAATCATGCATAGAGCAGACCGTTGGAAAGGTTAGGAGATGCAATTCAACATTCCAAAGAGTCTGACCTGGTTTGGGGAGTTGACTTTGGTCAACCGGGCCCTGGAACCATTCGGTGACCTCTTAGAGTCAAACGGATCGTTCGTCCGCATGGTAAGTCGGAATCGCGCACGGAGTGGACCATTGGAAAGGTGTTTGAGTGCCCTTCAAAGATTCATTCAGACTCTATCGAGTTGAAGAGTTGACTTAGGTCAAACAGATCTCGGGAGCACCCGGTGGCCTCTAGACCAAGTTCCAGACGCAAATGGATCATTCTTTCGCATAGTAAGTCGGAATCGCTCACGGGATGTACCATTAGAAAGGGATTTCAGTTCCCTTCGAAGATTTATCCAGCTTTGGTGGATCTAAAGAGTTTGACTTTTTGGTCAAATGGAGCTTGGGAGTGCCCGATGGCTTCTAGGTCAGTACTCGGGGTATGACCTAGGTTTGTAGTGATGAAGGGAGGTACTAGGGACCAAAGGAGAGTTAGGGGTAACAAAATGGGGTGTCTATATGTTGAATTTTGAATTATTATTTTTTGAGCTGTTTGAGATTTGAAAAGGTGGTTTTATTTTGGGTTTGAAAAGTTATTGGGGTGACATTATTTTTGGCTCGGTTTGTTGGGTTGGTTACAAAAACTTTGGGAATCGAAGATGTTATCCGATATTGTAAGAGATCATAAGTTGACCTATTCTTTGAGGAAGAAACATCCACCACCGTCTCTCCCTTGTCAACATGCTCCGGTAAGGATCACCATCCCACATGTTTGGTCGAATTATCATAATCAAAATCAACACCGTCGTGACCGATTCTCATGCAAGAATCACAAAATATAGGAACATTTTCATAGATGATAAACTACCAAAAACCTGGATTGGAACCACAACCTATCCAAACCCTAATTGGAAAAGATTTATCCAAATCAACTTCAACAAAGAGCCTAGCTTGACTAGGCCTTGAAACTAAGACAGTAGCTTCATCAAGCTTGATTGGTTTACTAATTAGGTTAGCAATGGAGAAAAGAGCACCTTTGTCAAAGAAATGAATCGGGAGAAAAGGCAGCGTAACCCCTAGTGGCATTATTGGACAATCTTGTCTTGTGGTAAACGATGGTGTCCATTTTGAAACCACCATTGAGTATTTAAATATAAACCATTATCCATGTAATTAAATACGGAGATAGAATTCTTTTTATTTGAGCCGGATAAGTATGTGTTGTTTGATGATGCTGAAATCTAGCACCACTAGGTAACTGATGATGAGCTCAAACAGTAGTAACCATGGTAGCAATTGAGATGTAAGTGTATACGTGTGTAAGTGTGTAGAATGAGATGAGTATAAGAAGAATAAGATAATGATGTATAGTGGTTCATCCAATTAGGCCTACATCCACTGTGAGTGTGTGATCCACTAAGTATGGGCACTAATGGCCTTGGATACAATGCACATAAGCTCACTTTCTCTCTCTACTGTGTGTATAATCAGAGTTTTTGCTAGGGTTATGATTATCGATCCCCTTGTAGGGTTGTAATTGACAAGTATATATAGGTCTTGGGGGGTGTAGTATACCCCCCAAGTATGCATGGTGCATATGAATGATGATTTAGCCAATCTCCTCCTGACATGCCAAATGATGACATAATATTCCTTCACGTGAGGGGGTGATTCAGTTGTAATGGTCTTCCACATGTCCTGTGAGCCTCACGCGCACTGTTCCACGCGTCTCCCAAACCACGCGCTGTGATGACGTCACCCTCGGCCTGTAACACGAGGCCGAGGGAAAAGTTCCTTCTCATAGTGAGTCAGGCCCAATTTAGGCCTCATACTGTTGGCCCCTCAGAGGGTCGTCTGGAGCCTGATGAAGGGTCGGGCCCTCGAAGGGTCGTCTGGAGCCTGATGAAGGGTCATCCCCTTGGAGGCTCATCCGAGCCTGATGAAGGGTCGGCCCTTGGAGGGTCGTCCGAGCCTGATGAAGGGTCGGCTCCTCGAAGGGTCATCTGGAGCCTGATGAAGGGTCGGCCCCTCGAAGGGTCGTCTGGAGCCTGATAAAGGGTTGGCCCCTTGAAGGGTCGTCCGGGCCTGATGAAGGGTCGGCCCCTGAGGGGTGGTCTGGAGCCTGATGATGAGGTCACCCTAACCCCATCCAGGTACAGGGTTTCCTCATCCTGGCCGTGTGTATATATGGGTATATCAATCACCCCCAGCCCTTAGCCATAGATGTTGTTGAGATGGCTGAGGGATAGTGTTGTAATTGAGATAGGTGTATAATCAGTTAGGTGAGTGACACCTGTTAAGTTGATATGATACTTAGGAAGTTACTCATTATCGTTCCAGTTTCCAAGGCGTGGCGGCTGCACACTGCCTAGGGATTTGTGCCCTAATGATGCCCTCCTTGTGAGCTGTGCTCTGCATTTGTCAGTGGGCCCACTCATTGGCAAAGTACTTAAAGAATTTTTTGAAGTTTCTGTTTCTTCTTCTTCGCGCCTGAACTCTCTCTCTCTCTAGCTTCCAGCCTTCTTGCCATTTTTGCATTTTCGAACCTTCAAGCTTGGCAGCTTCGCTATTGTTCCTTAGGTAACACCTCAACCCTAGTGCCCTACTTATCTTCATTTCTGTTTGTTTTCATGTTTAAAGTTCGGAGGGTTAGATTTTCTTAGGCTGTTCCATAGATTTTCCGGTGTGACCTCTAGTAAGATGTTCTTGAAATGTTCTTGATAGAAAACCCTTCAACTCCTTGGTTTTGATCGAAAAGTCCACCCTGGTCAATTGTGAGATTTGTTTGTAGTTAGGTTACCCAAATTCCTCCAAGTCTAGGGTCTCCTCCTTAATGCTTAGGAGGCTTTACAGCTTAGCTGAAGAATTCCCTTCCCTAAGAGAGAAGTTATTTATTAAGATCAGACGAATAGAGGAAGAGGAGGAGAGAAGACGAGGGGCCGACCCTAATTAGGTACGACCCATCTTCCCCATTCCTCTTGCCACAATAAAACCCTCTGAGTCTTGCAGGTCATTTTGTCGTCCAGCCGAGAGTTATTCGAGTGAGATGGATGAGAGGTCATCGTCACCAACAGGAGATGGACCTTCTGGGAGAGTAGAGACGTTTGATCTGAGCCAAGGCCGATACGCCGAGGGTATGGTTGCTTCTGAGGCTGTCCCTGTGACAACCCTCTCCCCACGTGCTTTCCAGATGGCTTTTCCCCAAGGGCCTCTGACAAGTGATGAGGCCGAGGCCGAGGGTGAGGGGACTGAGGACTCAGATGACCCAGTTGACACATATCACGCCTCGTCTTATATTTCCTCTGTCAGGGATCGTGACCTTCTTCTGTGTAGGCATGCATATGGTGTTCCTCCCACCATATCTATGAGGGTTCCCTCTGAGTAGGAGAGGGTCTTTGAGGGTGAAGAGGGAGAGATAGCGGTATACGAACAAATGTTCAAGGTTGGTGTCAGACTCCCTTTACATCCTGCTGTCGAAGATATTTTGTCATCCCTCAGCATAGCCCCCTCTCAGCTCCCTCCTAATTCCTGGAGGACGATCCTCAGCTTAATTTCCCTATGTAAAAATGCCTTTACTGATGAGCCTTCCCCCGATGTGTTCTTGGCTTGCTATAACATCACTTCCTCATCCAAACAACCTGGGTACTACCATCTAGGTGCGAGGAAGTCTGATAAAAAACTTCTCCACGTGGAAAAAACCTCCAACCACGATTGGAATAAGAGATTCTTCTTTGTCTTTGGAGACTGGGAGTTATCTTTCGAGGCACAACATATAGCCTATGGTCTGAGGGTTCCCAAAAGATGGTCCAACCCTTCAATAAAGGCCAGGTCAGACCCCGGACTTAGTCTGGAAGACAAAGACATAGTTGAATATCTGAGAGGACGAGGGAGAGGGGGTGAACTTGCAAAATTTGAAGATCTGATGACCCCTCGGTTCCTCAAGGAAGTTGGTTTGAGTGTCGGCCCCCTGACAGAACTATGTGAGGTATATTATTTTTTGTCCATTCTTTATTACCTGTTCTTTACTTTTTCGAAGTGTTTCATCTTCCTCTGCATTTTTCTAACGTGTCGTCATGCTGGTGTACCTGACCACCTTTGGGAAATGACTGCCCCCAATTTTTTATTAGGCTTGGCCAAGAAGAGAGGCAAGGAGCCTCAGCAAGCTCCGAGGAAGACGCAGACCACGGGGCCGACACCTTTCGAGCTGACCCTCGACAAACAAAAGAGAATGGAGCCTGAGGTTCCCGTTGACCCTCGGCCAGGTTCACGGACGAGGGAAAGGGTCGAGGCGTCTGAGGGGACCGCCTCGTCTTCCAGCATGGGGGCCTTTTGGTCTCAAAATTTGGTGCTTCTGAAGGCCGAGCCATCCTCCCTTATCACGAACCTGAGAGTGGGCAAGGCGTCCATGATTTCTGCCCCCTCAGCTGATGACTATGATTTTTCATCCAAGATGCCTCCAAAAAAAGTGTATGACTATGGTTTGCACGCCCTAGCTCAGGTATTTGTTCTCACCTCCTTCCCTTAGTTATATTCTTTCACCTCTTGCTATCTGTTTTCTCCGCCTCTTGATATATGTTTATTATTTTTGTGCAGTCTGTATGCGCATTTACCTCGGCCACTAAATGGATGGCGCGGAATCAAGAAAAGTTTCATGAGGCCGAGAGGGCCATTCAGCACGAGGTTGATTTACAGTCAAAGCTCAAAACTGCTAGGGTTGAGTTGGAGAGCGCCAGGACTGAGCATGTGAGGAACCTGGATGAGCTACCGAGGTAGCATGACGCAGACATGGGGGCCAAGGACTTGCTTCTTAAGGAGAAGGATGAAGCCATGACCCATCAGGGGGCCCAATTTAATATTGAACTGTCTGAGGCCGTGAAGAAGGCAGAGGTAGACGTTGTGGAGGCCTACAAACTCTCAGATGATTTTCAAGGCTTCGGTCTAGAATACATGGAGAGCGGGATCAGGACGGCCTGTCAGTGGGTCATCCTCAAGTTCGGCGATATCATCTCTTCAGTACGTCCTTCTCTGAAGGCAGTTCAACTGGACGACCCCTTGATTACTGAGGATTTAACCCAGGTGGAGTCCCAGGTGCACGCCGAGGGTGTCATCACGTTTGAGGATCATCCACTCGTGGTCGTTGAGGAGACCTCTCTTATCGACGTTGAGGCCCTGCCCTCTGACATTGCTCAATAGGGTGGTTGACTGTAGCCCATACCCTCTTCGTGTAATTAATATTTTTATGCTCTTTTACCAGACGAACATTTTCATTTTGTAATGTAATATAATGCCTCTCTTCGTCTTCTATATACTTTTCTTGTGTGATTTGTATTGTGAGTCTTTCTGTTAATATCACTAACCCCTACCTCGTCTTTCTTGAGGGTGAACGAGGGGTCGTCCCCTGTGTTGGCCCTCATTATAGCCGAGGGTTTTTAACCAATTTTAATTGATGCTCAAGTCTTCCCTAGTATTTCTTGAGGACAATGGTGGGGTCGTCCCCTCCATTGACCCTCATTATAGCCGAGGGTTATAATTACCAAATTAATGGTTTTAAAGTCTCCCCTCATCTTTCTTGAGGACAATGGTAAGGTCGTCCCCTCCATTGACCCTCATTATAGCCGAGGGTTGTAATTACCAAATTAATGGTTTTAAAGTCTTCCCTCATCTTTCTTGAGGACAATGGCGGGGTTGTCCCCTACATTGATCCTCATTATAGCCGAGGGTTGTAAGTACCAATTTAATGGTTTTAAAGTCTTCCCTCGTCTTTCTTGAGGACAGAGGTGGGGTCGTCCCCTCCATTGACCCTCATTGTAACCGAGGGCTTTAATTACAAAATTAATGGTTTTAGAGTCTCCCCTCGTCTTTCTTGAGGACAATAGTGGGGTCGTTCCCTACCCTCATCATAGCCGAGGGTTGTAATTACCAATTTAATGGTTTTAAAGTATTCCCACGTCTTTCTTGAGGACAATGGTGGGGTCGTCCCCTCCATTGAACCTCATTATAGTCGAGGGTTCTAATTACTAAATTAATGGTTTTATAGTCTTCCCTCGTCTTTCTTGAGGACAATGGTGGGGTCGTCCCCTCCATTGACCCTCATTATAGCCGAGGGTTGTAATTACCAATTTAATGGTTTTAAAGTCTTCCCTCGTCTTTCTTGAGGACAGTGGTGGGGTCTTCCCCTCCATTGACCCTCATTATAGCCGAGGGTTGTAATTACCAATTTAATGGTTTTAAAGTCTTCCCTCGTCTTTCTTGAGGACAACGGTGGGGTCGTCCCCCCCATTGACCCTCATTATATCCGAGGGTTATAATTACCAAATTAATGGTTTTAAAGTCTTCCCTCGTCTTTATTGAGGACAATGGTGGGGTCGTCCCCTCCATTGACCCTCATTATATCCGAGGGTTGTAATTAGCAATTTAATGGTTTTAAACAAAGTCTTCCCTCATCTTTCTTGTGGACAATGGTGGGGTCGTCCCCACCATTGACCCTCATTATAGGCCGAGGGTTGTAATTACCAATTTAATGGTTTTGAATCTTCCCTCGTCTTTCTTAAGGACAATGGTGGGGTCGTCCCCTCCATTGACCCTCATTATTGGCCGAGGGCTATAATTACCAATTTAATGGTTTTAAACAAAGTTTTCCCTCGTCTTTCTTGAGGACAATGGTGGGGTCGTCCCCTCCATTGACCCTAATTATAGGCCGAGGGCTATAATTACCAATTTAATTTTTTTAAGAAAGTTTTCCATCGTCTTTCTTAAGGGCAATGGTGGGGTCGTCCCCTCCATTGACCTTCATTATAGGCTGAGGGTCGTCCTCTGAAGATGTTTCCATGCGTACTAGAACTGACAAATAAGATGAGAAGAAACACTGATATTTCTCATTAATTTTTCAAGTGTTCTATCGGAGCAACACCTCTTACAACTGTCGTTCGATAGGACTTTACAAAACTACTGATAGTATTTCTTCAAATGATCTGCATTCCAGGGGTTGGAAAAGGGTTCCCCCTCTAGGTTTTCTAGTCTATAGGTCCCAGGGACGACTTCATCGGTGACCCTATATGGGCCATGCCAATTAGGATGGAGCTTGTTGGTGTTTTGCCAAGTCTTTTTGAGGACCAAGTCCCCCACCACAATTGGTCTCTGTTTCACCCTTTAATTATAAAACCTTGCGGTCCTTTGCTGATAGGCGGCCTGCCTTATCTCGTCATCTTCCCTCCTTTCCTCAATCAGATCCAAGTCGAGTCTCCTCTCTTCTGTATTTCTCTGAGGGTCATAAATTTGGACCCTATGAGTAGGAAACCCAATCTCGGTGGGGATGATGGCTTCTGAGCCATAAGCTAGCATGAATGGGGTCTCTCTGGTAGAGGTCCTCACTGTCGTCCTGTATGCCCACAGCACGGCATATAACTCCTTGACCCATCTTCCTTTTGCCTCCTCAAGCCTCTTCTTGATTCCATCTAGGATTGTCCTGTTTGTAACTTCTGTTTGCCCATTGGCCTGAGGTCGGCCCGGGGTAGAGAAGAATTGTTTGATACTCACCCTTTCACAGTAATTCTGTAGAGAGGTATTCTAGAACTGAGTCCCGTTATCTGAGATGAGGGTGTTGGGGAGACCATATCTGCATATAATATTTTTCCAGATGAACTGGAAGGTCTTCTGATCTGTAATCGTGCCATCGGTTAGGCCTCCACCCTTTTTGAGAAATAGTCAATCGCTATGATGAGGAACCGATGGTTATTGACTGCTCTTGGTAAGGGTCCTACGAGGTCGATCCCCCACACTGCAAATGGCCATGGGGATGTAATGGAGGTAAGAGGCTGATGGAATTGGTGAGGGATGGTGGCAAATATCTGGCATTTATCTCACTTTTTTACATATTTCGCGGCATCTTTACCTAAGGTCGGCCACCATTACCCTTGGGTGATCACCCTCTTCGCTAAGGATCTACCCCCAATGTGGCTTGAGCAAGATCCTTCGTGCACATCTTGAAAAATGGATGGGACTTCAGATGGGTGCAGACACCTAAGTAAGGGGAGTAAAAATCCCTTTTTTGTACAAGGTGTCCCCAATCACAGTGAACTTTACAGCCCTGTATCTCAACTTCTTCCTTTCTTGCCTTGCTTCTGGCATCTCCCCCTCTTTAATGTATCTGATCAGAGGGTCCATCCACGAATCTTCCTGAGAAACATTTAGGTAATTGCTAAGTGTTCCCTCAGCATCCTCAATAGTTGGTCGAAGCAAAATTTCCACTGGGACCGTCCTCCTAATGTCTGTCCTAGTTGCCGAGGCCAACCTAGAAAGGGCGTCAGCTCGACCATTATCGAGCCTAGGTATCCTCTTTAACCTTACTTCTCTGAAGCCCTTCTGTTACGAACTCACCTTCTCAAGGTACCTAGTCATCCTATCATCCTTGGTATCGTAGGCTCCTAGTATCTGATTCACTACTAGCCTCGAATCACTATGAACCAAAATCTAGTCGACACTAAGAGATCTGGCCAAGGAGAGGTCGGCTATCAAGGACACATTTTTGGCCTCGTTGTTGGAGGCCTTAAAGTTGAACCTCAGGGCGTACTCAATGTTTATGCCATTGGGTGCTGATACTATTAATCCAGCTCCACTCCCACTTTCGCAAGAGGACCCGTCGACGAAGAGACTCCACGCGGTATATTCTTCTGAGAAACTTCCCTCGGTGAGTGACACCTGTCAAAATAGATATCTTCCCTCTTCATGTTCAGCCACTTTCCTTCTAGCGGTGCTTGTCTCAGCCTTATCTGCAAGTGTCTCGGTGAGCTCACCTTGTCGGGTATCTATCTTCTCGAGGCTCTCACCCTCGGCTTCATCATATTCCCAAGTAAACTCGGCCATGAAGTCTGCCAATGCTTGCCCCTTAATGGCCGTTTTAGGCTGATACACTATGTCAAACTCCCCCATCTCTATAGCCCAATCCATTAACCTCCCTGATTTTTTAGGCTTGTGCAAAACCTGCCTAAGGGGAGAGTCAGTGAGGATGACCATTGTATGGGACTGGAAGTATGGATTCATCTTTCTCAATGCATGGATCAAGGCATAAGCCAACTTTCCCATCCTTGGATATCTTTGCTCTGCCCCTGGAGTGCCTTGCTGTTAAAATACACATGCTTTTATACTCCATCTCCGTCTCTCATAATGGCTGCACTGATGGCTGACTCTGAGACAACGAGGTACACATAAAGTCGTTCACCCTGTATGGTCCGTGACAACAGCAAGGGAGACCCCAGGTATGATTTTAACTCCTTGAAGGCTTCATCACACTCTTCACTCCATTCGAAGGATTTTCTGAGAATTTTGAACAATGGTAGACACCTGTCTGTGGCCCTAGACACGAACCTGTTCAGGGAAACAACTCTCCCTGTGAGTCTCTAAACGTCTTTAATGGACTTGGGGGTCTTCATCTCAACAAGGGCCTTTATCTTTTCAGGATTGGCCTCGATGCCTCTTTGGTTGACAATGAACCCCAAGAACTTCCCTGCTCCGACCTCGAAGACACACTTGGTCGGGTTAAGGTTCATCTGGTATTTGTCCATCGTATTAAAGGTCCTCTCCAGGTCTGCCACTTGATCCTTTGCCTTCAAACTCTTAGTCATCATGTCATCTACATAGACCTCCATAGACTTCCCAATTTGGTCTTCGAACATTTTATTTATGAGGCACTGGTACATTGCCCCTGCATTTTTTAAGCCAAAGGGCATGACCCTATAACAGTATGTCCCCTTGTCAATAATGAAGGTTGTCTTCATCGAGTCCTCAGGGTTCATGAAGATCTAGTTGTACCCTGAATAGGCATCCATAAAGATCATGAGCTCATGGCCTGCGGTAGTGTCTACCATCTGGTCAATGCGGGAGAGAGGGAAGCTATCTTTGGGACAGTGCTTATTGAGGTCGGTGAAGTCCACACACATTCTCCACTTCCCAATGGCCTTTGGGACAATGACTGCATTGGACAGCCATTCAGGGTAGATGACTTTTCTGATAAACTCATCATCTTCCAGCTTCTTGACCTCATCCCTAATGACCTCATACTTTTCTCGAGAATAAATTCTCCTTTTCTACTTTATCGTCTTTGCTCCCTCTACCACATTGATCTTGTGGCACATAATTTCAGGGTCGATCCCCGGCATATCTACATTACTCCACGTAAAGACGCTTCGTCTTCTCCTCAACGGTTTAATGAGGTCTTCCTTGATATTGGGCTTCAGAGACTTGCCCACTTGGATGATTTTTTTCGAGTCATCCTTATCAAGGATGATGGATTCTACCTCTTCGGCGGCCTCTCCTTTCTTTAGCTTCGTCTCATTCCTAGGGTCTAGGGTATCAATATTGTAAGTGGTTGTAACACTCTCGTGTGCCTCTCTTTCTTCAATGGAGTTTTAGTATCATTCTTGCGCTGTCGTTTGGTCTCCCTGAACATCCCCCCACCCCGTAAGGGGTAGGAAATTAATCATCTGATGTACCGTAGACGGCACAGCTTCAAACCCCTTAAGGGCCACACGCCCCAGGATGATGTTGTAGGCCAAAAACACTTGTTCATCCATCACAAAGAAACTGACCTTCTTGGTAAGCCATCTCGGCCACTCGTCCCCCATCCTGACATCGGCCTCATACACTCCAAGGGGATGAACATTTTCCCCACTAAACCCAATCAATGGATGATGGTATGGGAAGAGTCTAGCATGGCTAAGACCTAAGGCTTTAAATCACGGCT
Organism: Sambucus nigra; assembly: GCA_949130495.1. Classification (NCBI taxonomy): domain Eukaryota; kingdom Viridiplantae; phylum Streptophyta; class Magnoliopsida; order Dipsacales; family Adoxaceae; genus Sambucus; species Sambucus nigra. The sequence goes on from OX422209.1 coordinate 524,659,190, forward strand.
AAAACATTACATCTGCAGAACTGCCCCCGTTGACCAATATCCTCAGCACCTCACACCCGTGCACCCTAGTTGTGATGACGAGTGGGTCGTCGTGTGGGGATAATAGGCCTTTAAAGTCTATTCTCTAGAACCCCACTATCAGAGTGTCCATATCAACCTTCTTCCTCTTTTCTGACTTGGCCTCCTGAGAGGTTGAGTGTACCGTCTTCGCCACTGCCTTGGCCTCAGCCACATGGGCCTTCCTATCAGCGACCTCAGACCCTCCTCCTTCTATACCCCCGAAGATTATTCCCACTCCGAGCGAGATTATATTAAGCCTCTTGACAGGGCCTTGGTCATATCTCGGTGGGAGGTCAGGGTCGTCCTCATCATCGGAAGGGTCGTCCCCTCTTTTTTGAGGACCTTCTCTACGTGCAACACCTCGCTTCTTTCTGGGGTCGTCCCTTCGGCCCCTCTTGAAGGCACATTTGTCGACGTACTTTCTGAGCTTCCCTTCTCTCAACATCTTCTCAATCTCATCTTTCAGAGCAAAGCATTTTTCTGTTATGTGGCCATGGTCTTGGTGAAATTCGCACCACAGTTTCTTGTTCCTATTGTTGATGGATGACCTCAACTTCTCAGGCCACTTCAGGGATCGATCACTCTTTATTTCATTGAGAATATGTTCACAGCTGACCGTTAGTGGGGTGTAACCAGCGAACTTTTCGTCCGTAGACCTCTTCTTCCCCTCTTTGTTCTTCTTAGGGTATTTACCCCCACTAGCGCCTCATTTTTTGTCTTCGTATTTTGCATCCATCGCCTCTTCGATGTTCATCACCTTTCCTGCTATTGACAGTAATTCAGCCATCGTCCTAGGGGGGTCTTCAGCAAGCTTCCATAACAGCTTCCCCTTTTGGAGTCCTCCAATCAGGGCTGTCATAGCTATGCTCTCCTCATAGTCTTCCACCTTCATCTTTTCTTTATTAAATGTGGCTATGTAGTCCCTCAGACTCTCATTCTTCCCCTGCTTAACATAGATCAGGTGGGTGATCTTCTTTTGAGGCCTCATCCCAAAGCAAAGTTGTGGATGAACCGGTCTGCCAACTGCTTAAAGTTTTCAATGGAATTTTTTGGAAGAGACGTGGCCCAGACATGTGCAGCCCCAGTCAAGGTACCAGAGAAGGAACGACACCTCATCTCATCTGAGATAGAGTATATGTCTGATACTTATTAATACATCTTAATATGGTGGACAGGGTTGGTTCTCCCGTCATATCTTGGGGTGACCACAGGTGGCTTGAAATTTGATGGCGTAGGTAAGTTGACTATCTTCGCCACAAAGGGTGAGCCTATGGTGTATCCCCTCTGAAGAAGGTAACGGATTTTCGATATATCTCTGATCTTATCCTCCAGTCGCTGGATTGAGTCATTCCAAGGACTCGTAGGGTCGTCTTGGCCAACGTTATACCCTTCTTCTTCTTTGAGATGGACTGAGGGTTCTTCCGCGACTGGCCTGTGTCGGCTGTTTACCTCCCCCTAACCGTCGTCCCGTCCTTGGGGTCGGCCCCCATGGGGTCGGCTATCAGCCGCCTCACTTCTGGACCTCGCAGCACTCCTTGATCTAGATAATTTTTCCCTCGGGTCATTCACTGGGCCCAGCCTCTCAAAGGCCGATCCCCTACTCAAGCGATCGAAAGCAGAGCCTCTCAGGCGATCGTCAGGATTTTGCCTTCCACACTTCCCTCTGCTCTCCTGGAGAGGTCGTACGGTATTGTTGGAGACCTCATACGGCTCCAAGCATTCTATGGGGGACTTCCTCCCCCTCCAGATCATCATACCTGTCTTCAGGGAAAGGGTTTCCTTGCCTCCCCAGGCGTAGACGTCGGGGGTCAGCAACAACCCTATGCCGCTGAGGGGGTGGCAGGTCTTTGCGTGGTGCCTGGGGTGGTCCCCTGGCCTCATGCTGTCCTGGAGCTGCTGCCGGAGTAATCATCTCAGATGAGACCCCTGGTGGTTTTAGTATGTTCTGGCTCAAAGCTGTGAACTGCTCCTGCATGATCCGCTAGCTCGCTACCAGAGACTTTAAGGCTGCCGCCACATCAGCCATCTCAGACTGAGGTGGTGGATGACTGGAACTGGGTCCTCCTCCATCATCTTGTGGGGGAAGTGGTGGTGGTGGCATCTCTGGTGCCATGTGTTTGAGCTATGAAGAGCTGCACTGAAGAAGGTTTGTAAGCTTGAGATCCTTAATGGGTCTTTTTTAATGGTGAAACATCTCAACACAGGGGGAGGACTGGCTCACCACCACAGTGCCTAGTGAGGTCAAGCTGTATTCAAGGAAGAGACGTCTTCTTGTTCCCACAGATGGCACCAAACTAATGATGTTGGGATTCAGCACCATCAGATTAGTGATGATAAACTCAAACAGTAGTAACAATGGCATCCATAGAGATGTATATGTATAAGTGTGTAAGTGTGTAGAAGGAGATGAGTATAAGAGGAATAAGATAATGATGTATAGTGGTTCAGCCTATTTGGCCTACATCCACTGTGAGTGTGTGATCCACTAAGTATGGGCACTAATGGCCTTGGATACAATGCATATAAGCTCACTTTCTCTCTCTACTGTGTGTACAAGCAGAGTTTTTGATAGGGTTATGATTATCGATCCCCTTGTAGGGTTATAGGTGACAAGTATATATAGGTCTTTGGGGGTGTAGTATACCCCCCAAGTATGCATCGTACATGAGAATTATGATTTAGCCAATCTCCTACTGACACCTGTAGATGCCAAATGATGACATAATATTCCCTCACGTGAGGGGGTGATTCGATTGTAACGGTCTTCCATGTGTCCTGTGAGCCTCACGCACACTGTTCCACGTGTCTCCCAAACCATGCACTGTGATGATGTCACCCTCGTCTTGTAACACGAGGCTGAGGGAAAAGTTCCTTCTGATAGTGAGTCAGACCCAATTTAGGTCTCATATTGTCGGCCCCTCAGAGAGTCGTCTGGAGCCTGATGAAGGGTCGGCCCCTCGAAGGGTCATCTGGAGCCTGATGAAGGGTCGGCCCCTCGAAGGGTCGTCTGGAGCCTGATGAAGGGCCGGCCCCTTGGAGGGTCATCCGATCCTGATGAAGGGTCGGACCCTTGAAGGGTCATCTGGAGCCTGATGAAGGGTCTGCCCCTCGAAGGGTCGTCTAGAGCCTGATGAAGGGTCGGCCCCTTGAAGGCTCATCCGGGCCTGATAAAGGGTCGGCCCCTCGAAGGTTCGTTTGGGCCTGATGAAGGGTCGGCCCATGAGGGATCGTCTGGAGCCTGATGATGAGGTCACCCTAACCCTATCCAGGTACAGGGTGTCCTCGGCCTGGCCGTGTGTATATATGGGTATATCATTATTCATCCAATAATCCAATGGCAAAACCTCCTCTAAGAGAGAAAGTATGAAATTCTTTATGTATAGCTTCCAGAGGTGGCCTGCCAAATGAGAATTTCCCACAAGAGACTACCGGAAAGAGATCGCCAATTTAATAATATCTTCGTCTTCAAGCTGTAAAGCAGGTTCTCCCTTATAAGAGCATGGATGCTTAATAAAATAAGATGATTGGGCCGAATCATGCAGTAGGTATGCAAAGGATTTCTTTACTTCCCTATCTAAGAAAGGAGGCTTGATGGGAATAGGTAGACAGTCAGGAGGTTCAGAGGGGTTGGAATGTCTTCCCTGTGGAGGAGCCGCCATAGCTAAAAAGAGGTTTCCAAAACTAGATAAGTTATTTGGTCGGAAAAAACTCAGAGAAGGCCCTCAACAACTTGTTTTTACTAGGTGTTTTCACGCAAATATAATTTTTCTCTTTTGTAGCCCCCTTGCCATTACTTAACATATATCAATTTTTGTTGAGAAACAAAATTAGGGCAATGGTTCGTACAAGCACAACTTATCTCTTTAATATTTGGTTCCTTATTGAGTATGATTGAGACGAGAACATTATATTCTACACATGATAAGCAAGTACAATGTTAAAAATTTCTATGTATGTGTGCAATAAATGTGACAAAGAGTCTGACACGTAGAAAGTAATCATCAATGATTAACAAAATATTATCCACATATTATTAAGCACGCTAATGAAACAAGTCATGTCTTAAAGCACTATGAAAAAGTCACATGAATGGATGGAATGAAGGGGTGGTATGAATATCTTAAATGTTTATCCATATATAGTGAAAAATGAAAATACAAAAATCTTTTTGTCTTTTTCAAAAATAAAATCGTTTCCATTTTTTAACTTTTTCTTAAAAATGACAAATCTTTTTGGATTTTTTCAACTTTTTCACAACACGAAAAATATTTTTGGAAAATTTCAAATATATCAATAAGAAAAACATATGAACAAAATAGAAATATAATCTACCAATGAAGATATATGATATGAACTTGAGAGAAATTCTATACTAAATAAAGTAGCCTAATTCGATCAATGGAGCAAATAATTAAAGACTTCATAAGATTCGAGAATCTAAGTTCATTGAATGGTTTCGATAAAATATTGTCTAATTGATGTTTGTTGCTCACAAAGATAAAGGACAAGACCTTTTCCTCAACGAGATCAAGAATAAAATGCTCACGTATCCAAATGTGCTTTTTGAAAAAACATTGGATAGGATTATGGGATATATGGATTGCACTCATATTATCACATGAAATAGTTATTATGCCTTGGGAATTTCGATAATCTTTCAACATTTTCTTCATCTGTAAGAGTTTGGTGCAAAAAATCTCGGCGTTTACATACTCAGCCTCCATCACGGACAAAGATACAGAGTTTTTCTTCTTACTCAACTAATGAAAAGATCATTCCTAAACTAAAAACACCCACCGAATGTGCTCCTACAACCATCAACATCCCCATATCAATCGAAATCCGAATAGGCGATCAAACGGTCATCGATATCAAAAGAATACCAAATACCATTGGAAATATTTCCATTAAAATATTTGATGATATGTTTATGGGCGAGCAAGTGAAAATATTTAGGAGACACTTAGTATCACACATAGACTCCAACGCTAGAGGCAATGTCGAGATGACTAGCGATAAAGTAGAGAAGACTACCAATCATTCTCCTATAAAGGGGTTGATCTATGTGCTTGACTAGAGTATATTTTCTAAGCTTAGTCGATGTGCTCATAGGGTTAAGTGAGTGTTTGAGGAGTCTAAATCAAATTTTTTCACTTGGTCCCTAGTATATTTGGATTCAGATATAAATCCTCTATTTGATATTCCTGAAGACCTAAGACGAGCATAATCTCACCAACCATGCTCATCTTAACCTCTCTCGCCATTTCCTCCTCAAATGTGTGAGAATGTTGGGAGCATGTGGATTCAGATTATATATCATCCACATAGACCTTGGTAACTAAGATAGTACCACTCTATCTCCTAAAAAACAACGTCGTATCCACTCCCCTTCTCTTGAACACACTATCTAATAAATAAGAAGTGAGACTCTCGTACCAAGCACAGGGTGCTTTATTAAAACCATATAAAGCCTTCTTAAGATAATAGACGTTTCCCGAATGTTTTGGGTATTCAAACCCCTTTGGTTATTATAGGTACACTTACTCCTAAAAAATGCCATTAAGCGAGGACCTCTTGAATCCATTTGATATATCTTTAAGCGTAGTTGACATGCTATGGTGACTAAAATGAGAACAGACTTAATCCTAACAACATGAGTAAATGTCACTTCAAAGTCTACCCCCTAATCTGTGTGTAGCCATGAATGACCAACCTATCCTTATTGCAAACTACTGTACCATTCTCATCCATCTTATTCTTATAACTCCACTTGGTACCTATTATATTTGTATTGTTAGGTCAAGTCACTAACTCCCAAACATCGTTCTTATGAAACTGAAGCAACTCATCTTGTACATTATCAAGTTGAGAGAAAGTATTGACACCTAGTGTTCGATCACCAAGTATAATGGAAGTCCATGAGAATTTTAAACCCAAGAGGGTGGATGCCCTAAATAAAGAGTGGGTTCCACCAGGGTAGTATGAGGAACAATATGATCATCATCGAGGGGTGTATGATCCTCATACTCAAGGCTGGGGTAAATAGATGTCGACGGCTCATAGTCTCTAATCGTTACATTTGTTGACTGCTTAACCTTAGATTTTGTAAGGTTAAATGCCCTATAAGCCCGACTTGAGGATGAATAACCTAAAAACATCCCCTTGTCGCTTTGGGAGTCAAATTTTCCTAAATTTGCTCTGTGTCTCAAGATGTAGAAAATCTTCCCAAATACATAAAAGTAAGATAGGTTTGGTTTCTTCGCTATCCATAACTCTTAAGGCAAGTGTAACATACATGGACGAAGATATACCCTACTCACTATATGGCATGCAGAACTCACTGCCTCTACCCAAAAAATGTTTAGGCAGTTTTCTCCATATAATCATGGATCTAGCCATCTTTTGTATCATCATATTCTTCCTCTCAACTATCCCATTTTATTGAGGAGTAAGAGACAAAATCTAGTGTTTGATTCCAACTCAATCATAATAGCTATCCACTTTAGCATATTTAACTTTAGTGTTGTTATTACTACACATATAAATAATAGTGACGCTGTGTTTATTTTTTAGGGCAAAACTCTTGGTTATTAGGAACTCAATCTCATCAGACTTTCTCTAAAAAGACCCATAATAAAATATCTCAAAAAGTCATCAACCATTACGAGAATGTATCTCTTACCATCTAGATCTTCGTACGAGTAGGACCCATAAAATGAATGTGAATTAACTCCAAAACACGTTTAGTGGTAATGGTATTCAACTTTCGATGGAGGCTTTCAATTTTTTTCCTCATTGGCAAGGTACAAAAATTGAGAAAGTTGGTGTCTCAAGTGATGATAATCCAGGAACTAGGTCCTTATCACTAATCTCTCAAGATCTCCAAAGTTCACATGACCTATTCATTGATGCCAAAAGGTCCATAGAGGATATCGTGGCATTATTGCACGTAAAAGAGTATTTTGAAATGATTTTATAGAAATTATCATCGGTCCTCACTCCCTGAAGTAATTGTTCACCGGATTGATCATATATATTACAGTCGGACCATTAAAACTTTATCACAAAGTTTGCATCACAAATTTGGCTTATTTTAAACAAGTTATCTTTCAACCCTTCGACATATAACACATTGTCTAGTATAGGAAATCCAGGTTTATTGACACAACTATATCCAACGATACCCAAACTTACTTCCATCTCTAAAGGCAACTTTGCCTTCCTTTTGATCCACAAGGTTTGTAAAATATGAATTGTCACCAATCATGTTGTTAGATAATCCACTATCAAAATACTATTAGGAAGTATATTAAACCTTGAGAGCGACATGAACAACAAGGGCTTCGTCATCTTGTTTAGTTACCTAAGTGTCGTTAACTTTTTATTTTTCCTTATCATTGTTGGCTCTTATCATAGAATTAGAAGAGTTCTCAAATGACAAGACATACGTTAAAATTCTTCTATTAATCTCTTTGATGTCACGTCTAGGAACTCTTCTTGCTCTTTAAGACTAGAAAAGTCACTATAGTGATGCATATGAGTATATGCACGTTTAATTCTACCTAGCATGTGAAAAAATTCCCTAAGGTGACCTATCCTTTTGCAATAGCTGCAAACATAGACATGTTTGGGTATATGTTAGTCCACCTTCTTAGGTTAAACTCTATTTTGTATTTTAGGTCGAGGTCCATAAGGATATACCAAAAATTATAGAGCCGGTTCTGATGTCACATTGGAAGTGGGTGCACCGTCGTAACTTGCCTCTCCCTAAAACCTAGAGCAAGAATATGGAGCATCTTTACAAACTTCTTCGAATATCCTTTATGGTAACCTTGACCTCCCATGCACGTTTGAGATATTTCTCTAGTTGGTATACAAGGGCTTTACGTTTCTCATAATTCTCTACGAATGCTTGAAGATCTCTGATAAGACTAGACACTTTGTTGGTCCAGTCACCATTTTCCATCTCTAATAAAGAGATTATGTCTCCGAAAGGAACTCTCAACGATAACTCGCTCACTCTCAAATCTCTCAACTCATTTTCTAAAGATAGAACTCTATGCGTTAAATTATTATTTTTCTTTTGCATTTTAAATGTCTCGGTGTAAAGTTTAGTGTAAGCACGTTGAAGGACAATCTCTCAGTAACAAAAAACATCTTATCCACCACTCTCTATGGAATAACTAGACTCACTCTCAAGGTCATCGTGTTTATCAACTTCCTCATTGGCATGAGGTGTACTAGATGTACTAACATGACTACCCATAAATGCGATGAAGTTACATCCTTGAGGTGATTTGTCCTCAGAATCCACCATCTCAGCATCACTATCACTAACTGTGGCATTCAAGGTTTCTTTTCCTTTTTCCTGTCTCTTTAATCACTATCACTATCACATTCGTGAGCTTTGTGACCCTTACCCTCACATTTATAACATCTATCTTCATCTTTCATATTTCTTTTTAAATTTTTTCTTCCCGGTTTATATTTTTTGTCTTTCGTAAAGGTTTTATTTTCTTTGGAACTATTTTCTTTCTAAGTTTGAGAACTTTTTTGAATTCTTTGTCCAAAAAAGCAAGATCGTCAAGATCAAAATGATAGCTGGAGTTAAAAGTCACATCCTCTTTATTTCTAGATTGAACTTTTAAAATAATCCCCTTTCGCTTATGTTTAGCAGTTTTTGAAAACAAATTAATCTTAAAAGTTTGAAGGCATCCTACAAGTTCTTATAACCTAAGCGTATATAAAATACACAACGAATTAAGTACATTAACCTTATGAATAAAACGGACTGGAAAGGATCTCAAAATCTTTTTAACTATGCGCATCTCAAGAAATTTCTCACGCACATTAAAACTAGAGTTAACGATATTAGACAATCATGCATAAAATTCATCAAAAGATCCAGACTCTATTATAGTAATATGATAAAACTATTTGGTTTGATTCTGATGTTTAAAATCATTAAGATCTTTGGCACCCCTTGTGAGTGAGTTGGACGATATCCTAAGCTTCCTTACAGGTGGCGTACGTTATGATGCACTAAAAATCGTTAGGGGTGACGGCTCTAGAAATGGCACTTAAACTGTGTGAGATAAATTGTCCCCATTTTATTTCATACTCTTTCCAAGCAGTGACAACTTTAGGACCCATGACATCGCCATTAGTCACATTGGGTGGTGTCCACCCAATTTCTTATATAAGACAGACATGCTCGTCAAGCTTTCCAATATGCATGATTAGACCCATAAAAAACCCGTAGTCTATTATACAAATTATGCATAAAGCCCAAAATTTTAAAGGATCACACAAAAACTTGGTGCAACAGGCTTTGATACCAATTTGGGAAAACAAGATGGGGTTTTCTACATATTTATTCGTATGTTAGGCTACTCAAACACAAATTCAAATTGTATCCAAAATTTATCTTTATTTGTAATAAGTGTACATGTGATGATGAAGTCTAAATTAAATATTAATCAATCACACAATCGAACCATGCATGCGATGATGTAAGGGAAAATTCCCTTTTGGGCAAAACCTAGTATTCAACACTGTAAAAAGTTTGACATAAATAATCAACTTACATATCTCTTAGCACCATTAAATATAAAGCATAGTGCCTTCAATTCTTGAATAGAATAAGACACAATCCAACACCATCCAGAAGAACGATATTCCCTCGATATTCACCTATCACCCTTCTTTTTCAGCGATAGAGACTCAACTCCCCAAGTCAGCAGTAGAGTAGAAATCTATAGAGGTTTATGCAAGTGTATGAAAACCTAGGTTTAAATAAACTCAACAAATCATATATGATACGTACGAGTGGGAAAAGGAAAAGTGTTTTTCTAAAATATAAAAGTAAGTACTTTTGGTTCTAAAATTAGGAATTTTTTTCGCCAATAGTCTTAAGAAAAACTCATCAAAACGGGTATTTATAGAGAAATCACAAATTTCAAAGTGACAAAGTTGTTCAAACAAAAATGCAAGGTCGTTTGAATGATATTAGCTTTTCTTTCTAATGAAACTCTTCATTCAAACGAGATAGCTTTCTCATTCAATCGTCCTTATAATGAGATATCAAATCCTTGCCATTGGATTCTCATTCGATGTTCGTTCGATTCCATTAAAATAAAAAGTTAGTTTCATTCTAACAAGATCTCAATCTCGTTCGAATGAGATTAAAAATAAATAAATTTTTACTTTTAAAATTTGTTCTATCAAAAATCCTTGATTTAAAAAATAGACATCGTAAAATATAATTTGACTACGAAATAAAACCACAAGTCGTATACCTCCATAAAAGTGATGGTGACAAATCCAATTTATCGGCCTTTGGTTTCAATTCCAACTAAACAAGATGAGAAATGTACACCTAGATTCAACTAGATTCAAATTCATGTTAATTTGTGGTTTTGATGAGATCAATTAGTTCACGTGAGATTTCAGCATTTATCAACCTAAATTAATTATAGATTTCAGATTATGTGACATTGTATGTAGTGAATAAATGTAAGTATGAAAATAATCGCGAGACCAAGATGTACGAGGAAAATCCCTAAAAAAGGGGGAAAAACTCGGGATGCTACAACTAATCCACTAGAAAAATGAAGACTTTTGCAAGACATTATTCCTTTACCTAGATTGAGTTCGCATTTACAATCTCTTGCAATCAACAAATCCCCTAAACTAAACCCTATCTAGAAGCTCTCAACTAAGATCCTCCAAAGTTTTTAAAAAGATAAGATTTCATTTATATTAGCTTCCACACATCCACTTTGGCGAATTCCACTTGAACTCATCGGATATTCCTCTTATTGTCCTCTCAACTCAAGATCTTCAATGATAAATAATAAAGAAAAGGTTTTCTAAGGTTCTTTTGATGAATCACTCAAGAATCTCTCACAAAATGTGTCAATAAAAATGATGTGGAAACAAATCTCATCTAAGGTTTCTAGTGAGAGGAAGATAATCTTTTAGATATGAAAGTTTCAAATAGATAAGAAAGAGTTATAATTTAAAAATGGAGGCAAAATTACTTTATATAGTGAATTTTTTTAGAATTCCTCTCCCAGCGAAGTCTGTGCATACATAGGCTTTTTGTCGGGTGCAGGGTCATAAAAATGACCAAAATAGAGCATAATGGTCAAACCTGTTCGTATGCCTAAAAAGCATCCGTACGCATGGTTGTAATTTACCCCCAATGCGTATGCTGGACATTAAGAAATTGACAAAATACCATTTTGAAGAATTTTTCAAAACAAAATGATTTTGAATGTCCCATTTTGCACATGTTTTAAAAATAAAATATTTTGATGGTAAAAACAAGTGCATGAAATGTGGAAAAATATGGTGGGGTTTCCTAAAGTGCATCAAAGGTCATTAACCATATTCAAAAAGTTTGAAAATCCACTCCGGTATCTAAGTTAATGAAGCGATGCAAGGCAAGTCGAATCGAACACGAATAGAGGCATGTATGGAACTCAAGCATCTAAACACATAAAAACTTCCAAGGATATGTTATCGTACTAAATTAAAACCCGTATACGTTCGAAAAATAAAATATTTTCATACGGAATAAGATAAGAAACACATCTGAACATATCCATTCTCCCCCTTTGGATGTTTTGTGGAAAATTTCCAAAATTTCCAAAATATCCCAAACCCCAAAATACATGAAAATCTCACCAAATACAATAAAGTCCTAATCATCAATCTACATCACCCAAAACCCTAAAAACGAAAACATAGACTAATATTTGACAAAAAAATTAAGGTGCCTCATGATGAGGTTCCTACACAAATCAAACAATATAAAACCATCAAGCAGGTAACATCAATGTGAAGGAGGAGCTTCCTGCATAGGATCTATCCATGAATAAATGCATTTTCTTATTTAATATTTTCTCCCCCTTTTGCATTAATAAATAAAGGTAGAAAATACAATACTAGAATAAGTGAAACCATATAGATCAAACGATGCAAGAGATAAAAACAAATATATCAAAGACAAGATTATGATAATGAATCGCATGGTTGATATGCACAAAATCTTACTCGCCTTAAATCACATGTAGGATAATAACAAAAAAAAATCACGAGATATTAGTGATAAAAGGGATATAGTCAATGATAAAGAAATAATGAACATATGACATCAAGAGCTAAACTGCACAAGAAACACAATGCTAGCATCAACATATATGTATCGTGAAGTCGAAAAAATATAACACGGAAAAGAATCCACAAATGAAACACATATCAACAAAGAACCAAATACTTACCCTAAAAAAATATCTATTACTTGATTGTAAATAATACTACCCTAAATATGAGAACCAAGACATAAAAATATATAAAGTAGGTGAATGATGTGAAACATGATGGGAGTGGGAGTATCACAAAAAAGATAGCATGAAGGAACGTGACAAATACATGTGAGCATAGATGAACAGATAAAAATCATGAGAATTCATGGCAAGAAACCACACATGTACAAAAGTAGAATGGAAAAATGATGTGACATTGATGAAATCAAATATACAAAGACAAATGAGACATGATACCCAAGAAAAATGGTATAATATGGGTAGGAAATTATTTACATCATGAAGATCAACATCTCTACCAAAAATAATACAATGTATCATAAGACATGTCTCAAAACACACAAGATCAGAAATATACGACTCTTAATCCAAGTGCACAAGGAGATGATCAAGGTTAGAATACAAAGTAGAACTACCAAGGGAATATAAAATATATAAAGTAGTATGAGATAAAAATTCCAGCGATGACCCTTCAAGCTCAAAGAACAAATTCAATCATCCACAGTGTCATTTAAAGAAATAGAGAACCATTAAGAAGATGATTAGAGGTAAGAAAAATCAAAAGTAGCAGGCAGAAACAGATGAGAGTTATATAAATAACACATATACCAAAAATAATACTACAATATACTATAATCGAGTACCATGCGCATTAGGAAAAACGCAGTCATGTGAATGGGTGTTATGCGTACAGGGACAAAAGAATTTGTGCAAATGAATAAAGGTAGAAAAAGCACTAACTTCAACAATGAAAAATCCCAACTTATCACCCCATTGAAAAACTTCTCCCCTTGAATCTCAACTTAGCAACTACTCATCCAAACTTAGATAAGCCACAACACTACCAAATACAAAACTAAACAATATTAAAATGAACGAGGAACACTAAAAACCTCATAATCAACTCAATCGACAAATACCCTAAACTCTTAAATGCATGATACCCAAGAAGGAATCAAAATCAAAGAAAAAAAGAAATCACATGATCCAACTAAAATCATGTAAAATTACTAGATATGATTAAAGAGATATTATACTAGATAAATGTAACACATATAGGGTATATATACACAAACACATGTTTTTTTCTCACCAAAAATCAAATATACACTTTTAAGCACAATTTGGCATTAAGAATAATCAAGTTGATTAAACATGTCAAATTTATACAAGATATATGACAATTGTTTTAATTAACATAAAACTCAACAAAACACGTGATGTTGGAAATATTAGCATATATGTAAAAGATAAAAAAATGAACCACAAGTGTTTTAAATAACATTATTTTGAATCATGAGAAAACTAGTCTTTAAGAAAAGTATATTATGGAGTAGGCAAGAAGTTTCCATCCACTTTATAAACTCCCTCAAGAACATGTTTTTTGAATCTTTTGGATAACAAACTAAAATATCCAATTCATTTGAAATTAAATCTATAGCCTTATCATGTTTTTACTACTGTTTAAGCACTTGGCTTGTGTCTCTTTTTAACAAAATGGATTTTTCCATTGATTGGATTTTCACTGACATAAATGGCACCTACCCAATTATACTCAAATTCAAGTCACACATTATCACTCTAATGATATCCCTTATCACACATAATAAGTTTATTTTTCAACTCTAACAAATATGAATATATAACTCTCTAAATCAAAAAATCGACCATAGAGACATAACAAGAAATCCATGCACTAATAGTAGAAAAGAATATATTCTCAATCATCTTGACAAGTCCCAATAAACTACTAAAACAAGTGTGATAGTTCCGTGTAAGTGATATAGAAGATAAAAATCTGCAATACACTTGTAAAAATAGATCTTTATGGTATGTTTGAGAAATTGTTTGCATGACGCACAATAATACATGGAAAGCAAAATATCCAATTCTATTTGCTTAATAAAAATTATGCATTATCATTTAGTATCGTTAAGCATAAATAAAAAATAATGGAAACCAAAGTATTTTTTGATTTTTCATGTATGTACAAAAACTAAGACAAACTATGTAGAAAAACATATAAATGCAAAACTTTGAAAGAAGTAAATTAGAGTAGGATAGCACAACATGCTTTCACATAAATAAAATAATTCAATTTTTTTTTTGGATTTTTCTCAAAATAAAAGAGAAAAATTAAGAAAGAGATGCAAAATGCATGTACATGCAAAATGAATGCAACATCTCACATTAAAAATACCAAAATTCAAATAAAACACTGACACAAACTAGAAACAAGGACACTCCTAAGCGAGTACATATATAAGCCACACAAACCACATCCTCAAAAAAACAAAAATAAAAATAAAAACATATCATACGCAAGATAAGGAATAAGAAACAAGAAGATCCTAGATATTACAAGCACCTAACAATTCAAGTGGGGTTAGGAAATTCAGTATAATTAGGATTTGGAGGAATATGATTAGTCATGAATATTTTATTTATCACCCTTTATTCTTGTGCATTTTAGCCCTATCGTGTACGTTAATTCCTATATTAATTCTCGTTAAATAGACAAACTTTATTATTGATGTTTATATACATTTCGAGGTATAATTGACCTTTTGTAGGTGTTATGTTTGCATAGTGCAAAGTTGGATGCATTTTAGGGAAGTTTCCTCGCAAGATGTAACTTAAAGGGAAATGTGGTATTTCTAAACTCTATATTTTGTTGGTAGAAAGGTACCAACATGTATATTATCAAATTACCTGCATGTGGCCATCACTCATGTATTATGGTTGTTTTGAAAAGTTTTAGCATGTGCTTCAATTTTAAGGATACTTTGGTAATTTCATTGCTAAGATGAATATAATTTAATTATCTTTTTGTAGTTTGTGACTTGCATCATTCCGACTCCGTACGAAATTTTTCATATTTTTTTCGTATGACGTGTTAGAATTGGATCAAAATGAGAAAGAGACTTGTGAAGTCCTGAATCGATTCAGGCATTTTGTAAATTGATTTGGGTTACTACACACCTCCATAAATATCTAAGTTTTGGATTATTTGTATTTATTTTCTTTGTATTTTAATTTTTACCGGTATAATAGAATGGGATGGATTTTATTTAAAAGTATATACTTCATTTTTTAGGTTAGTCTTAGTTTGTCTTTAAGTGCTTATTGTCTTTCTCTCTCCGAGGGTTTGGTGGTATCTCACTATTAAGCACATTCTTATTGTTTTTGTAGCTATTTAAGTTGATTTATTTCTTTATAACCTATCCAGGTTCTAATATAACTTTTTTTGTTGTTTAATTGATTGTTTGATTTCATTAATTAGTTGTATTAATGTAATACCTCGTGACTTTGGGACAAAGAAATTAAATTTTTGGGAGAAATAAAATTTATTTAAATTGGGGAATTTTAAAATTTGGTAATTGAGGTCCAAAAATTGAGGATGTTATAAAGTGTTCTGGATGAGAATTCTGAGTGTGCCATTGATTCCGGATAGGTTGAGATAGTTGAAATGACTGTCCTTGGGTTTTATTTCGGTTCCAGGATATTTTTTTCGTTAGTTTGACACAAATTGGAGTAAACAAGTCATTTAAAGTGTGTATTATAACTTAAGTTGGGTGTTTTGAGAAATTAGGCTTATAGAGACTTTCGGAGATTAAAATCTCATTCTTGAGATTTCGAGAGAGAAAGAGAGAAAAGCCCTAGAAAAAGATAAAGGAAGAGAGAAAAAAGAAGGAAGGAAGAAAGAGGGAGAAAAAAGCTTGAAGATTCCCGGCCCGAACACGATCTCGAGGATGATTCAACCTCTATAATTCTGAGGCAAGTGTTTGATCTGGCTAAATAAATCATTTGTGTAGTTTATTTCCTAATTTGTGGGCAAAAGGTTTGGATTTTGGGTATTAATATGAAAACCTAGATTTTGGGTACTAAAACTTAAATTTGATGTTTATACATGGGATTGATGGAATTTATATTGATGAGATGAAATGTAGATTGGGGTTTTGATGTGAGGAATATGATTGAATTAAAGATTAATGGATGGATGATAATAAACTGGGTGTTTGGATAGTTTGGTTATGTTAAAAAATGGAAAATGGCAAAGATATCTGGTATGGCCGATCGACCGCGGCTAGGGGACCGATCGATCGTGCCTTAAGCGAAAAGAGCCTACTGCATTATTCCTAGGGAAAAATTTAGAACCGCGGTCAATCGGGGTTCTGAGACCGGTCGATCGATACTCTATTTTTAGCCCAAGAATGGTATTTTCTTTTACCCCCTTTTCTTTTGGGTTTTATTCTTAGGGGCTTTCTTAATGGACTTATTATGGAGGGTTATGAGATAATATTAAGCAATTTGTGCCTTAGGATAAATAGGGGCTTTCAGACTTCTGTTAGAAATGGATTATGAGGGTGGGATGCGTCTTTTAGTAAGGAAATGATTAAGGGACTGAATGATAGGCAGATTATATTAATATGATGGTGGTGGGCTATCATGAAATAGTTTATAAATTGAAGAGATAGTCCCTTTTTGCTTATGTGTGTTTGAAGTCAAGTGGTATTGCGGTAAATGCCTTTGATGATTACCAAATAGAATTGTTATGTGTGTACTTCTAGCTGAGATTAGTTATTTCCTATTTATGTATATTCAATGTTAAGGTTTCATAGGGACAATTGAACCATAGTCGGAATTGAGAGCGATGGGATCATACTATCAACTAGAATCGGGTGTACTGTAAATTTAGTGGGGATAGTTGTTATATATCGGTGTGTGTTTAATAATGGGGATTTCAATAATGGATGGGATCATGGAATGAATTTAGGATTGAGCTTGAGGTTTTTGGACTATTACTTATGTGCACACCTATAGTCGGGGTTATTATTAGATATATCGAAGTGTATTCGGATATACATGGAATGTATACTGATTGTTATATATGCTAAACTTGGGAGTTAGTAACCTCATTGTTATATGTATTGGAAGACTATTCATATCATAGGGGTAATGGATGAATATGCTTCAAGTGAGGGATCGTATTCATATAAAGAATTAAGTAAATAAGCTTGGATTGACGGCTAGTATAATGAGCACTATGTACACGTATAGATGAGTTTATAAATCTCATTATTATGGACGAGAGATAGTGTGTGTATATATATATATATATATATATATATATATATATATATATATATATATATATATATATATATATATATATATATATATATATATATATATATATATATATATATATATATATGTAGATATGTATATATGTGTGTACATATGATGTGAACACCTATGTCGTGTGCGATCGTTTGTATATATGACGTGATCATATGGATGTATACATATAGTCTGTTTGGCTGATATATATATTTATGGTTTGAAGCATAACTGACACATGCTATCATGGGAAGTTGCGCGATGAGGGTGAGACCCGGGCCTGACGATCAAGGTGTGAATATTCCCCAAGTCATAATCGTCCATTTTTATTTGTGTGATTTTATTTTTGGGGTTGAGAGGTCTTGGGTATGGGTCGTTCTCACTTGACGGTTAGGAACTATGACCGCTTCCCATATGTTATGATTGATTTTTTCGCCATGGCGGTGTGATAATAGTTTGATAGGTGGTGACCCCGGGAGAAAGTGAGTAATTCCTGGAAGATGATAGCATGGTGCAGTATTTTGGTATCCTATAATCGTTTATGTTATGTGGATTGCTAGTGTAAATTATGTGTGTTATGTATACGTGGTTATAGGAATGAATGATTGTATATATATATATATATATATATATATATATATATATATATATATAGAGAGAGAGAGAGAGAGAGAGAGTAAATATATATTTATATATCCTATAGGTGAAGAGGATATGAAGTTTCAATGATGTACATCTTGGGTGATTTTGCTGTACTAGTTTATTAGGGTCGAAGGATCGTATTTAGAGACAATTGTGGTTATATCGACCCAAGGATTTAATGGAGATTCTAATTTTATTCTTATATAGGACGATATATTTAAGTTGTTACAGTAATAGGATTTGTCAATGAGTAGTTTATCGGGGGGGTTCCTTGTCTTGATTTCGCTTTGCGAGATGCCCCACGCACGAAACACAGTCCAATGTCGAGAGTGGAGAGAAGTTTTGTCCTTATTAACTGTATGTATGTTGTTTAGAGAATAAACTCTTATATTGAAACCTAATTTTAATTTGCGTTAATCTAAGACTTAAAGTTGGTTTAAGCTAATAATTGGAACCTAAGCCTTGGAAGGCATATATGTGTATTTATATTTAGATGTGATTATAATGGAAAGGATTCTAGGGTTATGTTGGAATGGCTGGTCTTGCGGGTATAGGCCGTGCATATGGTAAGGTAAGTTATACTTAACTGGGTGGGGTAACTTAATTGAGATTCCAGGGCACAATTAGGTGCATGTTGTAGATGAGAGGTGAGTTTGGGGGTTTCACGAGAGTGCGTCTCCACTTTAATTATGAAATAGTGCATTTATATTTATTATGCACGGTTAACACACTTGCAAAACATTTTTACACCTCGGGCTCTGACCCGTTTATATTTTTCTTCTGCTATATATATATATATATATATATATATATATATATATATATATATATATATATATATATATATATAGTACTACAGGTGCCCTACCGCATGGATACCGGATTTTTTCTATCCAGAGTCTTGGGTGCCGTAGCAGATGCGAACTGTTATGGGATTTAGATTGTAGTCGCTTCCCATTCATGTGTGAATCTAGATAGGATTCATGTTATACATCGAGTTTATACCCAAGAGTTATTTTTAGTTGTTTATAGTTCTTCTTTATGGATGTTGTACTTTTTGTGACCTGACAGCTTATTCGGGTGTATTTTTGTATGTACTTTTGATGTTTTGAGAGTATGTCCTTTCTTCATGTTGAGCATGTATATTCTTAATTTATGTTATTAGTCATTCTCATTGTTGGTTTGAATTCCATTGTTCGTTTTTATTTTTTTGACATCCGCTTTTATAGCTTGGGGTAGTTAGCCTTATTTATTTTTGTATAGTCTATTGATGTTGAGAATGAGCCATCTGAGATCCCTAGTTTAATGTAGTATAGGGGTGGCCAGCTGTTATTATTTTAAGAGGGGTGTCACAGATGGTATCAGAGCATCATGTTCTAGTGTCTTTTGGATCTGTACGGGTTTTCTGCGTTCTTCTGTAAGTGTTCTTGATGTAGAGCCCTACTATTAGGATTATTGTGTTCACTATGTTTGACTTTTCTACGAGGGGTACTCATTTGAACGACATTCTGTCATAATTTCTTTCATCTCAGATGTCGTTAAGAATAAGTTCTCCAGGAAGGGGCAAGATGAGAGATGAAATACCCATAACAGATTTTGGGTACACTTTGACTAAAGGTATTTTCTTTTCGTGACTCACGCGGAGATCGGAAGGAGAATTCTAGCGGTGATTCTACGTGATCTGACGGTGGTCGAGTAATAAAGAGAATTGACCCAAATGGAGAATTTTATGATCGATAAGGAAAGTACTGAGGCGAAGTAAATAGTAAATTCCTTGGGAGGTTTAGATTGATGAATTCGCTAGTGTTTGTTAGGAAAATCGATGTTGCTGATTTCTAGTGATGTGAGGTGTGCAGGGTTGCCCCAATGTCAAGAGTATCGCCTTCTTGGAAGAGGGAGTAAGAAATTTAGGAAATTGGGTCCATTGAGTATGACTGAAGGAGTTGTCAGGGGTCATAATAGCGCCTTGTCCTTCAGGATGTTTAGGAAGGATTTTCGGGAGGATGTTTCTTTGAGGAGAATTAGGCCTTAGAAAGAAGGGCTTGTCCTGGTAGGAGTAAAGGGACCCATGGAGGAAGTGAAGAAATTGGATTATGGAAGTATAAGTTAGAATACCTTTCTTTTGGTTTAGGTCACGCTTTATGCGGTATTGGGAGCGTCGCATGTAAGGTATTATGAGGGGTTAGTCGCTATAACCATAGGGTGTAGATAATTTCCTTCGAGGAAGGAGTTAGAAAATGTGGATTTTGTATGGAATATTTTAGGATAATAGATCATTCTCAATGATCTAGTAGAGAGGTGTGCAATTGATTTCTGGAAGTGCGGATGGTTAAGGTTTGTTGAGTAGTGGTTAAAAGGCTATTGTTTTATAGATAGGCTAGGGAAGGTTATTGTGGTATTCCAATGAGGGAAGGACTTGTCTTGTGTCAATGTTTTGATGTGATGTAAAGGATTTATATATATATATATATATATGAAGAGGTTCAGAGTTTGGTATATTATTGTTGAGCGGAGAATCTAGCTCATGGTTGTGCTAGTTTTGAGAACTAGGTATTGGTTAGAGTATTGTATTTGTGGAGGCCTTGTGTCTTGAACATAAGGTGTTTGTTTGGCATGTCGAAAGACATGGAATTGTTTTATACGATATTGCTATATAGGCCTTCGGGAAACATCTAAAATTCAAAAATATTTTATAAAACTTTATCCTAGTTCAACCGATCTCAATCCCCAACATAACTACACAAAAGTGTATTGGGATGGTTCCTTGTTTGGATTTTGCTTACGAGACCTCCCCGCATGAAGGTAGGTTATGTAAGGAATTGAGAAGAGTTCAACCAATGGAAATTTTAAACTTTTATATGTACTTAATATTCTGTTATAGATAGTTGTTTTGAGTTATGTTACGATTTGAGGCTAGTGGAGCCAGGTTATATGTTTTTACGAGTTGATCTCGGAAACCGGGTGTATGGGTGCCCTAGGTAGCTAGTATTACTTTAAAGTTATATGGTTTCATGTGAGAACTGGAAAATATAGGCATGGTGATCTCGAGGATAGATGTAAGGACTAGATGAGATTCGAAGTCCTAGGCATAACCTAAATTTCGAGGATGAAATTTTTGTAAGGGGGAAGTTTGTAATCCCCCGTGACTTTAGGACAGAGAAATTAAATTTTTGGTAGAAATAAAATTTATTTAAATTGGGGAATTTTAAAATTTGGTAATTGAGGTCCAAAAATCTAGGACGTTATAAAGTATTCTGGATGAGAATTCTGAGTGCGCCATTGTTTCCAGATAGGTCGAGATAGTCGAAATGATTGTCCTTGGGTTTTATTTGGGTTCCGAAATATTGTTTTTTAGTTAGCTTGACTCAAATTGAAGTAAACGAGTCATTTAAAGTGTGTATTATAACTTAAGTTAGGTGTTTTGAAAAATTAGGCTTATAAAGCCTTTGGGAGATTAAAATCTCATTTTTGAGATTTTGAGAGAGAGAGAGAGAGAGAGAGAGAGAAAAGCCCTAGAAAAAGAGAAAGGAAGAGAGAAAGAATAAGGAAGGATGAAAGAGGGAGGAAAAAGCTTGAAGTTTCTTATCCTGAATGCGATCTCGGGGATGATTCAACCTCTACAATTCGGGGGCAGTTGATTAATTTTGAATTCATTTGTGTAGTTTATTTCATAATTTGTGGGCAAAGGAATTGGATTTTGGGTATTAATATCAAAACATAGATTTTGGGTACTAAAACTTGAATTTGATGTTTATACAAGGGATTGATGGCATTTATATTGATGAGATGTAATGTAGGTTGGGGTTTTGATGTGAGGAATATGATTGAGATTGAGGGTTGGATGATAATAAATTGGGTGTTTGGATAGTATGGTTGTGTTCAAAATGGAAAATTGCCATGATATCTTGTATGGACGGTCGATCGCGGACAGGGGGCCGATCGACCGCGCCATAATGGAAGAGCCTACTACATTCTTCGTAGGGAAAATTTTATAATCGCGGTCGATCGGGGGTCTAAGACCAGTCGACCGATCCTCTATTTTCAGCACAAGAATGGGATTTTCTTTTACCCCCTTTACTTTTGGGTTTTATTCTTAAGGGCTTTCCTAATGGACTTATTATGGAGAGTTATGAGATAATATTAAGGGATTTGAGCCTTAGGATGAATAGGGTCTTTAAGGCTTGTGTTTGAAATGGATTATAGGGGTGGGATGCCTCTTTTAATAAGGAAAGGATTATGGGACTGAATGATAGGTGTATTATATTAATATGATGGTGGTGGGCTATAATGAAATAGTTTATAAATTGAAGAGATAGTCCCTTTTTTCTTATGTGCGTTTGAAGTCAAGTGCTATTGTGGTATATGCCTTTGATGATTACTGAATAGAATTGTTACGTGTGTATGTCTAGCCGAGATTAGTTATTTCATGTTTATGTACGTTCGATGTTAAGGGTTCATTGGGACAATTGAACCATAGTCAAAATTGCGAGCGATGGGATCATACTATCAACTAGAATCGGGTGTGTTGTAAATCTAGCCGGGATAGTTATTATATATCGATGTGTGTTTAACAATGGGGATTCCAATAATGGATGGGTCATGGAATGAATTTAGGATTGATCTTGAGGTTTGTAGACTATTAGTTATGTGCACACCTATAGTCGGGGTTATTATTAGATATATCGAAGTGTATTCTGATATAGATGGAATGTATAGTGATTGTTATATATGTTAAACTTGGGAGTTAGTAACCTCACTGTTATATGTATTGGAAGACTATTCATATCATAGGGGTAATGGATGAATATTCTTCAAGTGAGGGATCGTATTAATATAACGAATTAAGTTAATATTCTTGGAGTGATAGCTAGTATAATGAGGACAATGTACACGTATAGCCGAGTTTACAAATCTCATACATACGGACGAGAGATAGTGTGTATATATGTGTATATATGGATATATATATATGTGTGTACATATGACATGAATACTTATGACGTGCACGATGGTTTGTATAGATGATGTGATCATATGGATGTATATATACCTTGTTTGTGAATGATATATATACTTATGGTGTGAAGTATACCCGACACATGCTATCGTGGGAAGTTGCGTGATGAGGGTGAGACCCTAGCTTGAGGAGCAGGGTGTGGATATTCCCGAGGTCATAGTCGTCCATTTTTATTTGTGTGATTATATTTTTGGGGGGTGAGAAGTCTTGGGTATGGGTCGTTCTCACTTATCGGTTAGGAACTATGATTCCTTTCCATGCGTTACGATTGATTTTGTCACCGTGGAGGTGTGATAATAGTCTGATAGGTGGTGACCCCGGGTGAAAATGAGTAATTCCTGTAAGATGATAGCTTGATGCAGTATGTTGGTATCCTATAACCGTTTATGTTATGTGGATTGCAAGTGTACATTATGTGTGTTATGTATACGTGGTTATAGGAATGAATGATTGTATATATATATTTAGAGTAAATATATATTTATATATACTATAGGTGAAGAGGATATGAAGTTTCTATCTTGGGTGATTTTGGTGTACTAGTTTATTGGGGTTGAAGGATCATACTTAGAGACAATTATGGTTATATCGTCCCAAGGATTTAATGAAGATTCTTATCTTGTTCTTATATATGACGATATATTTAAGTAGTTGCAGTAATAGGATTTGTTTGTAAGACATAATGAATCCCTACGATCGACATTGTCAACGAGTAGTGTATCGAGGGGGTTCCTTGTTTGGATTTCGCTTTGCGAGATGCCTCACGCACGAAACGCAGTGCAGTGCTGAGAGTGGAGAGAAGTTTTGTCTTTATTAACTGTATGTATGTTGTTTAGAGAATAAATTGTTATATTGAAACCTAATGCTAATATGAGTCGATCTAAGACTTAAAGTTGGTTTAAGCTAATGATTAGAACCTAAGCCTAGGGAGGCATATATGTGTATATATATTTACATGCGATTAGAATGGAAAGGATTCTAGGGTTATGTTGGAATGGCAGGTCATGCGGGTATAGGTCATGCATATGGTAAGGTAAGTTATACTTAAGTGGGGGGAGTAACTTAATTAAGATTCCAGGGCACGATTAAGTGCGTGCTGTAGATGAGAGGTGAGTTTGAGGGTTTCACGAGAGTGCATCTCGATTTAAATTATGAAATAGTGCCTTTATATTTATTATGCACGGTTAACACACTTGCAAAACATTTTTACACCTCGAGCACTGACCCGTTTATATTTATCTTATATATATATATATATATATATATATATATATATATATTGTACTACAGGTGTCCTACTGCATGGAAACCGGATGTTTTTCTATCCAGAGTCTTTGGAGCCGTAGCAGATGCGGACTGTTGCGGGATTTAGATTGTAGTCGCTACCCATTCATGTGTAAATCATGATAGGATTCATCTTGTACATCGGGTTTATACCCAAGAGTTATTTTTAGCTGTTTATAGCTCTTCTTTATGGATGTTGTACTGTTTGTGACCCGACAGCTTATTCGGGTGTATTTTTCTATGTACTTGTAATGTTTTGAGAGTATGTCATTTCTTTATGTTGAGCATGTATATTCTTAATTTATGTTATTAGTTGTTCTTATTATTGGTTTGAATTCCATTGTATGTTTTTATTTTTTTGGCATCCGCTTTTATAGTTTCTGGTAGTTAGCCTTATCTATTTTCGTATAGTCTGCTGATGTTAAAAATGAGCCATCTAAGATTCCTAATTTAATGTAGTATAGGGCTAGCCACCCATTATTATTTTAAGAGGGGTGTCACAGATGGTATCAGAGCATCAGTTTCTAGTGTCTTTAGGATCTGTACGGGTTTTTTGTGTTCTTCCGTAAGCGTTCTTGATGTAGAGCCATACTATACGTTTGATTGTTTCTGCGAGGTGTACTCCTTTAAACGACGTTCTGACACAGTTGCTTTCATCTCAGACGTCGTTAAGAATAAGTTGTCCAGGAAGGGTTAAGATGAGAGATGCAGTACCCATAATAGATTTGGGGTATGCTTTGACTGGAGGTATTTTCTTTCCATAACTCAGGCGGAGAATGGAAGGAGAATTATAATGGTGATTCTAGGTTATCTGACGGTGGTCGAGTAAGAAAGAGAATTGACTCAAATGGAGAATTTTATGATCGATGAGGCAAGTACTAAGGAGAACCGAATAATGAAGCCCTTGGAAGGTTTAGATTGATGAATTCGCCAGTGTTTGTTAGGAAGACCGATGTTGCTGATTTCTACCGATGTGAGGTGTACGGGGTTGTCCCAATGTTAGGAGTATCGCCTTCTTGGAAGAGGGAGTAAGAAATTTTGGAAATTGGGTCCACTGAACAGGACTGAAGGAGTTGTTAGGGGTCACAATAGTTCCTTGTCCTTCAGGATGGTTAGGAAGGATTTTTGGGAGGATTTTTTTTTAGGAGAATTAGCCCTTAGAAAGAAGGGTTTGTCCTGGTAGGAGTAGAGGGAGCCAGGGATGAAGTGAAGCAATTTGATTATGGAAGTATAAGTTATAATACCTTTCTTTGGGTTTAGGTCACGCTTTGTGCAGTATTGGGAGCGTCACATGTAAGGTATTATGAGGGGTTAGTCGCTATAACCATAGGGTGTAGATAATTTCCTTCGAGGAAGGAGTGAGAAAGTGTGGCTTTTGTATGGAATCTTTTGGGATAATAGATCGTTCGTAATGAGCTAGTATAGAGTTGTGCTATTAATTTCTGGAAGTGGGAATTGTTAAGGTTTGTTGAGTAGTGGTTATAAGGTTATTGTTTTATGGATAGACTAGGGCATGTAATTGTGGTATTCCAACGAGGGAAGGACTTGTATTTGTGAAATGCTTTTATATGATGTAAATGATTTATATATATATATATATATATATGAAGAGGTTTAGAGTTTGGTAGATCATTGTTGAACGGATAATTTAGCTCATCGTTGTGCTAGTTTTGAGAACTAGGTATTGGTTAGATTATTGTATTTGTTGAGTCCTTGTGTCTTGAACCTAAGGTGTTTGTTTGGCGTGTCGAAAAACATGGGATTTTTTTATATTATATTGCTATACAGGCCTTTGGGAAAAATCTAAAATTCAAAAATCTTTTATAAAACCTTAATCATGGTTCAACCGATCTCAATCCCCGACATAACTACACAGTAGTGTATTAGGAGGGTTCCTTGTTTGGATTTCGCTTGCAAGACCTCCCCCGCATGAAGGTAGCTTATGTCAGGAATTGAGAAGAGTTCAACCATTGGAAATTTTAAACTTTTATATATACTTAATATGCTGCTATACATAGTTGTTGAGAGTTATGTTACGATTTGAGGCTAGTGGTGCTCGGTTATGTGTTTTTACGAGTTGAGCTCGAAAACCGGGTGTATGGGCGCCCTGGGTAGCTAGTATTACTTTAAAGTTATATGGTTTCATGTGAGTACTGGAAAAGATAGTCATGGTGATCTCGAGTATAGATGTAAGGACTAGATGAGATTCGAAGTCCTAAGCATAACCTAAATTTTGAGGATGAAATTTTTGTGAGGGGGGGAGTTTGTAATACCCCGTGACTTTGGGATAGAGAAATTAAATTTTTGGGAGAAATAAAATTTATTTCAATTGGGGAATTTTAAAATTTGGTAATTGAGATCCAAAATTCGAGGACGTTATAAAGTGTCACTGATGAGAATTATGAGTGCACCATTGATTCCGAATAGGATAAGATAGTCGAAATGACTATGCTTAGGTTTCATTTTGGTTACGGAATCTCTTTCTTAGTTAGCTTGCCTCGAATTGGAGTAAACGAGTCATTCAAAGTGTTTATTATAACTTAAGTTGAGTGTTTTGAAAAATTAGGCTTACAAAGCCTTTGGGAGATTAAAATCTCATTCTTGAGATTTCGAGATTTCGAGATTTCGAGAGAGAGAGAGAGAGAGAGAGAGAGAGAGAGAGAGAGAAAAGCCCTACAAAAAGAGAAAGGAAGAGAGAAAGAAGAAGAAAGTAAGAAGGAGGGAGGAAAAAGCTTGAAGTTTCCCATCTCAACGCGATCTCGAGGATGATTCAACCTCTACAATTATGAGGAAAGTGTTTAATCTTGCTAAGTAATTAATTTGTGTAGTTTATTTCATAATTTGTGGGCAAAAGAATTGGATTTTGGGTATTAATATCAAAAACAAGATTTTGGTTACTAAAATTTGAATTTGATGTTTATACATGGGATTGATGGCATTTATACTGATGAGATGAAATGTTGGATGGGTTTTTGATGTGAGGAATATGATTGAGTTAAAGATTGAGGGTTGGATGATAATAAATGGTGTTTGGATAGTTTGGTTGTGTTAAAAAATGGAAAATGGCCAAGATATCTAGTATGTCCGGTCGATCGCGGCCGGGGGCCGATCGACCGCGCCATAAGGGAAGAGCCTATTGCATTCTTCGTAGGGAAAAATTTAGAACCGCGATCCACCGGGGGTCTGGGACTGATCGTCCAGTCCTCTATTTTTAGACCAAGAATGGGATTTTCTTTTACCCCCTTTACTTTTGTGTTTTATTCTTAGGGGCTTTCTTAATGGACTTATTATGGAGGATTATGAGATAATATTAAGGGATTTATGCCTTAGGATGAATAGGGGATTTCGAACTTATGTTAGAAATGGATTATGAGGGTGGGATGCCTCTTTTAGTAAGGAAATGATTGTGGGACTAAATGATAGGCAGATTATATTAATATGATGGTGGTGGTCTATCATGAAATAGTTTACAAATTGAAGAGATAACCCCTTTTTGATTATGTGCGTTTGAAGTCAAGTGGTATTGTGGTATATGCCTTTGATGATTACTAAATAGAATTGTTATGTGTGTACTTCTAGCTGAGATTAGTTATGTGACACCCCACCTAATAAAATACCGGGTGATCAGCCCTATTGAAAATTAAAACAGGAATCCCAGTTGGTTCATCCTTAGCATTACTTTCGAAAACCTTTTTAAAACATACTAACCACCTAGTATTTTAAAAAGCTGTTACCAAATTTTATTTTATTAATTAAACCAAACAGTACATGCGGAAATAAATATAATCCATTCACACAACTGAATTAAATCAACTGAACAAATAATGACTACATGATGAATAAACCATCGGTCACCAAAGTAAATAATCCAATACAAATATCCAACACCTGAATAAATACATTTTAAAACTGTATTGAGAAGTCCGGGCGACAAGCCCTAAATAAAATTGAAACTGATAGAAGATTCCTACCCTAGGAATGAATGAACGATGCATCTAATCCAAACTCCTGCTAGCATCCACATATGCCGCATCTCCGTATCCCTGGAATAATATATCAATCCTGGCGTTCCTGTGGCTGGAAACCTAAAATGTTTTGAAAATAGTTTTATAGCAAGAGTTAGAACCCAAAACATTTTGAAAATATTTAGCAAGTGAATTAACTGCAGTAATTTAAAATATATGAATGCGCTCCATATTTAAGTTAGTGTAGCACTCTCTTGAGGACATTCACACCCCTCCACTAAAGTGCACACCTAACGATTTCCTTAACCCCACCTAGTTGTACTATCCCGTCCAACTAGTCATTGTAATCCTTCCATGCCTTTCCACTCTAAACCGAGTATTATCATCCATGGGTTATAAGTTATCTCACTAATTAACTTAACTAATTTCCTTTAAATAATAACATATAAATGTGACACAAGTTATATAAAACAATTACATAACACATTGTATTATTACCAAGATATAATATTTACTACCATTATATATATACCTTTACCACAACATCCACACATATATCATATGTATATCCATCCCTTCAAGTATACCCTCTTCGGATGATTCCCTCAAAAGTGTTATCCCACTAGGTGTGCTCACATAACCTAGTTATCCAAGTTGGAATCGCTCACTAACTTGGTCCAAAACATAAACGTAATGGAGGCGGTCATATTCCTTACCTGAAAGTGTGATGAATGCCTCATCCATATATCGGACACTATGACCTGGGGATATACTCGCCTTACTCCTCAAGCTAGGGGATTAACCCACATCGTGCAACCTCCCATAATTGCACTAGAGTATATAAATTAAATAAAAATCTAGTCACTAATATTTAATAGCACACATAATATATACACGTATATATATACTATCACTACACCGTATATATATAATGTAAACCCCGACTTTACCGTGTACTCAAAATCCCGTAACACTAGCCTGTAATTTCCTGGGTGTGTGGCCCAACTCAACTTAATTAATTTTCTCACTCATTAATTCACACGTCAATTAATATAATATTTCCTCGAGTCCATTGTCTAACTCTTATATAAATACTTTGCACATTAATTTATATAATATTTACCCGAGTCTCTGATTCGACTCTAACTTAATTAATTTACACATTAATTAATTAACACTAATTCGAGTTTATGGTCCGACGCTAATTAAATTAATTTACAAATTAATTAATTACCAATCCGAGTCTATGGTCCGACTCTAATTTAATTAATTTACACATTAATTAATTACCAATCCGAGTCTATGGTCTGACTCTAATTTAATTAATTTATAGATTAATTAATTTAACACTTGGTGTCACCCAACCATTATACCTGGACTCTCTCACTTGTCCCGTACTATCGTTAATACCCAATTCTATATTTCTCCCCATAACTAATTAATTACACCTCGATTCCTTTAATAATGTAGTGCCACTCCGCTACAATACCTGAATAATTTCCCTCGGTCCAAAATCAATACTCATAAATAAATTCTCGAAATTGAATCTTCCCGTGACATACAATTTTCACCCTCCTAAACCCAATTATATCCCCTTATAATTGTTAAAGCATATGTGTCACATATGCATTATCACTAGATAAAAGTAGGGGATTAAATTATAAATTAATTTCCCTTACATATATAAACAGGCCGAATTTCCAAAATTCTGGGACCTGCGATCGATCGATCCCCTAGGTCGATCGATCGATCGGACAGGGATTCGTCTTCTCCGGCTTGCTGTTTCATCCATTGATTAACCCTTAAGCTTTTTTTTTCTTTCCAAACCTTTATCCAAATAAAAACCAACGTATTCTCCACACAAGACATGGTTCTAAAAATCCTACAGACCTTAATCCATCATCAAATTTATACATAACCTTTAGTATATCCAATTTGGGTTTTTCATCCGGGTCTCATTATACCGAATTTGACCTAACCATTTTCAGTCCATTTAATCACTAATACATATTGTAATCCACTCTTCAATTCAATCTTAACAGTCCCAAATCATAACTTAACCTCAATTGAGTAATTAAAATTGTCCATTACTCTAAATTCAGAAAACCCAATTTTAGTTATGGTTGCACACCCAAAATAAATTTTCACATACACATACTATAATATGAATTAGTTATCACTTATTTTAAGAATCAAAACATTTAACTACTTGCCTGTAATGATTCGTAGAGTTTGATCCGATGGTGCAGTGAAGGTGTTGATGAAGAACCCCCTAATTCGTCCCTTAATTTGTCTCCAAAAGACCCCCAATTGGCTTCTTGATTTGTCTCTTCTATGTCTCTTTCAAACCCTAGGTTTAGAGTTTTATTAACTATCGTTCACACTTTCCCCAATTAGGATTAAAACACTAATCCCTTTTTTTGGCCATATGAGCCTAATTAAAATGGCCCAAATCAGCCCGTGTGAGCCTGACTATGCCCAAATATACCCCGTGACCCAATTACTACCCCTGGGCACGTTTTTTGACTATCTCGACCCATCCAGACTCAACCGTACGCTAAGAATTGACATCCGAAATACTTTTTAACATTTCCAAATTTGACCTCAAAAATGCGACGCACATTAATTTGAACAATTTAAATTAATGTCGTCAAATAAAAATAATTCTTCCCACTCAAATAAATTCTCTAAATCATAAATTTAAGTTTCTCCAATTTAAATATTTCTATTTCTCCCAAAAATAATTAAACTTTAAATCCTCAAAATTACAGGGTGTTACATACTCCCCCCTCCCCCCCCCCCCCCCCCCCCCCTTACAAAGGAATTTCGTCCTCGAAATTAAGATAAGCCTAGTGCTCCAAGCTTCTAATATCACTCTCTAGTTATGTGCCTCTAAGATCACTATATTTATCTCTCCCATTTCTAACTATAAATTGCACAAATATGCATTTTAATTAACCAGGTCGCCCATACACCCTGTACCCGTGCTTGACCACACAAAATTTTACTTAGTTAACCTGGGTGCCCATACAGCCTATTCCCGTGCTTTACCGCACGAAAGTTAACCGACTATGCTAGCCGTGACTCGTAATATAACTTCTAACCCGTAGTCATATCCCATATACGAATAATACTCGGGGGTATCCAACATGTTTACTAACGACCAAACATCTCCCCACTTCCAATGTTGCGCTAAGTTTCATGCGTGGGATGTCTCGTAAGCGAAATAAAAAAAATGAACCCCCCCCCCCCCCCGATATATACTACTACCTAACAATGTCCGTCATTCAGATCTGTTAGACCCATAGTTCATGGAACGTACCCCCAAATATTTGTCTCTTAACACAAAAGCATGCATGCCTACCCTTATGCTACAAAAGGCAAAATAAAATACCGTGCCCTTACTATCACTAGTTCTTGTGCAAAATAAATCCCGAGCTATCTTTCCCTGCTCGAAAATAAATGTAATTACCCTGATTTACTTTAGTAACCACCCCTACATACCGGGATAAATATGAGAACACAAGACCTCAATATGTGTCTATCGCACCATACAATACAACATATATACACATATACATAGTCTAGACTTCCTCTCAGGTGATACCTAGTGAAAATCATTCATACACAGGTGTCACGAACACCAAAACTTACCCCCACTATTTACAATAGTTCAAATCCATCGCTATCCAGCCGATATAAAAATTTTCTACCCTACTTTCAGAATTCTTGAAAGTAGTAACCACTCGCATAATTCAAACCTTCTCTCTATCCGCATCTCCACTCTCTCGTGGTTAACACCAAAGGACTCCGCTACCCACAAAAAATTTTATCTCCATATTATGGCTGCTACAGCCAACGCACCCACTTAATCCGACTAACTCGTGAATTTTAGTTAAAAAAATAATTTTATATTGTGACACCCTCGCTGTCACCCAAAATATACCCCATGCCCATAGGATAAAAAGATAATTACCTCCATACTCTAGCTGCAATGGATGATCATCGGGTTCCTGAGCAGCTTCCCCCTGCCCGAACGCACCCATGACTTGTTGTAATGGCTGCACATCCATGACCTCATCCTATAGTTGACCCCTTCCTCGATGAGGACAATCTCTCTTCACGTGTCCCGCTTCCCCACAAACGAAAAACCTCCTAATAAATTCACCCTGCCACTAATCCCTTCCTTACTGGACTTATTGGAAGTCTTGTCTATCCTGTCGATAGCCTCCAGACCTAAATCGGTTGGCCTGAATCCCCTGTCGAAAATCATGCCCCTGATGTCCCCCTGTCTACTGTTGAGATACCCCAATGGTATTGTTCCCTTTCGCTTTATCCGACTAACTAGTTTCCCCTACCCCTTGTTTCCTATCACGTGGAAGCGATATTCCTGACTGTACAGGAGTTTTTCATTTACGATGTTTGTATAAGCTACTAATGTGTGATTACTAATCAAATGTTGCTTGATTCTCTAGAATAACCCATCCATGAACTTTGACTTTTTTCTTTCTTCATCACTTACCTCATCCGGTACAACATTTGTCAAACGAGTGAAGTTTTCCTCATAATCGGCCACTAAACGGTCCCCCTAAGTCACCTCTCTAAATTTTCTCCTCATTTCGATCTCCACTGCTGGCGAAAAATACTTGTTGTCGAACCGCACCCAAAACTCTACAATTTCTAATGTATCCCTTTCCTCAACTGTGGTGATCGACTCCCACCACTGTAGCATTTATCCCACTAACTTAAAAGATGCTAGGATTTTCTTTTGCACCTCATTGCAATCTACCATGCATAGGTGACGCTAGATATCTCTTGTCCACTGACACGCTAGTACCACATCTGAACCCCCTCGAAACTCTGGTGGGTGGCCCTTTTGAAAGACCTCTCGTACCTGCTTCCACTCCGAATGCCCCTGGTGGGCCTGAACATCTTGTGCCACTAACACTTGTGGTTCATCTAGTGGAAAGTACCTTTCCATAGCGATCATCGTTTCTTTAACTTCCTACGCCACTAATTCAGTTACCTGTGCTGCCGAAATCATCTCTGGAAGTTGATGCGGTAACTCTTCCTCGTGATGAGCCTCTCTAGTCTCATCTCCCCCTACTTCCTTAGTTGCTCTCTCTCTCCTAGGAGGCATCTGAAATGAGAATCGAATTGTATGAGTTCACCCTCAAATATAAAATAATTGGCAGAAGAACGTAAATGTGCATACGTATAAGAATACAATAATCATATGATAAGGCTCTAAATCAAACGACGCTAAGCTGAAACGTGAAAGGCCGCACAGATCCTAAGGACACTAGAACTTGATGCTCTAATACGATATATGACACCCCGCCTAATAAAATACCGTGTGATTAGTCTTATACAAAATTAAAAGAAGGAATCCCAGTTGGTTCATCCTTAGCATCACTATCGAAAACCTTTTTAAAACTTACTATCCACCTAGTATTTTAAAAACTTACTAACCACCTGGTTAATTTATATACTCTAGTGCTATCAATGGAGGTTGCACGATGTGGGTGAATCACCTAGCTTTAGGAGTAGGGTGAGTATATCCCCAAGTCATAGAGTTCGGTATATGGGTGAGGGATTCATCTCACTTTCAGGGAAGGAATATGACCGCATCCATTATGTTTATGTTTTGGGCCAAGTTAGTGAGCGATTCCAACTTGGGTAACTAGGTTATGTGAGCACACCTAGTGAGGTAGCACTTTAGAGGGAATCATACGGAAAGGGTATACTAAAGGGATGGATATACTTATGATATATGTGTGGATGTTGTGGTAAAGGTACGTATATAATGGTAGTAAATATTATATGTGGTTAATAATACAGTGTGATGTAATTGTTTTATATAACTTGTGTCACAGTTATATGTTATTATTTAAAGGAAATTAATTAAGTTAATTCGTGACATAACTTATATCACATGGATGATAATACTCGGTTTAAAGTGTAAAGGAAAGGAAGTATTACAAGGACTAGTTGGACGGGGTAGTACAACTAGGTGGGGTTAAGGAAATCGTTAGGTGTGCACTTTAGTGGAGGGGTGCAAATGTTCTCAAGAGAGTGCGATACTAACTTAAATATGTAGGGCATTCATATATTTCAAATTACTGTAGTTACTTCACTTGCTAAATATTTTTAAAATGTTTTGGATTCTAATCCTTGTTGTAAGACTTTTTTCAAAACCTTTTAGGTGTCTAGCCATAGGGATGCCAGGATTGATATTCTATTCCAGCGACACGGAGCTGCGGCATATGTGGATGCTAGCAGGAGTTTGGATTAGACGCATCGCTCATTCATTCCTAGGGTAGGAATCTTTTATCCGTTTTAGTTTTATTTACGGCTTGTCGCCCAGACTTCTCAGTACAGTTTTCAGATGTATTTATTCAGGTGTTGGATATTTGTATTGGATTATTTACTTTGGTGACTGAAGGTTTATTCGGCATGTAGTAATTATTTATTCAGTTTATTTAATTCAGTTGTGTGAATGGATTATATTTATTTTTGCATGTACTGTTTGGTTTAATTAAAAAGATAAAATTTGGCACCAGCTTTTTGAAATAATAGGTGGTTAGTAAGTTTTAAAAAGGTTTTCGAAAGTGATGCTAAGGATGAACCAACTGGGATTCCTCTTTTAATTTGGTATAGGACTGATCACCAGGTATTTTATTAGGCGAGTGTGTTGTAAATCTAGCTGGATAGTTGTTATATATCAGTATGTGTTTAACACTTGGGATTCCAATAATGGATGGGATCATGAAATGAATTTAGGATTGAGCTTGAGGTTTGTAGAGTATTAGTTATATGCAGACCTATAGTCGGGGTTATTATTAGATATATCGAAGTGTATTCGGATATAGATGTAATGTATAGTGATTTTATATATGTCAAACTTGGGAGTTAGTAACCTCATTGTTTTATGTATTGGAAGACTATTCATATCATAAGGGAAATGGATGAATATGCTTCAAGTGAGGGATCGTATTCATATAACGAATTAAGTTAATATGGTGGGAGTGACGACTAGTATAATGAGGAATATGTACACATATAGCCGAGTTTATACGTCTCATACATACTGATGAGAGATAGTGTGTATATGTGGATATGTATATGTGTAGATATTTATATATGTGTATACATATGGCATGAATACCTATGACGTGCGCGATGGTTTGTATATATGATGTGATCATATGGATGTATATATAGAGAGTGTGAATGATATATATATATATATATATATATATATATATATATATATATATATATATATATATATATATATATATATATATATATATATATATATATATATATATATACTTATGGTGTGAAGCATACCCGACTCATGCTATCATGGGAAGTTACGCGATGAGGGTGAGCCCCTGGCTTAAGGAGCAGGGTGTGGATATTTCCCAGGTCATAGTCATTCACTTTAATTTGTGTGATTTTATTTTTGGGGGTGAGAAGTCTTGGGTATGGGTCATTCTCACTTGATGGTTAGGAACTATTACCGCTTCCTAAACGTTATGATTGATTTTGTCGCCATGGAGGTGTGATAATAGTTCGATATGTGGTGACCCCGGGAGAAAGTGAGTAATTCCTGGAAGATGATAGAATGGTGCAGTATTTTGGTATCCTATAACCGTTTATGTTATGTGGATTGCAAGTGTACATTATGTGTGTTATGTATACGTGGTTATAAGAATTAATGATTGTATACATATATTTAGAGTAAATATATATTTGTATATCCTATAGGTGAAGAGGATATGATGTTTCTGTGATGTACATCTTGGGTGATTTTGGTGTACTAGTTTATTAGGGTCGAAGGATCGTACTTAGAGACAATTGTGGTTATATCGACGCAAGGACTTAATGGAGATTCTAATTTTGTTCTTATATGGGACGATATATTTAAGTAGTTATAGTAATAGGCTTTGTCAAGGAGTAGGGTATCGGGGGGGTTCCTTGTTTGGATTTCTCTTTGCGAGACGCCCACACACGAAACGCAGTGCAACGTTGAGAGTGGAGAGAAGTTTTGTCTTTATTAACTGTATGTATGTATTTTAGAGAATAAACTCTTATATTAAAACCTAATGTTAATGTGAGTCAATCTAAGACTTAAAGTAGGTTTAAGCTAATAATTGGAACCTACGCCTAGGAAGGAATATACGTGTATATATATTTAGATGCGATTAGAATGGAAAGGATTATAGGGTTATGTTGTAATGGCATGTCATGCGGGTATAGGCTGTGCGTATGGTAAGGTAAGTTATACTTAAGTGGATGGGGTAACTTAATTAAGATTCCAGTTCACGATTAGGTGGGCTCTATAGATGATAGGTGAGTTTGGGGGTTTCACGAGAGTGCGTCTCCACTTTAATTATGAAATAGTGCATTTATATTTATTATGCACGGTTAACACACTTGCTAAACATTTTTACACCTCGGGCTCTAACCGGTTTATATTTCTCTTCTCGTATATATATATATATATATATATATATATATATATATATATATATATATATATATATATATATATATATATATATATATATATATATATATATATATATATATTGTACTACAGGTGTTTTACCGCATGGATACCATATGTTTTTCTATCCATAGTCTTTTGAGCCGTAGCAGATGCGGACTGTTACGGGATTTAAATTATAGTCTCTTCCCATTCCTGTGTAAATCTAGATGGGATTCATGTTGTACATCGGGTTTATACCCAAGAGTTATTTTTAGCTATTTATAGTTCTTCTTTATGGATGTTGTATTGTCTGTGAGCCGGCAGCTTATTTGGGTGTATTTTTGTATGTACTTATGATGTTTTGAGAGTATGTCCTTTCTTCATGTTGAGCATGTATATTATTAATTTATGTTATTAGTCATTCTCATTGTTGGTTTGAATCCATTGTATATTTTTATTTTTTTGGCATCCGCTTTTATAGTTTCGGGTAGTTAGCCTTATCTATTTTTGTATGGTTTGTTAATGTTGAGAATGAGCCATCTGAGATTCCTGATTTAATGAGGTATAGGGCTGGACACCCATTATTATTTTATGCGGGGTGTCATAATTAATTTTTTTAATGATTTGGTATAACTAGTTTATAAGTTCGGATCATATTCCCACCATTAATGATATAGAGAATTAAAATCTAGGTTTTGTGTTAAAACACTTATAATCGAAACCTTGTGCATCAATGTTGGAATATTATGCGCTTAATTTCCTTTATCATGCAAGATTAGTGTTTATAGCGATATTGCGACATTAATCCATTCATGACCATATTTGAGTAAAAGTTTCATCTTTCTTTGTTAAATTAAATATTAAATTTCTTCTTGTTTGATGTTTATAATTAATTTAATATGCTTGGTTAAGTACGTTTCGATCCATACGTATTGATTACCCTTTGGTCGGGAAACGGTCTTAATCTCATTTTTCTAATTTAATTTAGTTTACTTATTGCCTAGTGTTAATTCGTGTCTCATTTCATCATTATTTAAATTTTACTTTTTTCTAAATAATAAATCAATTTAATCCTAAATACCATTCTTATGGATTTGATCCCTACTTACCGCTATAATTCCATATATAGTGTGCCAAGTTATGGTGTTTATTTTATATAAGGCGTAAACACCCAACAACATATTTTACATACTAAGTATATGAATGAGCTATATAGAGCATTCCTAGTTTTTTTTGTGCCTGAGCTATATAGACCTTCATCTTGTTGGACTTGAATTTTGACAAGATCTTTATGTAATTATGTCGCATCTAGTTGCCTATTCCAAACTCTCTACTCAGGCTTACATCAAATTAGAATCCAACTATGCAATAAAGTTGGTCTATCACACCTTTTCACATTGGCTTATAGGATTTATTTTGACACCACATAGGACACTACATTATATTAGATCATTTCTCATAATTTTGTGCGTATGTTTAAAAAGGACTTTTTAATATTTTTTAAAGAATTTTAAATCCACTTAAATTATACTAGTTCATAATTTAAATAAGTTTTCCTAATTAATTTAAATTACAAGACATAGTGATAAATTTTCAAGAATAATATTCTTTTTGTTGTGAAACATCGAAAGTATTTTTCTGAATTTTTTTCATATTTTTTCGAATGTTTCTAATTTAATTTCGATTTTAAAATGTGTTAAAAACCCCTTTAAAGTTCTTATTTAACATTTGGTTTAACTTTATGGGTGTTATATACCTGATATGAGATGTGTATTTATTCCTATTATATACTATATTTTTATTGTATATGTGTGTTGTAGGTGTGTTGTATAATTCCAACTATGACTCTTGAAACAACAAATTGGGCAGACGGTGTTTGGCCCCTGGTTTTGATAGTGGTTTACAACCGGATTACACTTGGTTAAAACGACATTTTTTAAGGCTTTCTCATCACACAATATTTATGCCAGTTGGTGATAGCTTGCTGCTAGGTGTCATTTTGTAATGTAACCAATTTATGTTTCCTTAAGGACCTTACGATCAGGTTTATATCTATGGTTGGTGTTAAATTTTTATGATCCATGTGATTCGTAATTACACCAATAAGCGCACACCACTCTAACCAATAAATACAAGACCTTGGATATTCATTTTTAATTACCTATTCAAGAGAGAGCCGAAACTCTATCAAATTCATTTCTAGAGAGAGAGAGAGAGAGTGTTCACACACACACCTTGTTCTTCATAAGAATTAATCTTCACTATAGATTAATTTCGAACACAAGAACAACTACATTCACGATAAATCTATGCTTGGTGTGCTTGTGGTGTTTGCTTCTTGTTATTGAAATCCAACCAAAGGTTCAATTGTGTTTTTCAAAACATAATTTCTTATAAGTAAAATACGTTTCATCTCTCATTTTAGATCTTATTTAGATCGTGTAAAATCTGATTGAGTTGAAACTCATGTCGTGTGGTCTAATACACGAACAGCACACACCGATCCATTAATCTTGTAGTTGTGTTTGTGATTTTTTCTTTAAACTATGAGATACAAATTACCTATTGAACCTTTGTGAGTTAATACACCACACACACTTATTTACATCCTTGTTGTGCTCATATTTGTTCTTATTCTTAGATCTATTTGTTTAGATCTTAAATAATTTCTCGGTTTCTAGAGATCTCTTTGTATATCTCAACACACGTGAAACACATCATGTTTTGTGCATATTCTTGTTTTCTTGATTGGTTCTAACCCTGCATCTATTTAAAATGTTTTTTTTAAATTGAAACTAAGATACCTTGGTTCATTATATTCACATATGTTAGGTTTAGAGAGATACACCTCTAGATGACTAATTTGTAAAAGCCTAAAATCTTGACTATCCTATTCTGTTGCTTAAACCATCTACGTGACTTGTTCCATTTGAGAACTTAGAACTGATTTTGGACTTAACCTTGAGCATTGAAATACTTAAATATTTGACTGTATAAGTCAGATTAAATGGGGTATTAGATTAAATCTAGTTTAATCTAAACTTGCCTTTAAAATAGTATGAGTATATTTGACTTTGTGCTTGTATTGTATATATATTTGAAGTCATATATTATTTTTGTCTATATTATCAAAATGTATATGATTACATGATCTCAAGTGGCATTTCAAGATCTGTGATACATCATTTTCATATTACTTATAGATCACACACTAAACACCACCATTCACAAAGGCACAAAATATTGTGTACATATCAGATCGAATCAGAGTGTTCTGAATTTTGAAGAGAAAGTTTGCTAAACCCGTTTTAAATCAAGATAGATTGATTTAAACAAAGGAAATGAACATAAGATTTTCTACTGATATTTAGGATATCAAGTTGTTGCATAAACATACAAGTTGTAACATTAAGGGTGATTGTGTCATATAGAATATGACAAATCACAAAGCACTTCACTGCTACACGCCACTATTAGAATCAATATGCATTAAGTTACCCTGTGCTGAGGAAGTTAGAGGGAAAGTTGGGAAGTGAAAAAGGAAATATACAAAAGAAAAATTGAAGCTGAAATTCAAACCATTGCAGAGGCTTGGTTAGGTAATAGTTATTTTCTATCTAGTTCAAGCTGTGTCTTGCTGTGTGATTGTAACTTGTTCCGTACTGATTTGTTTTAGTGGACTTGGTAGATTAGGTGAGCCTAGACGGTCCTTAGTTTTTTCTAGTGGAGGGTTTTTGCGACTTAAAATAAATCGTGTGTGCTTTAATTTCTTCAATTAATCACTTAATACAAAAAAAGTAGGGCTAAAGTCTAGAAACTTGACTAAATAATCTGAATTAGTTATTATCTACTTAATCACCTAGTTTAATCAAGAAAATAATTAGGATTGAAATTAACTAATCAAACTTTGGTCCCTTCACCGGATAGCAGATAATGAGGATTGGGTGATCAGAAGAGGCGGAGTCGATTATTCAGTTTGTAGACTACTCAACAATTTAAGTAAAGTTTAAATTGGTCCCCTTTCAAACCAGTAAAAACTCATAGGTATTTTTCATTTAATCGACAATAGTTTACTTTCGCACTAGAGTCTATTACGCCTTAGTTACCCGCTTAATTTAGGCCTCCGTTGTGGGGAATGTTTTATTGTAGATTTTAATTGATTTAGTATTTTCTAATATTTTTTTCTTTATATATGCATGCATTTTTTTAATTTGTTTTATAAACTTAGAAGTCTGATCTCTAAGAATCATTGAATTCTCGGTCGCAAACCACTTCTTAGAATTACCATTTTTTAGAAATCAGGGTAAGCACATCATATTCTCATATTTTCAGTAATTGTAATGATTAATATTTCTATTGCAACAACAATACCCAAAATCCCCCCAAACCAATTACTTTTGGTGATAACTTACAAAGTCAAAACTTGATAAATGTAAAGTGACATTGGCAGTGCATTACCAAAGTCAAGAAAAGGATTTAGGGAATGAGGAGAATGATTTTTTTAATATTGGGTCATCAAAATTTTATAATAAGGAGGTTGAGATTCATCGTGATAATAGTTCTTCCAGATACTATTTCAATAATTTCAAAATTCTTATAGTAATAATTTTGAAAGTAGTTTCGATAATAGTCCTCAAACTTTTGATTTAAAAAATCTATGCCTCCATCTATTACATTGCGTGACGGACTTTGCTTTCTAGATTGAAAACCATTATCGGAAGAAAACAATTGTTGGAAAAAAGATTTGGATGCATTATTTGAATCAACATTGATTTTTCTTTTGAGACTTTTGAAGTTAAATAATGTTTTTAACCAAATGAGGAGCTCGAGGTTCTTGAGATAAGATACCTACTTTGGAAGAAATCTTACTTCTTTTCTCCTAAAGCATAATGAGAACGCTAATGGTTATAATTTCAAAATTCAAGTACTTTGGAATGAGATGATTTTTTCTTTTGAAAACAAAGAGGAGGTTAAGACTTTTATTTCAGCTCAGACATTTTTAGAAGAACATTACACTGAAGGTGAATCTTTATCCTTTAGAATTCAATCTTCAAGTGACGATGAGTCATATTTTGAGGTTGAATTTATTTCATCCCCATTCCCGTTCATCATTTCCTAACCATTATAAGAGTACCCTGAGTTGGTTGAATATTTAAAACGTTCATTCCTTTTACTAGTGAGGACTTTTTTTCTTAAATTTATTTCCTTGATGGGATGTTCTATTATGTGTGCCCCCTTCCCATTGAAATTTAAAAAACTTAAGTAGGAAATTATTTTTTTCTTTGCCCAATTGAACTTGTATCTAGTTCAATCCAAACCTCCCACCATCAACCAATAAAAAATCATTTGGTGATGGTTCCTTTTCCTCACCCAAACCATGCTAATACACATGAGTATTGTCTCGTCCCTAAAGTACCAACTCTAGAAGAGTCTCCATCCATACATGCCTTCAGAGTCATCACCCTCCATAAGTTCTCACCTATAGTCTCCTTTTAGATGGTTTCGGCCTCAAAGACCAATCACATTTGCTAGACAAGGCACTCATCTCATTAAATACTATATAGTCTCATCCATTGACAGTGTCGACCTCGGCAGTACAAGGAATATGACTTAGCCACATTATATTTATTAATTTAAGTCATCAAACTACCCTCGTATCGGCTTAAACATAGATAAATGAATCTCCAACAGTCTCGACTATCCGAGACACTCCACCACAAACATGTTGTGCATGCATGGAAATCATGACAGGGGTATTGCTGACGTTTCCAACTAGAATTGTTATGAAAGATCAACTAATACGTGGGAAGATATTCTCCATCATGACTTCTACATCCTTCTCTACAAGTGTCACATGCCCATTGTATTACTTCATATTCGCGCATGGAATGCATGTTTTGGGGGTGACACAGCGCACCCCCAGACCTAAAAATAATACATTGTGTCTCCTTCTTCAAGGATCGAAAACCATAAAACCTAATGTTATTCTATGAATTTGTACAAAGAGATAAAGAAGCTTATATGCACCATTCATGGCATTTTCTCCTTCATTATAGTGAAATTACTCCCAGACTTTGCACAATGGATGTAGTCTTAGGTTGAACCACTTATATACTTATGTGCATCCATTTTATCTCATCTCATATACTATTTTATTGTTGTTATTATCTTTTCCATTATTAAGCAAGCTCTAAAAAATATATTTAACCCTAAAATATGATTCCAAGCATCATCATTTTTAATGTTGACTGCGTGACATTAGAGTGTTATCTTCCTTATCTCAGCTTGGACTCTTAGTTTATCACCTATGGCAGTGATCCTGATCACCATTATTAGGACAAAATCACCATTAAAAGAGATTGAGTTAAGAGGTTCTTAAGCTTCACTAGTTCATATTATTCTAAGTTATTTTTTTTCTTCTTCACCTTTTTTACTAGTTGATTGTGTTTCGCTAAAGATGGACATTGATCCATGTTAAATGTTGGGGCTAGTTCTAGGAAACCACCATGACTGTCATAAATGACTTATGTGGCTTCAGCTCTCTGGTCCCTTGTGGCCAACCAAAAGCAGGAGTAGTAATAGTTTTTTCTCTTAATCTAAGACACCGTGAGAAGGATCCCTCCATAAATATCATCACTCTGGATGTAAGAGAATTTGAGCATCTAGTAGCCAGGGGACCACTTACAGCTCTCGCCAAAGAAGTCCAACACCACCTTAGGCGTAGAAATATTGTTGATCTACGGTATCTCCGCCTTGGTAAAGGAATTCAATAGTATCCCGAGGACTTAGAATATGAAGAGGATAACTGTTAGGATAAGGGTGAAACTTTAAATGCTTCCTATTGTCCAGAGACCATTCTAACTCCAACATATCAAGGGAAGGTTCTATAGCACACCCCTCAGAGTTATAAAAAGGTTCTACATTAATAGGATAAGAAAGGGGTCGACCTTCAACCATCTTTGCCCGAGAGGCAATGGAAGTCGAGACAATATCACCCAAAGTGTGAGGGCCACGCATTCCACTGGTCGTCCTAGTAATCATTGTTCGGGATGATGCCAATAAATGAGGGAGTATGGAGAATTCAATAGCAGGTAGAGAAATTCAGGCAAGGGGCCGACCACCGAAGTCACTGCTGAAGTGGAAAGAGTAGGTGACAATGAAATTATAGAGAGAAAAAAACCTTAGAATAGATCGATTCAAAGGTTAGAGGATAAGATTTGTTGTTCCATTAACAGTCGAGATCCCATCCACTAGGGTTATATGGAGGGATCTCATTTTGGTCCTAAAAAAGTTAGACACCTAACTCCCGGTAAATTTAAGCCTCCGACCATATCGCCAATGTATGATAGGAGTACTAATATTGTCCACCATATAGAGATATATTAATTAACAGTCGATATTTAGTCAACCCTGGATGGGATGAGGTCTTGGGCAATTTTCAAGAACCCTCACTAACGCGGTTCATGGATGGTATGCCGGCTTAACAAGAGGATCTATAAATTATTTCAAATAGTTGGACGA
Organism: Sambucus nigra; assembly: GCA_949130495.1. Taxonomy (NCBI): domain Eukaryota; kingdom Viridiplantae; phylum Streptophyta; class Magnoliopsida; order Dipsacales; family Adoxaceae; genus Sambucus; species Sambucus nigra. The sequence continues at coordinate 524,703,635 of OX422209.1, forward strand.
TAAATTCATTCAAAATTTATATTTTAGCATGACCTGACAAATGTGTAACTCATATGTTGAATGTTAGGCAAATAAAAAATAAGCCTCTAAACGATTATATATGTTGGTTCAATAAAAAAAAGTTGGAGGTTGAAGAATATGAAGAGAGCATTTCCATGATACCACTCATCAGCAGAGTTTAACTGGGAAAACTTTTACGTACTCTCTTCAAGAATCCTCCAAATTCTATAACAAAACTCTAGGCTATGATCGAGAGAATCATGAACACGGCAGAAGACATGGTAGATAACATAGGAGATAAAAAAAAAAGGTCGACGACAGTATGGCTAGCCAAAGCCAAGATAAAGGAAAAAGATAAGTAAGGGAAACAATAAGTCCTGATAATATTTGAAATGAAATAAGGGACATCAATTAACTCATATGGCCAGAGAAGTTGAGATATCCCCCTTATAATAGAGACAAAAACAAATGGTGTGACTTTTATCAAAATCAAGGCCGTACTACAGACCAATGCTTTACTCTGAAAGATGATATTGGAAAGTTATTGAAATAAGGGAGGCTACTGAAATACATTGATAAAACTGGAGGTCTAGACGAGAACAAAAAGAGATACAACTCCCCAAAGGAAAACAGGCCAAAGAAGAAGGATGTACAAGTATATAGAAATGACCCATAATCATAAGATTGTGACGAAGATGACCCAGAACTTCAACTCAAACATCTTATAGTTAAAGGTAACCTTAACATGATTTCTTTTGATATGAAAATTATATGTGGAGGAATGGAAGGTGGAGGAACTGAGTTGACCAATAGAAAGACTCATGTGATTAAGGCCATGGTAGATCCTAGGAGAGTTAAATTTAATTTGGATGAGGTCGAGAGTCAGTTAAATAAATTGAACAAAGTCAATATGGATAGTCTTGTTGTAGTCTTCTCAAGATAAGACTTTAAAGGAATTGTATCCCAACATGATGATCCCCTTATCATCAGCACACGAGTGCACGCCTACCATGTGGTTCGTAATTTGGTGGATGGGGGAAGCTCAATCGACGTCTTGTTCTAGGATTATTTCAAAGGGCTAAATCTGAGAAAAAAGATACTCGTTCCCTACTATCACCCATTGATTGGGTTCAACAGAGAAAAAGTTCACCTGTTGGGAGTTTTTTAAATGGATGTATGCATGGGAACCTAGATAAGGTTCTTGATGAGAAAGATTAAGTATTTTATGATGGATGAAAATGTCTTCTCAGCCTACAACATCATCCATTGGAGAGTAGCATTCAAGGAATTTGAAGTTGTGCCTTTCACCTAAGAATTTACGGTCCCTATGACAGTGTGCGCTTAGGCAAAGATGGTTGGAATAAACACAATTCCAACTTTTATATTATTGAAATTTTAAATATTAAAACTTTGAATATATTAACACAATTAAATTTAGCATCGATTATTAAACTTTATTGTGGAAAATCGATTTACCAAATTTATCTTTTCACCCTTAAGAAGCATCTATGGTCATAGTAGACAAAGTAAATAAATCAACCTCAATACGTCGATGTACTAGGAAAACCACAAAGGGAAAAACCTCGAACGTCCTAGCCAAACAATTGGCCATATTTCAAAATTACAAAGGATGATAGTAGACTTACACAACAACTCAATCCCCCACAAGTATTGATGCTCTTCAATCTTTGACTAAACCTCCATAGAACAATGCATGAGTCCACCCACACCAGCTTCCACAATGAACTAGTCCCCATAAACGATAAGGCTCATCCACCATCAAACACCACAAACAACATGAACGGAGTTCACTGCATGAAACAAGTTCTCTCTAGATGAAAAATTAACTCTGACACCCCGCCCAATTAAATATCAGGTTATCAATCCTTTATTAAATTAAAACAGAATGTTGGGTTGTTTCATTCTTAACATCACTATCGAAAAACTTTCATCCGATTAAATACCTAATATTTAGTTAAGCTAGTGTAAAAAACAATTACTCATAACACACCATTCAGTTTCTTTTAATAAATAACGCACTTTATTAACCGACTGAACTACACTAATAATCAAATACTATCCACTAAACTAAATAACAGAATAATAAATATTGGAATGAATGTCCCAATTAAAATGTCCACAACCACCAACATAAGATACCAAGTTTAACTGAAAATGAAATACTGATGAGAAATACAAAAATCTATCAAAATAAACATAGTCTGAGAATGGCAACATATTCCCTGAATAGAGAGTCTGATTAAACTGAAAGAAATGATAGATGCGTCTAATCTCAAGGACCTATAACTCCCACAATCGTTGTATCTTGTCAATTAATCCAAGTGTTTAGATCTGGTTTCCCTGTATTTGGTCACGTGTTAATAATATATATATATATATATATATATATATATATATATAGAGAGAGAGAGAGAGAGAGAGAGAGAGAGAGAGAGAGATAGGAGAGAAGATGTGAAAGCAACGGGTCCAAACCCGAGTACAAATTTTTTTTTAAACAGCAAGCGCATAAATGAAATTTAGCACATATTATATACATGTTAGAAATTCTTGCTCTCACTTGAGATGCTCACCTCTTAGCTAATGTGCACGCCTAACGCATCTTCTAACCCATACTAGCTATGCTACCCAGCCTAACTAGTTCAAAGCCACATTATCACTACTTACGTTCACCCGTAGTACACCCGTATCACCCATACAATACGTTATTAACATACTTTATCCCAAAAAGTTGATTTACATTTTCACCATTCATGTAGTTAATCTTTTACTCACTAAGATTAAGTTACTTATCATCATTACCATAACTACTAATTCACACAGTAGAATTGTTCTAAAATATATATATATATATATATATATATATATATATATATATATATATATATATATACAAATCCTACACCCCTAGGTTAAGACCTCTTGGCGCAATGCATATTCTACTATCGTATCCCGATACATCTTACACTGAATAGGGATAAGGGTTCGGATAATCTCCCACGAACCATAAAAAATATAATAACACATATTGGATGTGAACATAGTCCTTATCCCAATGGGTCACTCACATACCTATGTTACCATTAAACTGTCGAACTATCATATCTCGAATAGCACGTATCCAAGGTTCTATGTTCTATGGTGAAACTCTAAAGATCCCCCCGAAGGCTCATAAGGATAAGATTTCCCAAGCGCTCAACCTCCACCCGATAGAAAGTAGTGTAGGTATGTCATACACATAATAAGCAATCCGTAGGTATACACACAACCTATTAAAATCCTAGGTATTCACACAACCCAATTAAACCTTAGGTAACCAAATTATTTCTTAATATGTGTAGCATGGTATTATCTACTACTCATTGTATTGGGCCATTACGATTATCCCCTCACTCGCGGACTAACCTCGTAAGATTTCTACTCAATCGGGAAATTCTTACAAATTTTTAAAATCTCGTTAAAAGTGTCAGAAATCTCATTCGAATGAAACTTCAAACGACTTAGGACCCTGATGTCTCATTCGAACGATCTCTTTCGAACCTACTTCTAATGAACCTAAGTCTGAATTCTCGTGGAATTCTCATTCGAACGAGGTCGTTTGAACGACATTCCAATTCTCCAGGTCGTTCGAAGGACCTTGACCCATTTTGTCCCGTACCTTTGAATTTCTGCATTTTTTTTCCATTTTTGCCCACCCAATTCATGTGTAATTTCATCCAACACAAAATCAATCATCCTAAATCATTTCTACACCTAACAAAATGTCTTTCAACATGGTTTTACATCAAAATCCCATTATATCTTAAGTATGGTTGCATTAATTCAAGAAATTCTTAAAACCCCAAGATTTCTATGATCACCATTAATGTCTAATCTAAACCCAAATCAAATTCATATTTAATCACTCATAAATCTCATAATTTGTATCTCTAAATAGGGTTTCTCAATATACATGATGTTCCTACCCAAATTCATCAATAAAAATCAATTTAATCGTCAATATCATTATTTGATGGATGATTCAACAGCCTAGTCTAACCTGGGTAATATATGCACAAAATTTAGCTAGATAAAATGTAAGGACGCAAATTTCCAATTGAGTCTTTGTAGTTTTGGCTCAATTCCGGACATAAACGTTTGAGTTATAGGATAGAGTATTTTGATCATCTTTCAAGCCTATGACGTGTTTGTTGAAGACGTAGCGGCCAGGTGTATAAAGCTTCATCAAAATTCCATGGTTTATGTGCCTCGTTTCAACGTCATCAACAGTGGTTTCATGCTCCCAAGGTATGAATGCATTACATACATACATATATATATATATATATATATATATATATATATATATAGGAGCTTGGAACATGTTTAATTGGGTGTTAGGTTTTCAAAACTGCGTTTTGTTTTCAGAATGTTTTCTATTAAAACTTATATATAAAGTATATAAAAGTTTATGGGCTTAAAAATAATTTTTGAACTTTCTGTGAGTTCGTTCGAAGTGTCGTTTGAACGAGATTGTCGTTCGAACCACAAGTCGTTCGAACGAGATTGCCAACGACTTCCCATTATGGCATACTGGAACTTCGTTCGAAATGTCGTTCGAACGAGATTGTCATTCTAATGAGATTTCCAACGAGTTTCTAATGAGGTCATAATGGAAATTTGTTAGAAGACTCGTTCGAACGAGATTTCGTTCAAACGAAATGTCGTTTGAACGAGATGTCAGGCGGGAATAGTTTTTGGGAGTTTTTAAGCAGTTTTCTCCCACTTCCCCACTTGTTTCTTAACCAACTTTTCTCAGAATTTATTATGTACGGGAATAACATTTTCCAACTTAACTTTTCCATCCAATTCGACCTTTTAGAGAGAGTTTGAGAGCTAAATTGCTTAAGGAAAATGTTCTTATTTTGAGTGGAATTCTTTAGAGAAAAATATACACCACTCTAGTTTACACGAATTGTTTGTTTATCCAAGTTTCAATATATATACATCTTGCTTGGAGTTTTGGCACCGGGTTCATCTCTTCCGTTCGAAGAGAAGTTTTGGTTTTCTTCTACATCCCTTAAAGAATAAGTGTTCCTTTTGTTGCGGCATTCTCATGTGGTAAAAGACACCACGTGTGGTTGACGGTGTACCTATTGTCTGATTGGTGAGTCCAAGATCATGGTGGAGCTCCGTGATTATCCGCTAGGAAGAGGTGACTACAAGAACACGCATCAAGGCTAGAGAGGGTTCGAGTTGAGGAAGTAAGTCATCTGTCTTGTAAATGTAATTTCGTACTTAGTGGATTTGAGGCTAGGGCCATCCGAGGTTGTTCCCGTTGTGGGTTTTTCCTCGTACATCGCGGCGTTGTTGATCGATTTACTTTTATCTTGCATAATAACTTAGAACGCATGTTTAGGCTAATTCAAGATAAAAATGGTATTAATTGTCCCACTTAATTTAACTTTGGTGCGTAATTAATTTTGGGTAATTGTTTAGTTAATTCAAGTCTATTGTGAAAACTGGTCTGACCTAATTTGGAAATATTAATAAATATGACTTAGGCAAATTCTAGGACTGGATTAGTGGCGTTTTAAGTGAAATTTAAATTAGTGTGTGTGTTCACCATATTTCACTTGTGTTTAATTTTAATTTAGATAGAAATTAAAATTTGGTATTTTAGTTGAACCATCACCTTTACGCTTCCGCATCTGTATCATAAAAAGGAAATATTACGATTTTAAAAAGAGTTTAAAATTGGGGGTTCCGCATCCTTCAAATTGGTATCAGAGCCAACGCGATAAATTACTTCGTTAAATATTATTTAAATAATTTTTGGCTAAAATGGAATTTTCCCCATTTTTAAAATTTCCTATTTTCGATGGTTCTAACTACGCGTATTGGAAAGCACGTATGAAATCGTCACTAAAATCTATCAACGAGAGAGTTTGAATATCTGTTGTTAACGGGTGGTCCCCACTAACTCACTTAGTTGAAAATGAACGTATTCCCAAACCGGCCGATAGATGGACTGAGAGTGAGTTTAAACTTTCTAATTTTAATTCTTGAGTTTTAAATGCCTTGTTTAGCGCGGTCACACCGGATGAATTCCGACGCATTATGACGTGTGAAACCGCTAAAGAAGCTTGGGATATTTTACAACTAACTCTTGAAGGAACTAGTGTCCTTAAAACTTCGAAACTCCAAAACCTCACCACTCAATTTGAAACCATCAAAATGAATGATAATGAAAATTTTGATGAATTTTATGCTAGACTTTCGGATATTGTCAATTCATCGTTTAATTTGGGAGAGAAAATAACTAACAACCGTGTTGTAAAGAAAATTTTAAGGTCCCTACCCGATAGATTTATTCCAAAAGTGACTGTTTTAAATTCTTTACCAACTTTAGCCTCTACGAAATTAAAAGAGCTTGTAGGTGATTTACAAACCTATGAACTAGATATGCTTCCCTCTAAAACTGAAAAGAAAATTGAAAAGGGTGTTGCTTTAAAAGCCCGAAAAGAGGTCAAACAAGTAGTAGAGAGCGAGAGTGATAGTGACTCGGAAAAGATGGCATTGTTTGCTCGTAAATTTAGAAAAATTTTTAAATTTAATAAAGATAAATTTAAAAAATATTTTAAGAAATTTGAAACTTCTAAGCATGACAAAGCCGAGAAGATCCCTAAACCTATTAATGAACAACTAAATAGGGACGAGTCTAATAGATGTTTTGGTTATGAGGGTAATGACCATAGGGCTTCTGAGTGCCCCACTAAACTAAGGAAAGAGGGTAAATGAACCATTTCATATAATGCGACCCTTAGTCATAGTGATAAGGAAGAGGGACCCGATTCCCCCACTAAGCCCAACTTTGTGGCTTTTATGGCTAGTCATGTGAGTGATAGTGAGAACTCGTCGATTAATGAAACTTTAACACATGACACTTCCAAGGTCATAGTTTATGATTCTCTTGTTTTTGATGATAGTGAGAGTGGAGAAGAAAGTGAGAGTGAAAATGAAGATGAGGTTAATGTGAGTGAACTTCAAAATGCTTTTCAAGAACTTTATAAAGAATCTATTAAATTGAAAAGAGCTAATTTGAAGTTAGAAGCTAGTTTAAGAGAAAGTGTCAAGGATAGTATGTTGGTTGAAGACCTTAGGACACGAGAGAAAGATCTTCTAGAGAATCTTGAGTATATAGAAGGCGAGAGAGATAGCCTTAGGGGTTTAATGGAATCCTTGAGAAAGAAGCTTCTTGCTTTTGAAGAGCGAAATATTTTATTAGAGTCTAACATTTTAGAATTGGAAAATAAATTAAAAGACTCTAGTAATGTCAAATTTGATTTGGAGTGTCGTTCGAAAAAATTGGATAAAATATTAGGAACGGTCCAAATTAAAAATGACACTTGTGGTTTAGGCTTCAATACTTGTAATGAATTTACTCATAACGCCAAAACCAATGTTTTAGGGGAATCTACTAGGCAAGTCTTTAGAGATCACTCCTTAGGTAAATCTTTTCGACATGTTTTTACTTGTACACATTGTGGTCGAAAAGTTCATCTTAGGAAATTTTGTTTTGTTCTTAAACGAATTTCTAGAAACACCCAATGTAAAGTAATCAAGGTAGTTAAAATTCCTACACCCCAAAAGAGTCATTCTTCATTAATTTCGATTAGGAAATCCGACTTGGTTGCCTTGCAAAATAGGGTTTTTGATTCTCATTTACTTTCACATGCTTCCTCCCTTGCTAAATATAAAGGATGAATGTGTTAGTGTTTTCATACTTTAGCTTTTGTACTTCATGTTATATTCGCATGCTAAATGTATGCTTGTTTAATCATTTTCTGGTCATTGCTTAATCACATATCTCATGCTAGAAATATGATTTTTGTTTATCTTTTGTATTTTATTTCCTTGTTTGCATTAAATGAAAACAAAATAAGATTTTTGTTTCACATTTGTGTTTTATTTGTTTCATTTAAGCTTAATGAAAAATACAAATGATTTTTTGTTTATCCTTTTGAGTATATATTCTTATTTTTTGGTTAAAAATGTCAAAAAACTCAAAAAGATTTTATTTTGTGTGTATTTTGGTTTGACACACTTTAAGTGGCATAAACTTGTGTTTGAATCCCTCCTTTAACGCTCTCATGTGGCTAGAACTTTTGGTTTAGATTGTCAATCCTTAGAATGTTCTTTACCATATTTTTTTATAGAGTAGTTGGATTTTGTATTGATCTAATGGATTCTACTTTTATACGCCTCTATTCACACATGCACGAGCTCTTTTGAAACTAAACTTCATATGTATATTTGAGCTATGTGAGATGTTCTCCTTCCAATCTTATCATCATCATATTTGTGACTTAGGAGGACTAGTGCATGTCAAAATCCGTTGCACGTGAGATTTGTGTGAAGCATAAAAACATGATAAATATAAATGTGCACGGGGAAGCGCTCCGAAAGGACTTAGTTATCCTTTGCGATTGTAAGCCACAGTTTTTTAATGGACCTAAAAGAAATACTTGGTTCAAAGGCCTAAAAACAGAAAATATGGCATTAAAAAAGAAAAATAATTTGCCAAGGCCTATGTTTGATTGATATATTCATTCAAATTTAATATAAATGCATATTGAGGGAGATTGGATGGTATATCAACAGTTTGCACAATGTCCGTTTATCTTAGTTGCGTATTTCATGTCATGACTCTATTGATTTGTAGAATCATCAATGTGCTAGGCTTGTATGCATTGTGTATGTTTGTTCATTGAGTTCAATTTATATTGTCACATGAGGTTATATTCAAATGTGATGAAGTTTTCAATCAATTGAGAACTCCGTGAAAATGTTTTAAGTGATTGGGTCTAAATTTAATCGTTAGCAGTTCACACCCCAACACTTTCGTTTCCATATGACACATTTTTGCCATACGAGTGTGAAAGACTCCTATTATATTTTGTGTGTGTCATTTGTGTGTTTATATCTATATATGTGTACTTGAGTCTCTTTGATATATATTATGTATACATATATTTGATATTTTTGTTTAGTCTTTGTTTTGATTTCTAATCCATATATGTTTTAATTCATACTTGGTATCCATCTTATTGCATTCTTTGTTGATATCATATGCTCAATAATTTATATATCATATTGGCATCCTTTTATTTCATTCTAGTTGGTCTAATTTGTTATTTGTTGGATTAGTTGAATTTTTGTTGCCCATATGCTTGCACATTCTCATCACAATATGCACAATTACTTGGTATATGTTTGATTCTTTAAGCCTTTTTCTATTCCTGAACAAAAAGGGGGAGAATGATAGGGGGAGAAATGGTATTTAATCCTATTGTTATCACAACTTAGTTTAAGGAGATTTATCTTAGGGGGAGACGTCTTTCTATGTAGGTCATTTGTTTGATAAAGGGGAGAATTAATTTAGGGGGGGTAATTATTTAATTGCATTTGATATTTTGATATTCCCAATACGTTTGATAGTTCGCTTAAGTGTGCAGGAATACTTAAAAATGGCAACATTCAACATTGGCAAAGATATTGATCCTTGGGTTGTTTGAGTCAAGCATTGTATTTTTATTTTGGGTGGGACTTTTTATTAGTCTAGTAGAGCTTGACGGCCCTTTAGGATTTTTGAATAGTTTTTCTCCCGGAATAGCCAAAGGGGGAGATTTGTAAGGACGCAAATTTCCAATTGAGTCTTTGTAGTTTTGGCTCAATTCCGAACAAAAACGTTTGAGTCATAGGATAGAGTATATTGATAATCTTTCAAGCCTATAACGTGTTTGTTGAAGACGTAGCGACCAAGTGTATAAAGCTTCATCAAAATGCCGTGGTTTATGTGCCTCGTTTCAACGTCATCAACAGTGGTTTCATGCTCCCAAGGTATGAATGTATTATATATATATATATATATATATATATATATAGGAGCTTGGAACATGTTTAATTGGGTGTTAGGTTTTCAAAACTGCGTTTTGTTTTCAGAATGCTTTCTATTAAAATTTATATATAAAGTATATAAAAGTTTATGGGCTTAAAAAGAATTTTTGAACTTTCTGTGAGTTTGTTCGAAGTGTCGTTCAAACGAGATTTTCATTCGAACCACAAGTCGTTCGAACGAGATTGCCAACGACTTCCCATTATGGCATACTGGAACTTCGTTCGAAATGTCGTTCGAATGAGATTGTCGTTCTAACGAGATTTCCAACGAGTTTCTAACGAGGTCATAATGGAACTTCATTAGAAGACTCATTCGAACGAGATTTCGTTCGAACCAAATGTCGTTCGAACGAGATGTCAGGCGGGAACAGTTTCTGGCAGTTTTTAAGCAGTTTTCTCCCACTTCCCCACTTGTTTCTTAACCAACTTTTCTCAGACTTTATTATGTGCGGGAATAACATTTTTTAACTTAACGTTTCCATCCTATTCGATCTTTTAGAGAGAGTTTGAGAGCTAAATTTCTTAAGGAAAATGTTCTTGTTTTGAGTGAAACTCTTTAGAGAAAAATATACACCACTCTAGTTTACACCCAATTGTTTGTTTATCCAATTTTCAATATATATACATCTTTCTTGGAGTTTTGGCACCGGGTCCATCTCTTACGTTCAAAGAGAAGTTTTGGTTTTCTTCTACATCCCTTAATGAAGAAGAGTTCGTTTTGCTGTGGCATTCTCATGTGGTAAAAGACACCACGTGTGGTTGACGGTGTACCTATTGTCCGATTGGTGAGTCTAAGATCACGGTGGAGCTCCGTGGTTATCCTCTAGGAAGAGGTGATTACAAGAAGACACGTCAAGGCTAGAGAGGGTTCTGTGGCAGCCCGACTAATTAAATACCGGGTAGCTACTCCTTTATTAAATTAAATCAAAATGCTAAGTTGGCTCAGTTAATAGCATCACTGTCGAAAACATTTTATTATTACTAACCACCTAGTATTTAAAAAGTAAGTTGTCAAATTTTAATTAAAATCCGATTAAGATGCAGTAAAAGATTTAAAGCAAGAATAATATCACCTATCACCATAACTAAATAATAGAATAACCATCACATGATATAAATAAATTCGGAGGAAAATCTCCTCACAACAAATCCCACAACTGAAATAAGTAACGAAATACTGAATACTGAATTAATACATGCCAAAGTCTGAAAAACTGAAATGGAAATGTCTCTAATAGAATTTGGGCAACATGCCCTACAACTGAGGAATACTGAACATGGAATCCAAATGATAGAAGTGTCTAAAAGCAAATCCCTGTAACTTCCACAAACAGCTACAGCTCGTCATCGGAATGAGAATCCTATGCATGGTGTCCCTATGGCTGGGCACCTAAAATGGTTTTACAAGAAAATAGATTTGAAAGCAAACGGTTCAGAGCCCGAATGTGGAGATATTTTAAAAACCTGCAAGTTCTTTAAAAACATTTAAAACATTAAATGCAAAATACATGTTAGGACGTGCACTCACATGAAATTCTCACCTCTCGACTACATGTGCACTCCTAACGTACATTACCCATATAAAAGGACACAAACTCCTAGCTAAGTGACATCATATCTAGCTAGACTGTCATAGGTTCTTCCCTTATTACTCGGTTCCCATTAACATTATAACGATCACAATTAAATAGGGGGCTTAACGTAAATTCAGGTTCTCATATAAAAGTAATACAACTCATTATAGATTATCCCTTTTATGTTATTCCATAGTTATACACACGATACCATATGAAAGTTCCCATTTTATTAAGTGTATATTTTCCACAACATAAATATACAATATAAGCACCCCGAGACTAAGCTGCGGTGCACACATACTCTGCTATCCATCCTGGTACATCATGTACATAAGGATCACATATTCCGAATCTCTCAGGAATAGTTAACAGATAACAACCTCACAAATAATGGAGGCGAACACAGTCACATCACATGGGTCACGCACATACTTGCGCTCCCACGATCAGTAGACTTATTAACATCCCAATAAGTCCTTCTCTGACCTATGTTCATCGAGGTAACCAGTCTAAATCCGGGCAAAACAAGGATTAGAGGGCCCTAAGCGATCGCAAACCTCCCGTGATAGCAAGTATGGTAGGTATGTCATACACACAAATCATACATCAATACTAAGTAAACACGCATCTTAGTAATCAGCGTAGTTTAATTGTAGTACTATCGCATTCTCGTACCATTTTATAATTTATACAATTTGTATAATCCCGGTTCATAATCATACACGCCATAATTTATTCTCACGTCGTAGTAAGCACTCACGTCTCGACTCAAAATGTCTATTTGATTCGTTCCACACTTATATAATTTACTCCTCATTATATCCCAAATGTCCCAAGTATACCAATACATCATCAAAGGAATGTTATCTCTATCATCGAACAAGTTTACGGGACTCCCAAAATCAAAACAGGCCAAAAAGCCTAAACTGCCAGCTCGTTAGAAGTCTCGTTCGAACGAGACTGTTCGAACGAGATTCAGTTCGTTCGAACGAACTGAGCCTTCTAACGACATCTCGTTCGAACGAAGGTATCGAACGAATTCCCCCTCGTTAGAAGAAACTGGTCAACTCGTTAGAAGCTCGTTCGAACGAGCTCGTTCGAACGACCTGGGGAGGCCTTCTAACGAACGACCAGTTTCGTGCCCAGAATTCCTACTTTCGTTTTTCACCAATTTCTACTCCTCAATTCTACTCTAAAATTCGTCCCAACAACGTTTTAAGGTCTCTAATCAATCCTAAACATATCAAGGTCACATACTAACGTGTTTTAAGGGAATAATTCATCCTAAACACCACCAAATCACAAGTCTCATCACTTTTCCCCAATTTTTCAAGAACATAAACCCTAAGATTATAAATCATCAATTTCCAGAAATAAATCCATTTTTATAACACATAAACTTATAATTCTCTTAATTCGATCTTCCAATAATATTTCTACATGCTAACCTATCTCCAAAATTTATGAACAACTCCAGTTTCATGGGTTTTCAATTATCTCCCAATTAATTATGATTATTGAATAGTCTAAGCATGGAAGAAGCATTTACTGCATAAAAACGTAAATTAAACCACTTGCCTTGATTCAATCTCAGATTTTGATGAAGATTTGATGAAGCTCTCTCTCTCTCTCTCCAAGCTTTTCTCCTCTATCTCTCTCTTTCCAATCTTTCTTCTCCAATAGCTATGGTGGCTAGGGTTTGTTTTGGGAAAAATTAGAAACCTAAATTCTAATAACCTACGTAGCCTATTGGGTTAACATGGGTTGGTTAGTGGTTTAGTGGGTCAAATCCACATCAGATATAATTTACTAATTTTCGTCACTTTTAATTGCCAAAAATACAAAATTACCAAAATACCCTTTATGTTGTCGGTATGGCCTAAAAATATCCCGAGACCCAAAATAAACCCCCGACTAGTGTTTTCTGACTATCTCGGCCCTTACGGACGTGTTGGCGCACTCAAAATGACCATACAGTTAATAGAATTTAAATTCACTTTTATGATTAAAATAATTATATCCTGACGCGACTGTCTCACGCGTCCCAATAAAATGTCCAAATTGCCGTATATAAATCTCACGACAAATTTCATAATTCAATATTCATATATCATCATATATACTCAATATATTCAAATACCAACTCACATCTCGCTAGTATTTTATCCGGATTAATTCCCAATTAATTCTCATTTAATTAATTAATTCCAAAAATAAATATCGCCAAAAATACGGGGTATTACAGGTTCGACTTGAGGAAGTAAGTCATCTCTCTTGTAAATGTAATTTCGTACTTAGTGGATTTGAGGCTAGGGTCGTCCGAGGTTGTTTTCCGTTGTGGGTTTTTCCTCGTACATCGCGGCGTAGTGTGATTGATTTACTCTTATCTTGAATAATAACTTAGAATGAATGTTTAGGATAATTCAAGATAAAAATGGTATTAATTGTCACACTTAATTTAATTTTGGTGCGTAATTAAATTTGGGTAATTGTTTAGTTAATTCAAGTCTATTGTGAAAACTAGTTTGACCTAATTTGGAAATATTAATAAATATGACTTAGGCAAATTCTACGACTGGATTAATGGAATTTTAAGTGAAATTTTTAAATTAGTGTGTGTGTTCATCATATTTCACTTGTGTTTAATTTTAATTTAGATAGAAATTAAAATTTGGTATTTTAGTTGAACCATCACCTTGATGCTTCCGCATATATATTTCAACAAGGAAATTGATTTTAAGTATACGGATTTTAAATTCCGGAATATCCCCTGGGGAGTTTCTTCATAAAAACTTGCCTTATGGAGAACTTCTAATTCATTGAATGAAATTGTTATTGGGGTGATCCGTTCCTCTCAATTGTAATACCCCATAATTTTATTGATATTTATTTAAGGGATTAATTAAATTAAATGTGAATTAATTAAGAATTGATCCGGATATAAATACTAATGAGATGTGATTTGGTATTTAATTATGATGTGTATATATGGCAATATATGAATATTGAAAATATTAAAATTGTCGCGAGACTGAAATACGACAATTTGAGAAATTTAGTTGGGACGCACATGCCAGTCACGTCAGGAATGTAATTATTTGAATTAAAAAGTGATTTTTATTTTTATCAACCGAATGGTCATTTTGAGTGTGCCAACGAGTCCGGAAGGGTTGAAATAGTCAGAAAACACTAGACGGGGGTTTAGTTTGGGTCCCGGGGCATTTTTGGGCCATACCGGCAACTTAAAAAGAGTATTTTGGTAATTTTAAAAATTAGGAAATTAAAACCAACGAAAATTGGAGTTTATATTTATAATTTTAAAGGGGCCACTAAGGCCATAACCAGCAAAAGTTTAAAGAGTGGGCTACGGGACTTTTGAGAGAAGTTGGAGAGAAGTTACAAGAACCAAAACTAAGCCATCTTTAACCTTGGGAGAAAATCGGTAGAGAAAGGAGAGAATCAACCTTCATTCACCAACATCAATTTTGAAGAACAATATAAGGAAAGTGATTTGATCTTTTTAGTGCATTGAATATGTCTTCCATGTTTAGTGTCGGAATTATCTTAAATTGAAATATTTGAAGAAAACCCATGAAATTTGTTGGAGAAACTTTGAATTTGGGTTAGAATTTGCATGTAGAATGATGATGGACTAAATTAATATTTGAAGAGTTATATATGATGATTTAATAAACGGATTTATGATGAGTAATTGGGCATAAGAAATTTATGAGTTCAAGTTCTTAGGGTTTGGGGAAATATTTGAAGATTTATATTAATTCCTTGATGATTTGTAAGATTTGATCCCTAAAATAGGTTAAGAGATTATCTAGGATGATTAGAAATGGTTTAAAACATTGGAACATAAATTTGATGGTCTTCGGGTTCATTTCGAAGAGAGAAGAATTGAGAATAATGGACTTGGGAATTTCTAGGCTGAAACTGCCGTCTCGTTAGAAGACCTGCCCAGGTCGTTCGAACAACCTCATTCGAACGAACCTCTAACAAGATGACAGTATAACTTCTAACGGGTCGGTATTTCATTCGAAGCCTTTCATTTGAATGAAACTCATTCGAACGACCACGTTCGAACGAGATTTCTAACCATTTGACATAATGGCCTTTTAGGCCTGAATTTATTTCTAGTATCTCGTATACTTGTTTAAATGGTGAGATAACCTTCCCTTATTAACTAGTGGGTATAGTTGGGAGATTGGGGTACATTGAAGAGTAAAACTTAGAATCTTGTAGAAAATCGGGTGACAATTGTGGATTAGGAATTGAGTAACTATTTACGACGTGAGAAGAGCTGATAACAAAAATACATATAAACCGGGGACTTGTGATTTGTATAACACTAAATGTTGATGTAAGAACAAGAAGTATACGTCTAATAAAATATTGAAATATCTAAGATGTGTGAATGCTTAGTATATGTAGTTATCTGTGTATAACATACCTACCGTACTTGCTATCATGCGAGGTTGGCATTAGTTTAGGGCCATCTAATCTTTGTGTGCCTATGGGGGGGATCTAGATTGGTACCTCAAGGACATAGGTCAGAGAAGGGCTTATTGGGAAGTAGATATATCTACTGATCATGGGAGCGTAGGTATGTGCGTGACCTATGTAATGTGAACTACGTTCGCCTCCATTGTTTTTTATTCTTGTTAATGAAACGTTTCGTGAGAGATTCCGAATACGTGGTCCCCATGTACGTGATGTACTGGGATTTGATAGCAGAGTATGTGATCACCGCAGCTTAGCCTCGGGGTGCTATTATTGTATATTTATGATGAGAAAAATATACGGTTAATTTAAATGAATTTTCATGAATAAATGTGAGTATTAATAATAGCAACACTTTATAAAGTGAAATGGAAGATCTCTAGTAATTAGTAGTACTAACATTGGAAATTGTGTAACAAGTTATAACACTCTGTTAAACAAAAGTTGTTGGGAATTGAATTGGATATCATATAGTAATGTAGATTTTGGGTATCGGACTAGTTAGTTGGGGTAATGACTAGAATAGGTACCGGAACGATAGGAGTGCACAATTGGTTGAAAGGTGAGGAACTCATGTGAGTGCACACACTATCATGTACTTTATATTCACTGTTTCATGATATTAAACACTTGCAAAAATTTTAAATTATTTTCACATTCGGGCTTTGACCCGTTTGCTTTCAAATCAATTTTTTTAAAAAACCTTTTAGGTGCCCAGCCACAAGGACACCGTGTATAGGAGTTCTATTCAGGTGACATGCTATAGCTACTATGGAAGTTATAGGACCTTGACAGTAGACGCCTCCATTTTCGATCTTGACTCCATTATCATATTTTCTCATTGGTTGGGCATGTCGCCACATTTCTTTTAGAGACATTTCACTTATCATTTATTTCAGACTTTGGGTTGTAATTAATTTAGTGATGTAGACTTGGTAATTTCTATTTCAGTATTCGAATTGTTGTGAGGAGTATTCCTCCAAACTCATTATTATTTGATGGTTATTCTATTGTGACTATGTTGTGGTGGTTATGTTAGCATTTCATACTTTACTTATTGTATGTTAATTGGATTTAATTAAAATTGGCAACTCCCTTTTTAAATATTAGGTGGCTAGTATTTGTTAAAAATGTTTTTGACAGTCATGCTACGAACTGAACCAACTTGGCATTTTTTATTAATTTAATAAAGGAGTAGCTACCCGGTATTTAATTATTCGGGGTGTCACATGTCGTATCAGAGCATCAGGTTCTAGTGTCCTTAGGATCTGTACGGCTTGTTATGTTTTCGCTGATCTTTCTTTGATATAGAGCCCTATATTTTTGGATTGTTGTATTCTTTTGTGTATGCTTCGCTCTTCAGCTATTTTGAGACAATAACTGCGAACTTATAAGACTTTGCTCTCATTTCAGATGCCTCCATGACATGCACAGCGAGTTCCTAGGATGCACAACCAAAGCCACGGCCTGCAACAGTTCAGGGCACTATGAATGCCACTGAGGTTGCAGCTATTATAGCCCAAGCGGTAAATGCCACCCTAGCCGTTATACAGCAGGCACCACCCCAAGCACCGGTAGTTGCACCAGTTTAGTCTCATGCATTCCCGTCTGCATGGGAACGCGTCCGTGATGCTTTTTAGAAATCACACCCTTCGGAGTTTGCAGGTAGCTTCGATGTTGTGGTATCCAGTCAGTGGAGGAAGGACATTCAGAGGCACTTAAGGATGTACGAGTGCACAGATGTTCAAAAGCAGATACTGGCTACTTTCAAGCTAGTAGGATCTTCATTGCAGTGGTGGGAGTCCATTACCACCGCAGAGGAGAGGGACGCCCTTTCTATTCAGGAGTTCTGGGTGCGGTTCGATCGCAAATATTTTTTGTCAGTTGTTCACACTGAAATGAGGAGGAAATTGATGAACCTCAAGTAGGAAGGGAGTACCGTGGCCGAGTATGAGGTCAAATTCACTAATCTCTTAAACATTATTTCCGATGAGATACCGACTGTGGAGAAGAAGATTCAGAAGTTCACGGATGGATTGACTTGGAGGATCCGTCAACACTTGTTGGGGAATCTCTCGTTGTCCACTTATTCTGATGTGGTTAACGCTGCACTACTACACTGCCAGGATCATAGCTTCCACATGTTTGAGAGCAAGAAATCAGGAGAGTCTAGCCATCAGGGCAGGAACGGGGAAATGGTGCCAGCGGGGCACAATCTGCTTAGGGACAGCACAGGCAGGGTGACCAGGGTTCCTAACAGGGGGATTATAAGAGATTCAGATCTGGGGGTTTCAGAAGTGGACAGGGAGGATTCAGGCATGGCCATCAGGGTTAAAACGACCACCAGGGCCCACAGGGTCAGAATGGTCAGTAGCAGCAGTTTTAGCAGGGCCATTAGGGCCAGGGGAGAAATGGTAACGGCCATCAAGGCTGTGGGGAGAAGGGACAGTGAGGGGTAAATTTCTCGGGGAAGTGCTTCACTTATGGCAAGATTGGCCATAAATGCCAGGATTGTCTTGATAGGGGAAGGGCCCCACAACAGCAGCGGCAGGTGCCCGACACGAGACACAGAGGCCTATTTTTCCCGCCGCCCTCCCAGCACCACCACAGATGGCAGCATTACCACCCATTCCAGTGGTCCTAGTTCAACAGGAACAGCTTCAGTATGGGAGAGTGTATCAGCTCCAGCATGCTGCAGCCCCACAGGATCCACCGACCATTGAGGGTATGTTCTCTATTCAGGGGACTATGGGGCATATTTTATTTGATACGGGGGCCACACATTGCTTCATTGCCACGAGATTTGCACGCACTATTGAGTTATTAAACACTGCAGAGAGCACGGTTACTTATGTAGATTCACTATTGAGTAGGGGTTCCATGATTTCGCTTATTTTTAGAGGTGTGGATATAGAGATCGGGAGGTTTACTTTACCCGCTGATATGTTAGTGTTAGAGATGACTGAGTATGATGCGATTGTTGGTATGGATTGGCTAGTTGCGTATCGAGCCATGATTGACTGTTTTAGCAGGAGTATTATCTTTGCCATTCCCGGGCAGGAGATGTTTTTAGTAGCGATGCCTCGCCCCGAGGGAGGATCGTCCACTAATTTGTACAATATAGAGGAGGAGACCTCTAAAGAAGTGGTGATACCACTCGATGCGATACCCGTTGATAGTGAGTTCGTTGATGTATTTCAGGATATACCTGGACTACCTCCGAGTAGAGAGATAGATTTTGTGATCGATTTGACACCGGGCACTCGGCCTATTGCCCGTGCACCTTACCGTATGGATCCAGCAGAGATGATAGAGTTACGGGATCAGATTGAACATTTGTTAGGTTAGGGGTTTATCCGGAGGAGTACTTCGCTGTGGGGTGCCCCTATGTTGTTCGTAAAGAAGAGGGATGGATCATTGAGGTTATGTGTAGAATACCGAGAGTTGCATAAAGTCACGATACAGAATAAGTATCCGTTGCCCAGAATTGATGACTTATTTGACCAGTTGAGAGGAGCTTCCTTCTTCTCAAAGATTGATTTACGATCGGGATACCATCAGTTGTGTATTAGGGAACAGGACATACCGAAGACTGCTTTCTTAACGAGATATGGTTCCTATGAGTTTCAGGTTATGCCTTTTGTCTTGACCAATGCTCCAGCCGTGTTTATGGACTTAATGAATAGGGTGTTCAGAGAATTCCTAGACCAGTTCGTCATTGTCTTTATTGATGACATTCTAGTTTAATCCCAGACAGAAGAGGAGCACATCGAGCATTTGAGACGGGTTTTGCAGACGCTACGTCAGAATGAGCTTTATGCAAAGTTCGAGAAGTGTGGATTTTGGCTGAAGGAGGTTCAGTTTTTGGGGCGATATCATTTCAGACCGGGGATATCTGGTAATCAGGGGAAGGTATCCGCGATGAGGGAGTGGGGACAGCCCACGACACCGACTGAGATCCGTAGTTTCTTGGGCTTAGTAAGATACTATAGGAGGTTTATTCGGGGTTTCTCAAAGATAGCGGGTCCTTTGACACATCTGACTCGTAAGGGTGTGCCATTCATCTGGAGTGATGCCTGTCAGTTGGCATTCGATGAGTTGAAGGACAAGTTGACCTCAGAACCTGTGTTAGCATTACCGAGATAGGGAGTTGAGTATCTAGTCTACACCGATGCGTCTTTATAAGGACTTGGAGGTGTACTGCAGCAGGAGAGTCAAGCCATAGCTTACGCTTCCCATAAGCTTAAGCCTCATGAGAAGAATTACCCCACCCATGACTTGGAGTTAGCGGCAGTGGTATTTGCCCTTCGGATTTGGAGACATTATCTTCTGGGGGAGAAGTTTCGGTTGTTCACAGACCACAAGTCTCTACTGTACCTCTTCATGCAGAAGGAGTTGAATATGCGTCAAAGTCGATGGCTTGAGTTTGTGAAGGATTATCAGTTTGATATCAAATATCACCCAGGGAAGGCTAACGTGGTAACAGACGCGTTGAGTCATAGGCCAGTAAATGAGGTGGCCGAGGTGTGGAAAGCTAAGTGGAAGGAGTTGGGACACCAGGATGCAGTAGCCCGATCGTTCATGTTTGTTATGATTGTTACATCGCAGATTGTTACGAGAGTGGTAAAGGCCCAGGAAGATGACTCGTTCTGTCAGAAGCAGATTGAAGCACCTTATACCTTTGACTTACTTAAGTCTATATTGTATAAGTGTTCAACTAGTTTGGAAATAGTGACAAAATTGGTTGTCTATCCTAGAATCCAAAAAGCCTCAGAACTTATCTCTCTAATTCTCTTCAATGATCCATGAAGGTATAAATTGAATCACACTACACACAATTAGAAGTGCATTCATGTGTATATATTGCTTAAAATTGATTGTGTGATTAATTCCCATTAAAATGTGGTTTTAATTATTTTTTGGGAATTTTTTAAACATTTTTAAACATTTTTTTAAATATTGTTTTCATTAATAAAATGTGGTTATAACATTTGTGGGGTTAATATTCTATTTTAGAAACTTCAGCTTTCATTGAATTGTTTGGTTGGGTAGAATATAAAAGCGCTAGAGACTTCATGGTGATGCTTTGTAATTCAGTTGACGCGCGTTTGAACACCAATCACATGGCTACACTTGTCATCCTATTGTTGCATCAATTTGTGTTTGTTTTGTGAGAGGATTGCCTGGTGCATTACTGAACGTTAGATCATTCCTAATCGATGGCCTGCATGTGTTTTTAGTTAATCCTGGTGCTATATCTATGAACCAATCACAACCATCTTAACCACCGCTATTTCATAACCCTTGGATCAAGTCAAAGTTAGAAAGACTTGATCTCAGCCATTGATTCCCTTCGTCATTCCAGAATCTTCCCTCACCCCTATATAAACCCTCCACTTCTCAGACTTTCAAGACTTTTGGGCATTCGTCATTTCTGAGAGAAAAAAATTGAGAGAAGAGAGAAGTGAGAGAGAAGAGAGAAAAGAAAAGAGAGAATAGAGAGAAAGGAAAAACAGTTAGCCAAACCCTAACCCTAAATCTAAACACTTCATTTTCTGAATCAAACCTTCGTATACACTTAACCCCAAACACAACCTTGAGTGTTTGAGAGAGAGAGTGGTTTGTTCATTTGAAGTTGTAACCTCTTTGTCTATGATCTTATTCACAACTTAAACATTCGTGTGAAGATCTGTGTTTCTTTTTCATAGAAACTTTATATCTACATTCTTCATGTTACATTTTCACTAGATCTGCATATTTCTTACTTGGTTTAAGAAAATCTTTATTCATTTGGTTTTGAAAATGTTTTATGGTTTCTGTTTTTACAAAACTTAACCTTGACCTAGTTGGATTCACACTTGGAGATTTTCAGTCTCAAAAATATTTTTAAAACCGAGATTGATTAAGATCTTGACCGATTTTGAAGCGAGATATCCGTGGAATCTGGGTTATATTAAAGGTCAAACAGGTTTTTAGTTCTGTAAGAAGGAAAGAAAAAAAAATCACAGCATATAGACTTTATATGTAATTTTTCCAGGACTGTCTGTAAATCTAAGTGTGTGTGAGTTCATGCATGTGAATAGGAATCACTTCACAAACACTTAACACACTACTACACTGGAAGTGTTGTGCATAAGATCAAAGATCATTGAGTCGACATATGAAAGCTAAAGCAAAGGAAGTTATCAAACTGGAAGGACATCATCAACAATCAGATCTATGAGAAGTTAGAAGGACACCAAGTGGGGTATATTCCTAAACTTAGAATAGGTTGATTTGTGTGCATGTATGTTGTATTGTTTGTAACTATTATTTGTTATTAGTGGATTTTTGTTTTTGTGACTTAGAAGTCACCTTGGATGTTTCCTCTGTTGGGAGAGGTTTTACCACGTTAAAAACTGTGTGTTTGGTTATCTTCATCTCCTCATCTCAGTCTATAGTGTGCTGATTTTTTTAAAACTGTCTTGTTTTAAAAACTGATTACAAAGTCTTGATTACTCTCGTACATAAGTTTTTTGTAAACAAATCTTGTTGTTTATAATTTTTATTTTCAAAAGAAAAGGGTTTCTCCAACAAACATCTCGGAGTTGCTTATACAGTTTAATCTTGTATTAAACGGCATTAGCGACGTTTTTCAATTGGTATCAGATCGCTGTTAACTTTTATTTCAAAAAGATCTTGTGTTTCTGAAATCGTTTTCTGAAAAACCTAACTATGGACGAGAAAAATGAAAGGTTTGGTAATCTGTCCAGACCTCCACTCTTTGATGGAAACAACTTTGCTTACTGGAAAGTAAGAATGGTTGCCTTCATCCAAGGGACTTTAGGAGATGATGTCTAGGACATTATTAAAAATGGATACACTTATCCTACTAAACCAGCCACTGAAGGAAGCGATGAGAGGTTAAAGAAAATCTTAAGTGAGTTTACACAAGAAGAGAAAACTATTTCTCGAAATAACAATAAAGGCAAGAATGTCGTTTTTATGTCTATTAATGAGTATGAGTTCAAGAGAATCTCATCTTGTGCCACTTCTAATGAAGCTTGGGACACATTAATCACTACCCATGAAGGAGACTCAAGAGTCAAAGCTGCTAAAACTCAAATGCTTACCCAGCAGTACAACTCTTTGATTATGTCTGACTCTGAGTCTTTTGATGATTTTTACATGAACTTAACTGATATAGTTACTAAGTTGCATGCTAATGGTATAACTTATGATAGGAATGAAATTGTCTCTAAAATCCTAAGATCATTACCACAAAAGTTTGACAGTAAGAAGTATGCTATTGAGGAAATGAGTGATCAAAACCTTACCCCTGAGTTACTCAGTAGCAAACTTAGAACTCTGGAAATGGAATTAGACTTTAAGAAACAATTAAATCATTCACAAAAAAAATAGCCCAACTCTAACTTGAGTTTTTCCTCTAAGATATCTAAACTTGAGACTAATTTGACCAACTATGACTCTGATGAGGAGTGTGATATAGAAAAACTAGATAATCAGATTGCCTTAATGTCTAAACAATTTAAGAAAATTATTAAATTTAGAAACAAACAGGCAACTAAACAAGGCAAGCCTAATTATCCTACTCTGTCTAATCCCAAACCTCCTGAGAGAGGACTTGACAAACATCCTAAGGATAACAACTCCAGACCCACTAGAGACCTTAAAAAGATTGAATGTTTTAGATGTGGGAAACTAGGTCACATTGCTCACGATTGCAGAGTTAATCTGAATAAAGTCAACACACACAATAGAGCCAATGTCTGTAAAACTTGGAATGATTCAAGTGACTCTGATGAAGAGGAACTTGAGTCATCAAATGTACTTGACCCTTGCATGTCTTTTTGTGCTAAGATCATTTACAATTATGCATGTGTGTGATAATGATGCTCCTACTCTTGCTTGTGTGAATACTGTTTTGACTGGCCTAGATGCTTTATTATCTGAAAATGTTGCTAGTTCTACTACCGTGTGTGTGAGTCAAAGTGATCTCGATAATGACGATGCAAATGGGTGCGTGAGTACTAAAACTGAATTGTTAGGGGTCACTACACACACTTCACTTAGCGACTCAGACACAGATGACCTCCCAGATATCCAAACTTTGTATGCTAAAACTCTTAAAAAAGGCACTAGACTGGAGAAGACTGTTAGAGACCTGACTAAGAAATTAGATGATCTAAGTCTTATTGTGAATCTGAATGCCGAAGAGTACACTAACCAGTGTCTGTCTCATCAATCTGAAATTGAAACTTTTGATCAAAAATTAAAAGAGTTGACTAAAACTAATGAAACCCTGGAATTGAAATACAAGGGAACATTATTAGAACTGGAGGAAGCAAAAACAAAGACAGCTACTGTTTTCAAAAAAAATTCTAAGTTTAAAAGCAATTCAAATTGTTTTACTGACTTTGTTGTTGACTCCAAGACCAATTCTGATGATAGAACCGGTATTGGATTTTTCCCTAACAACAAACCACAAACTACAAATCTTGAACCTATTAAGTTTGTGTCTGGGGGCAAAAGACCAATTGAAACATGTCCAGACTTTCATTTTATTAAAAAGGAATTTGATCAAAAGCAACAACAGAAAGACATTGGAGAGTCTAGTAATTCTAAGGCTGACACTACACTTAAGACTAAATACGTCTGTCCTTTGATCAGAAAGGCTGAATCTACCTTTAAAACCATCCCTCCTAGGAATAGCACTACTGAACAGAATGCTGTTAAACCCATTTTTAGAAATTTTCCTAAGGAAATTCATCCCTCAAGCAATCAATATTGCTCGTACTGTGACATTTATGGTCATTCCTTTGAAGGTTGTTATGCTAGGCGTCTAAACACCCCTGTGTACAACACCTTTGTCTACAAGAACTTTAACTATTCTAGGCAAAATCGTAACCACTATGTCCTTCCAAGACAACCTAATAAGAACTCTAACTACAGAAATAGAAAGACCAAAACTAAGAGTTCATTTAAGAGAAAGGCTCCCAGAAACTTTCCTAAACCGAAAGCTCAAATTTTCCACAATAATCAGTTTGTTGCTCCAAATGTTTTTCGACAAAAAGCTGTTTCTCGAAAATTTTATCAAATGAGGGCAAACTTGCGCAAAATTAAAACATGAGCTATTTGGGTTAGGAAAGATGATCTTTTACCCCAAATGAAGTGTAACATTGTTATCACTGTCTTAAAAGCTGAACACACTTCATCTGGTTGGTATTTAGATTCAGGATGTTCCAAACATATGACAAGAGATGAAACCAAACTTTTAAACAAAACCAGATTTGCTGGTGGGAAAGTAGTTTTTGGTGACGGAGTTTTATCTCAGATCATAGGTAAAGGAACCCTAAAAGAAGAAGGAATGCCTGTTCTCGAAAATGTTCTATTAGTTAAAGGCCTTAAAGCCAACCTCCTAAGTATATCACAATTTTGTGACTCTGACCATACTGTTACCTTTTCAAAGAAAAATTGTAAAATTCTAAATGATAAAGGTAAATGCATTATTACCGGATTTAGAACACCTGACAATTGTTATACTGTCAAGACTGGTTCTGAAACCTGTAACATTGTCAGAATGGATGACAATGAAATCTGGCATAATCGTATGGGTCACTTGAGTTATGATATCCTTGGTAGATTGTCTAGTCAAAATATTGTTAGAGGAATTCCTAAAATTAAACCTATTTCAAGTGTTGTCTGTGGTCATTGCCAAGAAGGAAAAATAGTTAAGACTTCGCATAAAAAGGTTAAAGACATTCTCACCTCTAGACCTCTAGATCTCATCCATATGGACCTTATTGGTCCCCCTAGAACTGTTAGCCTATGTGGACACAGTTATATCCTTGTCATGGTTGATGATTTCACACGATTCACTTGGGTTGCCTTCTTGAAACAAAAATCTGACACGTTTCAGAATTTTTTGAAAATTTTACTAAGAATTGAAAATGAGAAGGACACTCAAGTCAATCGTATTCGTAGTGATAGAGGGGGAGAGTTCATAGACACAGGAATAGTTGAATATTGTGACTACAACGGTTACAAACATGAATTTAGTGCCCCTAAAACTCCTCAGCAGAATGGTATTGCTGAAAGGAAAAACCGAACTCTTCAAGAGATGGCACGTGTCATGTTGCATGCCAAATCTCTACCTAAATACTTCTGGGTAGAATCTATTAGAACTGCATGTCATATCATTAATAAGGTTTACCTTAGGAAAAACTCTAAACAAACCCCTTATGAGTTGTGGTACGGTAAGAAGCCTAATCTGAAATATCTAAGAACCTTCGGAAGTCAGTGTTATGTCTGTAAGGACAGAGAACATCTGTCTAAATTCGAGACACGTGGTGATAAAGCCATCTTCTTAGGATACTCCCCAAACAGTCTTGCTTATCGTATATACAATCTGCGTACTAAGGCCTTTATGGAATCGATAAATGTAATTGTAAGAGACACTATTGCCGAAAACAAGATATCTGAATCACCTATTGTGGTTGAATCTGAAAATGATTTCAAAACTAATTCACCAGAAATAGATGACTCATTACCTAGTGAGAGTCCAGAAGTACCTGGCTGGGTCTCTAAAGATCATCCCATTGACAACGTGGTCGGTAATCCTAATGAGCCAGTTCGTACTAGATCCCAGTTAAGAAATTATGCTAATTATGCATGTTTCGTCTCCCTTGTGGAACTGAAAAATGTTAATGAAGCATTGAATGACACACACTGGATTTCTGCTATACAGGAAGAACTTTTACAATTTGTCATTCACGATGTCTGGTATCTTTTACCACGGCCTCAAAACAAAAATATTATTGGGCCACGTTGGATTTTTAAGAACAAATCTGATGAACATGGGGTTATCCTTAGAAACAAAGATAGACTAGTTGCTCAAGGCTACTCACAAATAGAAGGAATGAATTTTAGCGAGACTTTTTCCCCTGTCACTCATCTTGAATCTGTTCGACTTCTTTTCGCCATAGCGTGTCACTTAAAATTTACACTTTATCAAATGGATGTCAAATCTGCCTTCCTCAATGGAATTCTGTCCGAAGAAACATATGTAGAACAATCCAAAGGGTTCATTGATCCTAAATACCCTGACCATGTCTTTCGTCTAAAAAAGGCTTTGTATGTCTTAAAACAAGCTCCTAGAGCTTGGTATGAACGCCTTTCCAACTTTTTGTTGGATAAGGGTTTTAAGAGAGGAGGAAATGACCAGACTCTCTTTGTCAAACATTTTGACAAAAACATTATTATAAACCAAGTCTATGTAGACGACATCATTTTCAGATCAACTTCAAACTCTGAAGTTAAATCTTTTTCTGCTATTATGCATAAGGAATTTCACATGTCCCTTATGGGGGAGCTACAACTTTTCTTAGGATTTCAAGTGAAACAGAATTTTGATGGACTATTTGTCTCTCAAACTAAGTATGCCGTAGATCTTGTTAAGAAATTTGGTTTAGATAATGCAAAAGTTGCCAAAACGCCTATGAGTACTACTGTTAAATTATGTAAAGATGAAACTGGAAAGTCAGTTGATTCCACACTGTATCGTAGTATGATTGGTAGTTTACTCTATCTAACTGCCTCACGACCAGACATAATGTATGCTGTATGTTTGTGTGCTCGTTACCAGAATAACCCTAAAGAGAGCCATTTATTGAGTGTAAAACGTATAATAAAGTACATAAAAGGCACTCTTAATCTTGGACTTAGGTACACTAAGGATACCTGTAGCACCATCATAGGGTATACTGATGCTGATTGGGCAGGTTGTACTGATGATAGTAAAAGTAAATCAGGTGCCTGTTATTATGTCGGCAATAATTTAGTTGGTTGGAGTAGCAAAAAACAGAATTGCACATCTTTATCTACAGCTGAGTCCGAATATATAGCAGCAGGAAGTTGATGTGCTCAATTGTTATGGATAAAACAGATGTTAAGTGATTATGGGATTAAAGAAGATCAATTACATTTTTATTGTGACAACCAAAGCGCCATCAACATATCTAAAAACCCGGTTCAACACTCGCGAACTAAGCAAATTAAAATAAGGCATCATTTTATTCGCGAACTTGTTGAAACTAAGGAATTAGAAATTCATTACCTGCCTACTGATCTGCAACTTGCAGACATGTTCACTAAACCTTTAGACTATAATAGATTTCTGTATTTGCGAAATTCTATAGGTATGGTGTGCGCTGATTAAACTCTTAAGACCTTAATTTTTAACCTTTGTCCATTTGAGACAAAATGGGGGAGAAATTTGAGTCTTACGGGTTCAATGTTTTTTTCACATTTCATCTAAACTGCTTGATCTTAGTGTGCATATTTGCAGGAATCTCTTCTACTGATTGTCTACCTTTTCTAGTGTAAAATTTTGTAAATAGTTGAGTTATGTAATTTTTGACTTTATAGGAAATGGGTAGATAGTATCTTTTGTATAGGACTAAGTTTTTTTTTGGTTCCCTACGAGTTTTAAGCTAACTCAAAGGAGATTTTGTCTCATATTTCCAAAGGGAGAGATTGAAGCACCTTATACCTTTGACTTACTTAAGTCTATACTGTATAAGTGTTCAACTAGTTTGGAAATAGTGACAAAATTGGTTGTCTATCCTAGAATCCAAAAAGCCTCAGAACTTATCTCTCTAATTCTCTTCAATGATCCATGAAGGTATAAATTGAATCACACTACACACAATTAGAAGTGCATTCATGTGTATATACTGCTTAAAATTGATTGTGTGATTAATTCCCATTAAAATGTGGTTTTAATTATTTTTTGGGAATTTTTTAAACATTTTTAAACATTTTTCAAATATTGTTTTCATTAATAAAATGTGGTTATAAAATTTGTGGGGTTAATATTCTATTTTGGAAACTTCATTTTTCATTGAATTGTTTGGTTGGGTAGAATATAAAAGCGCTAGAGACTTTAGGGTGATGCTTTGTAATTCTGTTGACGCGCGTTTGAACACCAATCACATGCCTACACTTGGCATCCTATTGTTGCATCAATTTATGTTTATTTTGTGAGAGGATTGCCTGGTGCATTGCTGAACGTTGGATCATTCGTAATCGATGGCCTGCATGTGTTTTTAGTTAACCTGGTGCTATATCTATGAACCAATCACAACCATCTTAACCACCGCTATTTCATAACCCTTGGATCAAGTCAAAGTTAGAAAGACTTGATCTCAGCCATTGATTCCCTTCGTCATTCCAGAATCTTCCCTCACCCCTATATAAACCCTCCACTTCTCAGACTTTCAAGACTTTTGGGCATTCGTCATTTCTGAGAGAAAAAAATTGAGAGAAGAGAGAAGTGAGAGAGAAGAGAGAAAAGAAAAGAGAGAATAGAGAGAAAGGAAAAACAGTTAGCCAAACCCTAACCCTAAATCTAAACACTTCATTTTCTGAATCAAACCTTCGTATACACTTAACCCCAAACACAACCTTGAGTGTTTGAGAGAGAGAGTGGTTTGTTCATTTGAAGTTGTAACCTCTTTGTCTATGATCTTATTCACAACTTAAACATTCGTGTGAAGATCTGTGTTTCTTTTTCATAGAAACTTTATATCTACATTCTTCATGTTACATTTTCACTAGATCTGCATATTTCTTACTTGGTTTAAGAAAATCTTTATTCATTTGGTTTTGAAAATGTTTTATGGTTTCTGTTTTTACAAAACTTAACCTTGACCTAGTTGGATTCACACTTGGAGATTTTCAATCTCAAAAATATTTTTAAAACCGAGATTGATTAAGATCTTGACCGATTTTGAAGCGAGATATCCGTGGAATCTGGGTTATATTAAAGGTCAAACAGGTTTTTAGTTCTGTAAGAAGGAAAGAAAAAAAAATCACAGCATATAGACTTTATATGTAATTTTTCTAGGACTGTCTGTAAATCTAAGTGTGTGTGAGTTCATGCATGTGAATAGGAATCACTTCACAAACACTTAACACACTACTACACTGGAAGTGTTGTGCATAAGATCAAAGATCATTGAGTCGACATATGAAAGCTAAAGCAAAGGAAGTTATCAAACTGGAAGGACATCATCAACAATCAGATCTATGAGAAGTTAGAAGGACACCAAGTGGGGTATATTCCTAAACTTAGAATAGGTTGATTTGTGTGCATGTATGTTGTATTGTTTGTAACTATTATTTGTTATTAGTGGATTTTTGTTTTTGTGACTTAGAAGTCACCTTGGATGTTTCCTCTGTTGGGAGAGGTTTTACCACGTTAAAAACTGTGTGTTTGGTTATCTTCATCTCCTCATCTCAGTCTATAGTGTGCTGATTTTTTTAAAACTGTCTTGTTTTAAAAACTGATTACAAAGTCTTGATTACTCTCGTACATAAGTTTTTTGTAAACAAATCTTGTTGTTTATAATTTTTATTTTCAAAAGAAAAGGGTTTCTCCAACAAACATCTCGGAGTTGCTTATACAGTTTAATCTTGTATTAAACGGCATTAGCGACGTTTTTCACTGATAGTTCAATTACTAGCAGAGGGAACCGAGTCCTATACCGTTAGCTCAGACGGGGGATTATGCTTCAATGGGAGACTAGTCGTTCCGGAAGGGGAATACTTGCAACATGAGGTGATGGCAGAGTCGCACGGCTCACGGTTCACGGTACACCCTGGTGGGGTAAAAATGTACCAAGACAAGAGACGACAATATTAGTGGGGCGGGATGAAGAGGGATATTGTCGTGTTTGTTTCTAAATGAGCCACTTGTCAATTGGTAAAGGTGGATCATCAGAGATCGACAGGACTTTTACAGCCATTAAAGGTTCCGACGTGGATATGGGAGAGCATATCCATGGACATTACACAGGGTTACCTACGTCACAGAAGGGTCACGACTCCATTTGGGTAATTGTGGATCGGTTGACCAAAGTTTCTCATTTTCTACCCGTGAGGATAGACTACACTACGGGACAGTATGCCCAGATTTTCATTTCAAAAATAGTGAGACTTCACGGTGTGCCTCTAAATATCGTGTGTGATCGAGATAAGATATTTATTTCACGGTTTTGGGAGAGTTTCCAAGAGGCCATGGGCACTGAATTGGAGTTGAGTACGACTTATCACCCACAGACCGATGGGTAGATCGAGCGTACAAATCAGATGTTGGAGGACATGTTGCATATGTGCTTCATAGACTTTGGGGGTGGATGGGAGCAGTACCTTCCACTGGTGGAGTTTACTTATAATAACTCCTACCAGTTCACCATTGGCATGGCTCCATTTGAGGCGTTGTATGGTAGACCTTGTCGTTCCCCAGTATATTGGTTAGAAGTGGGGGACAACGAACTCCTTGGGCTGGAAGTGATTCCGGATACTTCAGTAAGGATATAGATGATACGGAGTCGCATTCGGGTAGCTCAGGACCGGCAGAAGAGCTATGCTGATGCCAAGAGGTTCTTCAGAGAATTCAAAGTGGGGGACGAGGTTTTACTCAGAGTATCTCCTATGAAGGGGATTATGCATTTTGGGAAGAAGGGGAAACTGGCACCGAGATATGTGGGGCCATTTCCTATCATAGAGTGGATTGGGCCAATTGCGTATAGACTTGGGTTACCGGACCACTTGTATAGGATTCATGATGTGTTCCATATTTCCTCGCTAAGGAAATATCTTAGGGACGATTTGGCCCATACTCACATTGCTTTGGAGAACATCGATCTCCAGCCCGATAGTTCCTACAAGGAGGAGCCGATTGCTATTTTGGACCGAAGCGATCGGAAATTGCGGTCAAAGATAGTACCGTTGGTACGTGTTCAGTGGCGGCATCATAATGGTGAGGAGTCCACATGGGAGGGCGAGGATGAGATGCTCGAACATTATCCAGAGTTGTTTCTTTTACAAGGTACTTTTTAGTTCCGAATTTCGGGACGAAATTCTGTTATTAGGGGGGGAGTATGTAATACCCCGTAATTTTATTGATATTTATTTAAAGGATTAATTAAATTAAATGTGAATTAATTGAGAATTAATCTGGATATAAATACTAACGAGATGTGAGTTGGTATTTAATTATGATGTGTATATATGTCAATATATGAATATTGAAAATATGAAAATTGTCGCGAGACTGAAATATAACAATTTGGGAAATTTAGTTGAGAAGCGCATGTCAGTCACGTTAAGAATGTAATTATTTGAATTAAAAAGTAATTTTTATTTTTATCAACCGAATGGTCATTTTGAGTGTGCCAATGAGTCCGGAAGGGTCAAAATAGTCGGAAAACACTAGCCGGGGGTTTAGTTTGAGTCCCGGGGCATTTTTGGGCCATACCGACAACTTAAAATTTTCAAAATTAGGAAATTAAAACCAACGAAAATTGGAGTTTATAATTATAATTTTAAAGGGGCCACGAAGGCCATCACCAGAAAAAGTTTAGAGAGTGGGATACGGGACTTTTGAGAGAAGTTGGAGAGAAGTTACAAGAACCAAAACCAAGCAATCTTCAACCTTGGGAGAAAATCTGTAGAGAAAGGAGAGAATCAACCTACATTCACCAACATCAATTCTGAAGAACAATCTAAGGCAAGTGATTTGATATTTTTAGTGCATTGAATATGTCTTCCATGTTTAGTGTAGGAATTATCTTATATTGAAATTTTTGAAGAAAACCCATGAAATTTGTTGGAGAAACTTTGAATTTGGGTTAGAATTTGCATGTAGAATGATGATGGACTAAATTAATATTCAAAGAGTTATAGATGATGATTTAATAAACAGATTTATGATGAGTAATTGGGCATAAGCAAATTATGAGTGCATGTTCTTAGGGTTTGGGGAAATATTTGGAGATTTATATTAATTCCTTGATGATTTGTAAGATTTGATCCCTAAAATAGGTTAAGAGATGATCTAGGATGATTAGAAATGGTTTAAAAACGTTGGAACATAAATTGGATGGTCTTAGGGTGGATTTAGAAGAGAGAAGAATTGAGAAAAACGGACTTGGGAATTTCTGGGCTGAAACTGCCATCTCGTTAGAGGACCTGCCCAGGTCGTTCGAATGACCTTCTTCGAACGAACTTCTAACGAGATGATAGTATAACTTCTAATGAGTTGGTAGTTTATTCGAAGCCTTTCGTTCGAACGAAACTCGTTCGAACAACCTCGTTCGAACGAGATTTCTAACGAGTTGACAGAATGGCCTTTTAGGGCTGAATTTATTTCTAGTATCCCATAGACTTGTTTAAATGGTGATATAACCTTCCCTTATTAACTAGTGGGTATAGTTGGGAGATTGGGGTACATTGAAGAGTAAAACTTAGAATGTTGTAGTAAACCGGGTGACAATTGTGGATTAGGAAACGAGTAACTATTTACGACGTGAGAAGACATGATAACAAAAATACATATAAACCGGGGATTTGTGATTTGTATAACACTAAATGTTGATGTAAGAACAAGAAGTATACCTCTAAAAAATATTGAAATATCTAAGATGTGTGAATGTTTAGTATATGTAGTTATCTGTGTATAACATACCTACCGTACTTGCTATCATGGGAGGTTGGCATTCGTTTAGGGCCATCTAATCTTTGTGTGCCTATGGGGGAGATCTAGATTGGTACCTCGAGGACATAGGTCAGAGAAGGGCTTATTGAGAAGTAGATAAGTCTGTTGATCATGGGAGCATAGGTAAGTGTGTGACCCATGTGATGTGAACTATGTTCGCCTCCATTCTTTTTATTATTGTTAATGAAACATTTCCTGAGAGATTCGGAGACGTGGTCCCCATATACGTGATGTACCGGGATTTGATAGCAGAGTATGTGAGCACCGCCACTTAGCCTCGGGATGCTAGTATTGTATATTTATGATGAGAATAATATACGGTTAATTGAAATGAATTGTCATGAATAAATGTGAGTATTAATAATAGTAACAGTTTGTAAAGTGAAATGGAAGATCTCTAGTAATTAGTAGTATTAACATGGGAAATTGTGTAACAAATTATAACACTCTGTTAAACAAAAGTTGTTGGGAATTGAATTGGATATCGTATAGTAATGTAGATTTTGGGTATCGGACTAGTTAGGTATGGTAATGACTAGAATGGGTACGGGAACGATAGGAGTGCACAATTATTTGAGAGGTGAGGAACTCATGTCAGTGCACACACTATCATGTACTTTATATTCAATGTTTCATGATATTAAACACTTGTAAAAAATTTAAATTATTTTCACAATCGGGCTCTGACCCGTTTGCTTTCAAATCTATTTTTTTTGTAAAAACCTTTTAGGTGCCCAGCCACAAGGACACCATGCATAGGAGTTCTATTCAGGTGACGTGTTGTAGCTGCTGTGGAAGTTACATGACCTTGACAGTAGACGCCTCCATTTTCGATGTTGACTCCATTATCATATTTTCTCATTGGTTGGGCATGTCGCCCCATTTCTTTTAGAGACATTTTACTTATCATTTATTTCAGACTTTGGGTTGTAATTAATTTAGTGATGTAGACTTCGTAATTTCTATTTCAGTATTCGAATTGTTGTGAGGAGTATTCCTCCAGACTCATTATTATTTGATGATTATCCTATTATGACTATGTTGTGGTGGTTATGTTAGCATTTCATACTTTACTTATTGTATGTTAATTGGATTTAATTAAAATTGGCAACTCCCTTTTTAAATATTAGGTGGCTAGTATTTGTTAAAAACGTTTTCGACAGTGATGCTATGAACTGAACCAACTTGGCATTTTGTATTAATTTAATAAAGGAGTAGCTACCCGGTATTTAATTAGTCGGGGTGTCACATCAATCTACATATTAGTGGTATTGTTGCTGTGAGAGCTTGAGTTTTGCACTAAGAACACCTATGGAGCTCTTCTTCTTCCTCTTTAGTTCTCTCTCTCTCTCTCTCTCTCTCTCTCTCTCTCTCTCTCTCTCAGGTTTAGAAACTGACAATCTCTATCTAACCCCACGTACCTTTCATTTTTGTTTCCCAATTTTTGTCCATTTTAATTTCCCAAAATCTCAAAAGACCATAATACCCCTTTGGGGTGTCAGTTTGGCCTAAATTGCCCCGAAATCCAAATAAAACACCTGGGTAGTTTTTTCTGACTATCTCGACCCTTTCGGACTCGTTGACGCACTCAAAATATCCATACGAGTTACTTAAAAATAAATTATCTTTTTAACCCATTAACGTAGTCCCGACACGATTCACACACGCGTCCCGACTCAATTTACAAGGCCATCATATTTCTCACTCACGACAAATATATAATATCATAATCCCATATTCCTTACTCATAGAGTAATATTTAATAATTTTCAACAATAAGTATTAACCCTTGGCATGCTAGCTAATATTTATTTTAAACTGGATTAATTAATAGTTAATTTCGCACATTTAATTTAATTAATCGCACAATAATAATCAATCTGACAATTATTAAAATCAACCAAAAGTACTGCGTATTACACAATCTTTGGTGACCAATTTCAAGATCTCAAAGAATATAAATTATGGAACTTGGATCTTTAAACGTATAGGGTGAATCTTAGGGTTTCGAACTTTTGTAAATGGGTAGGAAAACCTTTTTCTCCTAAAGTCCTTAAAAATTCCGAGTTTAACACGCCTTAAATACTGAATGCATGAAATTAGAGGAGGCAGTCGTTTGAATGAAAATGTAAGTCGTTCGAACGAGAATTGAACTCTCATTTGAACGAAATCTCAATTCGTTCAAACGAAGTTTCATTCTCATTCAAACGAGCTTGTAACAATCTACTAACGAGGTGTGACATCCTTGGAAGAGGACTCTCGTTCGATGGTCATTAGATTTTCGTTCTAACGAGATATTAGTCTTATTTGAGTGATAAATGTATTCATTCGAACAAAACTAGTAATTTCGTTCTAATAAGCTTGGTTTTCGTGCAAAACAGGATTAAAAAATTATATTTTTTTAAAATATAATTAAAATTAGTTCCAAACGATTTAAACAAAAACAAACACCCTTAAAAAAATTCCAATGTGTCATAATTAATACGCATTCATATATGTAAGATGAAGCTTTGATGTTATGTCTTCTTCAAACAACGTCATAGGCTCGTGGGATCAAATATACAAAGTCTATCCCGTGACTCAAATGTTTTGTCTATAATAATGTCAATTATATACAAATTGACTCGATTGAAAACTTGTCCTTACGAATCTCCCCCTTTGGCTATTCTGAGACCTAACCAAATAAAAAATCCTATGGGTAATCAAGCTCTCTAAAAATACTCATTCCCTAACCCCAAAAAAGGAAAAAAAAATAGAGGCTCGACGGTTATACAAACATGAGTAGCTTCTTTTTGCTTGAAAATTTTGCCACATTGATATAATCTTTTAACCCTGTACACTTAA
Source organism: Sambucus nigra (assembly GCA_949130495.1). NCBI lineage: Eukaryota > Viridiplantae > Streptophyta > Magnoliopsida > Dipsacales > Adoxaceae > Sambucus > Sambucus nigra. The sequence continues at coordinate 524,740,082 of OX422209.1, forward strand.
ACACACCTTTCAAATGCAAAGAGAACATAACGAATAAATCCACAAATGAATAAACATCTAACAATGTCTAAATAATCTCAACCTAGGTAAAACGTCTCTCCCTAATATAAAGGAATCGTAATTATGCAAAGGAAAGATCCCATTTCTCACCATTTTTTTCCAAAATAGAGAAAGTAATATAGCATAAAACGATTACTCCCTTAAAACTAGATCTACCCCAAATACATGATCTTATGAAACCAATACGAGAAAATTTGATATCAAAATTTTAAACATAGGGAGAAGGTAATAAAGCATGCAACGCTGTAAAGCATACCAAATGTACAGCATGGCAACTCAAGCACAAATAATCCAAATGATCAAGCATATAGAAAATATGGACTATATGTAAACTACAAATATGGACTAAATGTACAATACCATATATAATATATACAAAATATATCAATAAAAATTTGACACGTATATATAGGTATAAACAACCACAAACTCTACTCAAGACACATATGCTCTATAAACTATCATAGTATCGATATGTCTAAACATGTGGAATGAATGAATGGGCTTGAACTAGATACAAATGAATTATGACCCAGACACTCAAATATGTTCAATACTTTTTCAAACTAAGGTTTAGCCTCAAGTGACAAGATAAAGTGAATGTAATAAAGAAGCAAGCACAATGCACACAAATATAGAATATTGAAGATTCTACAAATCAATAACGCCATGACAAAATAAGAGTAACTAGGATTAATTGTACAAATCTATTAATCTTCAACTAAAAACCCTCAAAAAAAATAAACTATAACATATTTTCTATTCTTCTCTTTTCTTAATTCTTTTGAATCTATTTCTTTTAAAAGATCAAACAAACTAACTATGTTGGCTTTTGGAAATTTTTTTGTTTTATTTCCCTGTAATTATTTCGTTAGGCTATTTCTAATGGTGGCTTTTCCCACAAAGGAGATTTGCTCTTTTAGCAGCCCTTTCCCCTACATCCCATCTATGTGAAATACAATTCAAATAAAGATGATGGGCAATGGTTGTAACATGAATAAATCCCCCATAGTCACAAAACATGTAGATTATAAGATTGATGGAAGAACATCTCACAAAGATCAAATATACAAGTGAAATTATCATTCAAAAATCTCATTCATGTGTGTGAGGAAGCATATACGAAGTCAAATCCATTAAGCAAATTAATTTCGAAATAACTACATGCAAGCATGATTAAGAACAATCTAAGTATCACAGTCATAACCAAATGTCCTAGTCACATGAAAAGTATAGAGTGAATTAGATTCAACCAGATCACTATGCCACATCAAATGTGTTAAACTAAAATAGAAAAACAAAAATCTTTTGGAGTTTTATAAAAAATTTCAAAAGAAAACACCATTTTTTCTCAAATTTCCATCTCTAACTCAAAAGACAAAATTTTCAATATGACTCAAAAATAAAAAATTAAAGTACAAATGATGCACATGTCATAACACTAGTAAACATATATCATGAAGCACAACTAGAGTGTGGAAAACAAGACAACATGATCAATCATTAGATATAGCATGGGAACTATCATGTGCAAGCAAATGAGAATTAACAAGTCTAATATGTAAAGCCTCCAAATCTGATTTCCTAACCCAAGTAGGTGTAAAAAGACACTTAGGGGTTTTGGGAACCATAGTGACTCTATTTTAGACTTCTTAGGACCGTTATTAAGATCATAAAAAAAGCCTAAGGTGACCTTTCCTACCGTAATAAGTGCACATGTAAACACGACAAGGTGTTACCTAATATCTATCAATTGTATGACCTTGGCTTTGGAAGCGGAAGAATAATGATCATCGAAGCCAATTTCACACTTGTTATCTTTGATATGGATGGTGCCTAACATTTGATCCAACTTTTATGACCTAAACTTGAAATCAAATTTGAACCTACTTGAATGTCACAATTTGTCCTCAAGCTGAACTATGCTCGACTCGAGTAAACACATAGATTCTTCAAACTCTAAATGGTCTTTATTCATAGCCTCGATCAAACACCCTCAATATACTCTATTTCTTCTCGAAGATTCCTATCATGTGCCCTAAGATCTTCAATCAAAACACTATCATTATTTCCTATGGCACATTCTTTCAACCTAGCTTTTAACTTCAAGTTTTCTTTATCCAACTTCAAAGTTTCCATATAAAATTCATGTAAGGAAGCTTGTAGTTCACTTTCCTCCTCCTCTTCTTCATCCTCAATTTTATCTCCACTCTCTCGACCATCACTCACTTGGGATCCACAAGCTATGCTCTTGAAAGTGTCATGCAAAGGAATATCTTTATGAGAAGATTCATCATCAAAGATCACATGACTTTCCATGAACGCGATAAAGTTGATCTCAATGGGGGAATCGTTTCCCTCCTTAGGATCACTATCACTAGCGGTGGAATTAAATGTTACTGGTTTCTTTCCCTCCTTACTTAAATACTTAGGGAAGTGATCAGCCTTATTGTTCTTATGTTTCTCAAACTTTTTTATATATTTCAATTGCTTTTGGAATTTGAGATTTTTTTTTATTTCTTTACCAACTTAGAAAAATCCTAGGAATCGATGTTAGACTCATCATTCGAAACAAATGTTTCGTACTTATGATATCAAATCAATTCTATTTTCTTTGTTTGGCACATTCTTGGAGGTAGCATGTCAAGCTCATAAACTTGTAAGTAACCTACAAGCTCTTCAAGTTTCGTAGAGTCTAAAATAACAAAAGAATACAAAACAGTCACCTATTGATTAAATCTATTAGGCAATGACCTTAATATTTTCTTTATCACTCAATTATCGCGTATCTTCTTTCCCAAGTTAAATGACTAGTTAACAGTGTTAGAAAATCTAGCATAGAATTCATCAAAGGTCTCACTCTCCAACATTTTAATGCTTTCAAATTGAGTGGTGAGGTTTCGGTGTTTGGAAGCCTTAAAAACACTAGTTCCTTCATGGGTGAGATGGAGTATGTACTAAGCCTCTTTAGGCATCTCACACATCATAATATGGTGGAACTCCTCTGGGGTGACAAGTAAAATAGGGCATTTAAACCTCGAGAATTGTCTTGTGATAACTTATGCTCAGTCTCACTCAATGATTCTATGGATTTTAAATGAATTACTTCTCCATCTCTTATGACAAGTGGGGACCACTCTTTAATAGCTGCTAACCACAACCACTCATATATTGTCTTAAGTGTTGAATTTCTATGAATTTTCCATTATGCATAGTTCGACCCATCAAACATTAAGGTTCTAAAGCCATGAAATCCTCTAAAATTCATGCCTAAATACATGGGATCAAAACGTAAATACTGAGTGTTCTAGTTCTGATATAAATTTGAGAATTTGCAATCCCTCAAATAGTGTGTGCTTAGGAAAAGATGGTCTGAATAAACATAAGTCCTATTTTATATATTTCAAATTTGAAAGCCTGAGACTTTAAACTAGATAACCCTTATTAAACTTAGCATCGGTTACAAACTTTCTGGTGGAAATCTGATTAACCAAATTTTATCTTTTTACCCTAAATCATGCATCTAAGTTGATAGAAAATAAAGTAAATAAATCAACCACAAGACACCAATGTACGGGGAAAAACATAAAGGGAACAACTTCAGACGACCAAGCCAAACAATTCATTATGATGGGAAATTAAAAAAAAAACAGTAAACTTACAGAGTGATTCCATCCCCCACAAGATATAACTCTATTCATTCTTTGACCACTCCTATACATTGCAACGTAGGAGTCTACTCACGCCATCTTCCATAATGCACGAGTCCACACACATCTCGATATCCATCGATAAGGTTCAACAACCACCAAAAACCGCAAATAGCTTGCACGGAGTCCATCCCACGAAGCAAGTTCTATCCAGATGAAATAAGTATACTTTGGTGTCCAATTTTAAGATCTTAACGCATATAAATTTTAGAACATGAATCTTTAAAGGTATAAGGTGAAACTTGGAGTTTGGAACTTTTGTCGTTGGTTAGGAAAACATTTTTCCCCAAAATTACTTAAGAATTCTGAGAACAATATGCCTTAAATACTGAATGCATGATATTGAATGCAGTTTTACTATTCAAATGAAAATAGAAGTCCTTCTAGCAAGAATTACACTCTCATTTGAATGACATCTCAATTCGTTCGAATGAAGATGCAATCTCGTTCAAATGAGCTACTATCGAGTTACAATATCCTTAGCAGAGTAACCTCATTCGATGGTCATCAGATTGCCATTCTAACGAGAACTGAATCATGTTTGAATGAAAAATGAATCCGTTTGAAAGAAACTAGTAATTTCATTCTAACGAGCTTGATTCTTGTTCAAAATAGGATTTTAAAAAATTCTTTAACTCCAAAGATTTTAAATAAAAAAAAACCTTAAGAATAATTTCAAGGTCTTATAATTAATATGCATTCATACGTACGAGATCCTTAGTAATTGTGAAGACAAACATGACACTAAACATGACACGACATATAAAATCATTGAAGCGTAGCATCTCTGTCTTCATCAAAAAACATTATAGGATCATGGGACCAAATACGAAAAGGCTATACTATGAACCAAATGATTTGTTCAGAATAATGTCAATTGCATACAAATTTACTCGATTAAAAAGTTGTCCTTACATTACCATACCCCAAATGATGAAATTCTTGAGTCCTTATGGCGTGAGGGAAGTGAATGGTGATCAGGTCGAAGCACAAGAGTGTTAATTCACATCGATGAAAGGTAGGTAATCCGATAATAGAAAGACAATATTGTACAACATTGACACTCTTGACCTGGGGGATGAGCAGAAGATAAAAAATGGAGAGCGTACAAAAGATGTAGAATCCACCGTCCTCTGTGAGGACAAATTGATAAAAATCGCCCAAATTGGGTCATCCCTGAAACTAAAAATAAAGAAAGATTTAATTGAGTTATTAAGAAGAAGGAAAAGTATGATCTCATGGAGCCATAGTGATATTCTCGGGATTGACCCTGAGATTTTTTATCATCGACTCAACATAAACGAGAAAGAAAAATTAGTAAAATAGCAAATATGAACCTTTCCCAGAGATAGATATAAATTTATATAAGATGAAGTGAAGAAGCTACAGGTCATATATTCTATTAGGGAAGTGCATTACCCATAATGGTTGTCTAACGTTGTCATAGTTCCCCAGCATAAATAGAAGTAGAGAATGTGTGTGGACTTTAATGATCTTAACAAAGTTTTACCTAAGTACAATTTTTCCTTACCAAGGATCAACCAAATGGTAGATTCCACTATCAAACATGAGCTCATGAGTTTTATTGACGCTTACTCTAGGTACAATAAAATTTCAATGCATGTACATGGTTCAAAGAAAACTTCTTTCATTCAATTTATGCTATTCGGCTTAAAAATGCAAGGTATACCTACCAGGGGTTAGTCAACATAATGTTCAAGGATCAAATCGAAAAGAAAATGGAGGTCTATGTGAATGATATGCTCATGAAGAGTTTGAAATTTGAGAGTCACGTAGTCGGTTTATAAAGGAGATTTGTTACAATGGATCTATAAAAGAATGAAATTGAATCTAGCAAAGTGTATGTTTGGCGTCAGACCTACAAAGTTCTTGGGATTCATCATCAACCAGAGAGACAATGAAGCAAACCCTGCCAAGGTTAAAGAATTAATTGACGTGAAAATGCCAAAGACAATTAAAGATATTCCAACAGATAAATGTTTTCCATTCTTCAAGATTATGAGAAAAGTTTTTGTTTGGGATAAGGATTATAAGTAAGAATTTCAAGGGTTAAAGGCCTATCTAGGCTCACACATAATCCTCTCCCGACCAATACAAGGGGAAAAACTGTATTTGTACCTATCTATCTTTGAGTAGGCCATCAATTCATCCATTGTTAGAGATGATTGTGGAGTTCAAAAAGTAGTTTACTTCAATAGCAAAGAACTCCAACGTACATAATTGAGGTATCCAAATATGGAAAAGATTTCATATGCTTTGATCCATGCATCTTTAAAGATGAAGCCCTATTTTCATATTCATAAGATGGTAGTGCTCATAGACATTCCCTTTTGATAAGTCGTTCATATACTTATGAAATTGGGTGTAATACCCCGTACTTTTGGCTATATTTATTTTTGGATTAATTAATTAAATGCGTATTAATTGGAAATTAATTCGGGTTAAAAATACTAACGATATGCGAGTTGGTATTTGATTATGTGCATACATGTTTTTATATGAATATTGAATTATGAAAAATTTGTCGTGAGATTAATATACGGCATTTTGAAAATTTTGTTGAGACGCGTGTGACCGCCGCGTCACGGTGTAATATCTTGATTATAAAAGTAAATTTAAATTATATTAACCGTATGGTCGTTTCGAGTGCGCCAACGCATGCGGAAGGGTCGAGACAGTCCGAAAACACTAGCCGGGGGTTTAGTTTGGGTCCCGGGGTATCTTTAGGCCATACCGGCAACATAAAGGGCATTTTAGTAATTTTGTATTTTTGGAGAATTAAAAGTGATGAAAATTGGGAGTTTTAATCTGATTGGGAATTGACCCACTAAGCCACTAACCAACCCATATTAACCCAACAAGCTACGTAGGTTATTAGAATTAGGTTTTCTAATACCTTCCCAAAGCAAACCCTAGCCACCATAGCCACCATTGGAGAATAAGCTTGGGGAAAGAGAGAGAAAGGAAATTCTGCAGAAAAGCTCCATCAAACCATCATCTAAATCAGAGATAAACTCGAGGCAAGTGACTTAATTCCATTTAATTTCAGAGAATGTTCTTTCCATGTTAGATAATTCAAATTTTATGTTTGTTCTTGGTGAAATATGAAAACCCATGTAGTTTGGAACTTAGAACTTGAAAATCTTGAGGAGAATTGCATGTAGAATGATAGGTAGATGATTATTCTCATGATATTTGTGATTGGAAGAAATTAAAACGGATTTATACTGGGTTAATTCATGATTTAAAATGTTAGGGTTTGTGTTCTTGAAAAGAATTGGAGAAAAGTGTAGAATCTTGGGATATAATGATGTTTAGGATGTGTTAATTACTTAAAAGGTGTTAGTATATGACCTTAGTATGTTTTAGGATGATTGGAGACCTTAAAACATTGATTGGACGAATTTTGGTTGAGACTTGAGGTGTTAAAAATGGTGAAAAACGAGATTTAGACAAATCTGGGACGAAACTGGTAGGTCGTTAGAAGCCCCTGCCCAGGTCGTTCGAACGAACTCGTTCGAACGAGCTTCTAACGAATTGACCAGTCGCTTCTAACGAAAGGGAACTTCGTTCAATAACTTCGTTCGAACGATATCTCGTTAGAAGGTACAGTTCGTTAGAACGAACTGGATTTCGTTCGAGCAGTCTCGTTCGAACGAGACTTCTAACGAGCTGACAGTTTGATCTCGTTCGAATAGCCTCGTTCGAACGAGACTTCTAACGAGCTGGCAGTTTGGGCCTTTTTGGCCTGTTTTGATTTTTGGAGTCCCGTAAACTTGTTCGAGGATATAAATAGCATTCCTTTGATAATATATGGATAGATTTGGGACTTTTGGGTTATTATGAGGAGTAAATTATATACGAGTGATTTAAATCAATGAACCGTTTGGGTTGAGACGTGAGTGTCTACTACGACGTGAGAATAGATTATGGCGCGTATGATTATAAACCGAAATCGTATAAAGTGTATAAAGTATATATTGGTACTAGAATGAGAATAGTGCTACAATTAAACTACGGGATTACTAAGACGTGTGTTTACTTAGTATTGGTATATGAATTATGTGTATGACATACCTACCATACTTGCTATCACGGGAGGTTTGCGTTCGCTTAGGGCCCTCTAATCCTTGTGTTGCCCGGATTTAGACTGGTTACCTTGATGAACATAGGTCATAGAAAGACTTATTGGGATATTAATAAGTCCGCTGATTGTGGGAGCGTAGGTATATGCGTGACCCATGTGATGTGACTGTGTTCGCCTCCATTATTTGTGATGTTGTTATCTATGAACTATTCCTGAGAGATTTGGAATATGTAATCCTTATGTACGTGATGTACCGGGATGGATAGCAGAGTATGTGTGCACCACAGCTTAGTTCTCGGGGTGCTTGTATTGTATATTTATGTTGTGATTAATATATACTTAATTAATGGGAACCTTTATGTTAATGTTGTGAATATAATTACGGTATTGTTTCAAGAAACATAACGGGTTAGCTGATAGTGAAATATATTGTATATTGAGCATCTGAGTTTACGTTAAACCACTATTTAATTACGAGCGTTATAATGTTAATAGAACCGAGTAATATGGGTAGGACCTATGATAGTCTAGCTAGATATGATGTCACTTAGCTAGTGGTCTGTGACGTTGTAGATAGGTACTTACGTTAGGAGTGCACAGTTAGACGAGAGGTGAGAATATCATGTGAGTGCACGTCCTAACATGTACTTTGCATTTAATGTTTTAAATATTTTTAAAGCACTTGCAGGTTTTTAAAATATCTCCACATTCGGGCTCTGACCCGTTTGCTTTCAAATCTATTTTTTTGTAAAACCATTTTAGGTGCCCAGCCACAAGGACACCATGCATAGGATACTCATTCTGGTGACGAGCTGTAGTTGTTTGTGGAAGCTACAGGGATTTGCTTGTAGACGCCTCTATCACTTGGATTCGAGATTCATTATCTATCAGTTGTAGGGCATGTTGCCCATTTCTATTAGAGTTACATTTCCATTACAGTTTTCAAACTTTGGCATGTATTGATTTAGTATTCAGTTTACTTATTTCAGTTGTGGGATTGTAGTGAGGAGTTTTCCTCCAGACTTTAATTACATTGCGTGATGGTTATTCTATTTACTTCATTATGGTGAATGGTGTTATTATTCTTTATTACACTTGTTGCATGTTAATCAGACTTAAATTAAAATTTGGCACTTACTTTTTAAATACTTGGTGGTTAGTAATCATTAAAATGTTTTCGACAGTGATGCTATTAACTGGACTAACTTGACATTTTGAATTAATTTAATAAAGGAGTAGCTACCCGGTATTTAATTAGTCGGGGTGTCACAAGTGGTATCAGAGCATCAGGTTCTAGTGTCCTTTAGGATCTGGCGGCTTATTATGTTTCCGCTAAGTTTCTTTGATATAGAGCCCTATATTTTAGGACTGTTGTACTCCTTTTGTGTATGCTTCGTTCTTATGCTATTTTAAGTTTATTAACAGCGAACTTATAAACTTTGTTCTTATTTCAGATGCCTCCACGACGTGCACGACGAGTTCCCAGGGATGCAATGCCCGAACCCCATCCCGCTCCAGTTCAGGGCATGATGAACGCCGCTGAGGTTGCAGCTATAGTAGCCCAAGCGGTAAATGCCGCCATTGCCGTTGTTCAGCAGGCACCACCTCAGGCGCCGGTTACCGCGCCAGCACAGGCAAATGCATTCCCGTCTGCTTGGGAGCGTGTACGTGACGCTTTTCAGAAAGTGCATCCGCCAGAGTTTGCAGGTAGCTCAGATGTGGTAGTCTCGAGCCAGTGGAGGAAGGATATGCAGAGGCACTTAAGGATGTATGAGTGGACGGACGTCCAGAAGCAGGTGCTAGTTACTTTCAAGCTAGTTGGATCTGCGCTACAGTGGTGGGAGTATATTACCACCATGGAGGAGAGGGATACTCTCACTATTCAGGACTTCTGGGTGCGGTTTGACCGCAAGTACTTTCTGTCGGCTGTTCACACGGAAATGAGGAGGAAACTTATGAATCTGAGGCAAGAGGGTAAGACCGTGGCCGAGTATGAGGCCGAGTTCACGAATCTGTTGAATATCGTTCCAGATGAGATACCAACGGAGAAGAAGAAGATTGAGAAGTTCACGGACGGGTTGACTTGGAGGATCCGTCAGCATCTGTTAGGGAACCTTTCGTTGGCCACGTATTCTGATGTGGTTAACGCTGCATTGTTACACTGCCAGGACCACCGCTTTCATATGGCCGAGGGCAAGAGGTCTGGAGAGTCTAGCCATCAGGGCAGGACAGGAGGACATGGTGCCGGTGGGGCACAATCTGTCCAGTGGCAGAGATAGGGTGAGCAGGGTTCGCAGCAGGGAGATCAGAAGAGGTTCCGATCAGGGAACTACAGACAGGGACAGGGAGGTTTCCGTCAGGGCCATCAGGGTCCAAACGGCCATCAGGGCCAACAGGGGCAGAATGGGCAGCAGTTTCACCAGGGCCAGCAGGGCCAAGGGAGGAACGGTAACGGCCACCAGGGCCGGGGACAGCAGGGGCAGAGAGGAGGGAACTTCCCAGGGAAGTGTTTTGTTTGTGGCAAGACTGGCCATAAGTGACAGGATTGTCCTGATAGGGGCAGGGCCCCACAGCAGCAGCAGCAGGGTGCTCGCCAGGAGCCACAGAGGCCTATGTTTCCCGCCGTTCTCCCCGCACCGCCAAAGATGGCAGCATTACCACCCATTCCAGCTGTCCCAGTTCAGCAGGGGCAGCTACAGTATGGACGTGTCTACAACGTCGACCAGGCTGCAGTTCCACAGGCACCGCCCGCGATTGAGGGTACGTTTCCCATCCATGGCACTATAGGTCGGGTATTATTTGATACGGGGGCTACACACTATTTTATAGCTACACACTTCGCGAAAGCTTTAGGATTGTTAGCTATGGCAGAGAGCACAGTGACGTGTGTCGACTCACCATTGGGGAGTGGGTCACTTATTTTCTTTATATGTCGGGGAGTGGGGGTAGAGATTGGTGGTTTGGTATTACCTGCAGACATGTTGGTATTAGATATGCATGTTCACGATGTGATTATCGGTATGGATTGGCTCGTAGCTTATAGGGCCATGATTGATTGCTTCAGCGGGAGCATTGTTTTTGCCATTCCGGGGTAAGAGATGTTTGTAGTGGTGATGCCTCGCCCAGAGGGAGGATCGACCGCTCATCTGTATTACATTGAGGAGGATACCTCTAAGGAGGTAGTGATTCCTTTAGATTCTATCCCAGTAGTCAGGGAGTATTCGGATGTGTTTCAGGAGATACCAGGCCTACCCCTCAGTCGAGAGATAGACTTTGTTATACACCTATTGCCAGATACGAGGCCTATAGCACGCGCACCGTACCGTATGGCTCCGGCAGAGATGCGAGAGCTACGAGATCAGATAGAGCAGCTGTTAGGTCAGGGCTTTATTCGCAGGAGTACCTCACCTTGGGGCGCTCCAGTTTTGTTTGTGAAGAAGAGGGACGGTTCACTGAGATTGTGTGTGGACTACCGAGAGTTGAATAAGGTCACGATACGGAATAAGTATCCGTTGCCTCGAATCGATGACTTATTCGACCAGTTGAGAGGAGCTTCTTTCTTCTCGAAGATTGATTTGAGATCGGGATACCATCAGTTGCGTATCAGGGAGGAGGATGTCTCGAAGACCGCGTTCTTGTCGAGATATGGTTCTTACGAGTTTCGGGTTATGCCTTTCGGGTTGACCAACGCTCCAGCAGTGTTTATGGACTTAATGAACAGAGTGTTCAGGGATTTCCTAGATCAGTTTGTCATTGTCTTCATTGATGACATTCTGGTTTACTCCCAGACAGAGGAGGAGCACACTGAGCATTTGAGGCAGGTTTTGCAGACACTTCATCAGAACGAGTTGTATTCAAATATGAGAAATGCGGGTTTTGGTTGAAGGAGGTCTAGTTTTTGGGACATATCATTTCCGACCGGGGAATATCTGTTGATCAGGGGAAAGTATCCACGGTGAGGGAGTGGGGACAGCCCACGACACCGATGGAGATTCGTAGTTTCTTGGGTCTAGCAGGATACTACAGGAGGTTCATTCGGGGTTTCTCAGAGATAGCAGGTCCTTTGACACATCTGACTCATAAGGGTGTGCCATTCATCTGGAGTGATGCCTGTCAGTTGGCATTTGATGAGTTAAAGGACAAATTGACCTCAGCACCTATGTTAGCATTGTCGAGACCAGGAGTTGAGTATTTGGTTTACACCGACGCGTCTTTGCAAGGGCTTGGAGGTGTATTGCAGCAGGAGAGATAGGCCATAGCTTATGCTTCCCGTAAGCTAAAGACTCATGAGAAGAATTACCCCACGCATGATTTGGAGTCGCCAGCTGTGGTATTTGCCCTACGGATTTGGAGGCACTATCTTTTGGGGGAGAAGTTCCAACTATTCACGGATCATAAGTCCCTACAGTACCTGTTCACGCAGAAGGAATTGAATATGCGGCAGCGTAGGTGGCTTGAGTTTGTGAAAGACTACCAGTTCGACATCCAGTATCACCCAGGTAAGGCTAACGTGGTAGCAGACGCGTTGAGCCGTAGGCCAGTAGATGAGGTGGCAGAGGTGTGGAAGGCAAAGTGGAAGGAATTGGGACACCAGGATGCAGTGGCCCGATCTTTCATGTCTGTGATGACCGTTACACCGCATATTGTCACGAAGGTAGTACGGGCACAGGCTAATGACTCGTTCTGTCAGGAGCAGATAGTTCGATTACTAGCAGAGGGAGCCGAGTCCTATACCGTCAGCTCAGACGGGGGATTACGCTTCAATGGGAGATTGGTAGTTCCAGAAGGGGAGGAATTGCGACACGATGTGATGGCAGAGTCGCACGGGGACAAAATGTACCAAGACATGAGATGCCAGTATTGGTGGAGTGGTATGAAGAGAGATATCGCTGAGTTTGTTTCGAAATGCGCCACTTGTCAACTTGTAAAAGTGGATCATCAGAGACCAGCAGGACTGCTACAGCCGTTGGAGGTCCCGGTGTGGATGTGGGAGAGCATATCCATGGACTTTATCACGGGGTTGCCTACTTCGCAGAGGGGTCATGACTCCGTTTGGGTAATTGTGGACAGGTTGTCCAAGGTCGCTCACTTTTTACCCGTAAGGACTGACTACACTACGGGACAGTATGCTTAGCTCTTCATTTCAGAGGTTGTGAGACTTCATGGTGTGCCCCTAAATATCGTGTCTGACAGAGACAAGATATTTGTTTCGAGGTTTTGGGACAGTTTTCAGGAGGCAATGGGCACGGAATTGCGGTTGAGTACGGCTTATCATCCATAGACTGATGGGCAGACAGAGCGCACAAATCAGATGTTGGAAGACATGCTACGCATGTGCATTATTGACTTTGGGGGTGGATGGGAGCAGTACCTTCCACTGGTGGAGTTTGCTTACAACAACTCCTATCAGTTCACTATTGGCATGGCTCCGTTTGAGGCATTATACGGTAGGCCTTGTCGTTCCCCAGCATGTTGGTTAGAAGTGGGGGACAACAAACTACTTGGGCCGGAAGTGATTCAGGATACTTCGGCAAGGATTGAGTTGATTCGGAGTCGCATTCGAGTAGCTCAAGACAGGCAGAAGAGTTATGCTGATGCGAAGAGATTTTTCAGGGAGTTCCAAGTAGGGGACCAGGTTTTGCTCAGAGTATCTCCTATGAAGGGGATTATGCGTTTCGGGAAGAAGGGGAAGTTGACACCAAGGTATGTGGGGCCGTTTCCTATTATTGAGCGAATCGGACCGGTTGCGTATAGACTTGGACTACCAGAGCATTTGCATCAGATTCACGATGTGTTCCATATTTCCTCGCTGAGCAAATACCTTAGAGATAATTTGGCTCATTCTCACATTGCTGTGGAGGACATCGATCTCCAGCCGGATAGCTCCTACGAGGAGGGGCCGATTGCTATTTTGGACCGAAGCGAGAGGAAACTGTGGTAAAAGATAGTTCCGTTAGTGCGTGTTCAGTGGCGACATCACAATGTCGAGGAGTCCACATGGGAGTGCGAGGATGAGATGCGCGAACGATATCCAGAGTTGTTTTTAGCAGGTACTTTCTAGTTTCGAATTTCGGGACGAAATTCAGTTATTAGGGGGGAGTATGTAATACCCCGTACTTTTGGTTATATTTATTTTTGGATTAATTAATTAAATGCGTATTAATTGGAAATTAATCCGGGTTAAAAATACTAACGAGATGCGAGTTGGTATTTGATTATGTGCATACATGTTTTTATATGAATATTGAATTATGAAAAATTTGTCGTGAGATTAATATACGGCATTTTGGAAATTTTGTTGAGACGCGTGTGACCGCCGCGTCACGGTGTAATATCTTGATTATAAAAGTAAATTTAAATTATATTAACCGTATGGTCGTTTCGAGTGCGCCAACGCGTCCGGAAGGGTCGAGACAGTCAGAAAACACTAGCCGGGGGTTTAGTTTGGGTCCCGGGGTATCTTTAGGCCATACCGGCAACATAAAGGGCATTTTAGTAATTTCGTATTTTTGGAGAATTAAAAGTGATGAAAATTGGGAGTTTTAATCTGATTGGGAATTGACCCACTAAGCCACTAACCCACCCATATTAACCCAACAAGCTACGTAGGTTATTAGAATTAGGTTTTCTAATACCTACCCAAAGCAAACCCTAGCCACCATAGCCACCATTGGAGAAGAAGCTTGGGGAAAGAGAGAGAAAGGAAATTCTGCAGAAAAGCTCCATCAAACCATCATCTAAATCAGAGATAAACTCGAGGCAAGTGACTTAATTCCATTTAATTTCAGAGAATGTTCTTTCCATGTTAGATAATTCAAATTTTATGTTTGTTCTTGGTGAAATATGAAAACCCATGTAGTTTGGAACTTAGAACTTGAAAATCTTGAGGAGAATTGCGTGTAGAATGATAGGTAGATGATTATTCTCATGATATTTGGGATTGGAAGAAATTAAAATGGATTTATATTGGGTTAATTCATGATTTAAAATGTTAGGGTTTGTGTTCTTGAAAAGAATTGGAGAAAAGTGTAGAATCTTGGGATATAATGATGTTTAGGATGTGTTAATTACTTAAAAGGTGTTAGTATATGACCTTAGTATGTTTTAGGATGATTGGAGACCTTAAAACATTGATTGGACGAATTTTGGTTGAGACTTGAGGTGTTAAAAATGGTGAAAAACGAGATTTAGACAAATCTGGGACGAAACTGGTAGGTCGTTAGAAGCCCCTGCCCAGGTTGTTCGAACGAACTCGTTCGAACGAGCTTCTAACGAATTGACCAGTCGCTTATAACGAAAGGGAACTTCGTTCGATAACTTTGTTCGAATGATATCTCGTTAGAAGGTACAGTTCGTTAGAACGAACTGGATTTCGTTCGAGCAGTCTCGTTCGAACGAGACTTCTAACGAGCTGACAGTTTGATCTCGTTCGAATAGCCTCGTTTGAACGAGACTTCTAACGAGCTGGCAGTGTGGGCTTTTTTGGCCTGTTTTGATTTTTGGAGTCCCGTAAACTTGTTCGAGGATATAGATAGCATTCCTTTGATAATATATGGATAGATTTGGGACTTTTGGGTTCTTATGAGGAGTAAATTATATACGAGTGATTTAAATCAATGAACCGTTTGGGTTGAGACGTGAGTGTCTACTACGACGTGAGAATAGATTATGGCGCGTATGATTATAAACCGAAATCGTGTAAAGTGTATGAAGTATATATTGGTACTAGAATGAGAATAGTGCTACAATTAAACTACGGGATTACTAAGACGTGTGTTTACTTAGTATTGGTATATGAATTGTGTATATGACATACCTACCATACTTACTATCACGGGAGGTTTGCGTTCGCTTACGGCCCTCTAATCCTTGTGTTTCCCGGATTTAGACTGGTTACCTTGATGAACATAGGTCATAGAAAGACTTATTGGGATACTAATAAGTCCGCTGATCGTGGGAGCGTAGGTATGTGCGTGACCCATGTGATGTGACTGTGTTCGCCTCCATTATTTGTGATGTTGTTATCTGTGAACTATTCCTGAGAGATTCGGAATATGTAATCCTTATGTACGTGATGTACCGGGATGGATAGCAGAGTATGTGTGCACCACAGCTTAGTTCTCGGGGTGCTTGTATTGTATATTTATGTTGTGATTAATATACACTTAATTAATGGGAACCTTTATGTTAATGTTGTGAATATAATTACGGTATTGTTTCGAGAAACATAACGGGTTAGCTGATAGTGAAATATATTGCATATTGAGCATCTGAGTTTACGTTAAACCACTATTTAATTACGAGCGTTATAATGTTAATAGAACCGAGTAATATGGGTAGGACCTATGATAGTCTAGCTAGACATGATGTCACTTAGCTAGTGGTCTGTGACGTTGTAGATAGGTACTTACGTTAGGAGTGCACAGTTAGACGAGAGGTGAGAATATCATGTGAGTGCACGTCCTAACATGTACTTTGCATTTAATGTTTTAAATGTTTTTAAAGCACTTGCAGGTTTTTAAAATATCTCCACATTCGGGCTTTGACCCGTTTGCTTTCAAATCTATTTTTTTGTAAAACCATTTTAGGTGCCCAGCCACAAGGACACCATGCATAGGATACTCATTCTGGTGACGAGCTGTAGTTGTTTTTGGAAGCTACAGGGATTTGCTTGTAGACGCCTCTATCACTTGGATTCGAGATTCATTATCTATCAGTTGTAGGGCATGTTGCCCATTTCTATTAGAGTTACATTTCCATTACAGTTTTCAAACTTTGGCATGTATTGATTTAGTATTCAGTTTACTTATTTCAGTTGTGGGATTGTAGTGAGG
Source organism: Sambucus nigra (assembly GCA_949130495.1). NCBI lineage: Eukaryota > Viridiplantae > Streptophyta > Magnoliopsida > Dipsacales > Adoxaceae > Sambucus > Sambucus nigra. Next base: position 524,756,794 of record OX422209.1, read on the forward strand.
AGTTTTCCTCCAGACTTTAATTACATTGCGTGATGGTTATTCTATTTACTTCATTATGGTGAATGGTGTTATTATTCTTTATTACACTTGTTGCATGTTAATCAGACTTAAATTAAAATTTGGCACTTACTTTTTAAATACTAGGTGGTTAGTAATCATTAAAATGTTTTCGACAGTGATGCTATTAACTGGACCAACTTGACATTTTGAATTAATTTAATAAAGGAGTAGCTACCCAGTATTTAATTAGTCGGGGTGTCACATTGGGTTGGTTAATGGATTGGTCAGTTAACCTAAGTGAGTTTGATATTACCTATCAGTCGAGAAGTGCTATTAAAAGGTAGTCATTGGCTGATTTTATGGACGAATTTACATGATAATCTATGGGCGACACAAAAGGGTATTACCTGTTGAAGTCCCTAAGTCCACTTAAAAGGAAATGAAACTACAATCGAAGGAACACCGATTAACATTGAAGAGAGATTTGTTATTAAAAAATAATGCCCACCAAGATCGCCATGATGGAGTTTGTTTATTGACGGTTCATGTTATGGATATGGCAGTGGGGTAGGATTAAACTATCAACTTCAGATAGGAGGGATATTAAATATGCCTTGTGGTTCATCTTTGAAGCATCGAATAATGAATCAAATTTTAAATCCCAACTTGTTGGAGTCACACTTACAAAAACAAAGAATGTTGGGGAAATGGTTATCCACATTGATTCCCAGTTGGTTGTTAACCAAATGTTAAGGATATATGAAGCAAAGGATTCAAAAATGGATAAGTACTTAGGCAAATTAAGGAAGATGATAAACAAATTTCTAAAGATCAAGATCAAAAGGATCCCGAGAGGTGGGTATGGGAGAGATGATGCATTAGCAAGGCTTAGATCGACTATTAGAACAGAGATTCTTCGGTCTCAACCTTTAGAAATCCTCCTAAATCTGAGTGTAGAAAATGTCGAGGTAGACATTGAATGTTGTGTGAATTTGAATTTGGGACCATCTTGGGTAGACCCAATCATAGATTACTTAAGAGATAAAAAATTTCCAGAAGCTAAGGAGAGCGAAGAAAAATACGATACCATGGAGATTAGTTCACCATCATTAGAGATGTGGTCTATAAAAGAGGCTTTTTCTTCCACTCTTAAGCTGTGTGAATATATATGAGGTAAATTTTTTACTCAATGAAATATAAGACGGACCATGCGCAAGTCACATTTGTGGGCGATCCATAGCCAAATTTTTTACTCAATGAATGTAAAGAGTATTATGAAAACAACAGGCAAATACAACACTTGGAATTTAATGAAAATTTGAAACCTCATTTATGATTAAAAAACTTCAACTACAAAATTCAATGTTGAATGACAAAGCAATTGCAAAAATTGGCCTTGAAAGACCACAAAAGGTCACCTAGAACTAAAATTTAAGCATCGATTACAAGAGTTTTAGTGACAGTCGGCTCAACTAGGTTCTCATTGGGGTTAACAATTGTCCCCTCTTGTTCACCATCGACCTAAAGCCCATCCCAATCATCGTTCAACATAGTTTTGGCCTCAGCCACAATAAGTTTAGCAGCATCAACCTTGTCCTGAACCTCTTGAAGAGAAATCACGCTTAAAGGGTCGACAAAGCTGAGAGAGGAGATGATTTTAGCCAAAAGAGGGCCACTGATGACAAGGTCGCCACACTAGTTTGAAACCCGTCAAAACTCGATTTTGGCCCCCTTTTCCATATGTTGGATAGCGTAGGAAAAAAACTCTTATCACTCCTTAAAGTCAGTCATATCTTTCTTGACAGCCACTCGGATTTTCTTGTCCTAGTTTTACTTTTACTTCTTAAGATGAGCCTCAAGAGCCTCAATCTTCCCCTTATGGTCATTCTTTAGGTTGGCCAAGTGGTCCTTATGACGGTTTGACATTTCTATTTTATCTCATTAAGGTGGACCTTGGCTTCATTGGCCACTTTTACCTTTGTCTCAGATTCTACCACCTATTACTAGATGTTCTGGAGGGCGATAATAGAGTGCAAAAATATAGAGGAAAGGAGTTACTATGATATGATATGAAAAATTTTAAGAAGATATAATTATGCAGTTGATGTTTACCCGGGTCGCGGTATGAAGAGGGATGTTAAAAACCTAGGAGGAGTCTTGAGCATCAAAATAATGGTTATCACATTCAGGGAAAACCGATTTTATCGCCTCCCGAGCTTTCACCTGACTCCCAAGAAAAGAGTTTTCATTGACACGTAACTAGGCCAGATGTGCTACTCAAAAGTGTTGTCCCTGATGGAAAGGAAGGGATCGACGAATTGTATCAGCATACCCTATTTCTATTATCTTATTATAGAGGAGGAGGAGCAAGGGCCTCACCAATGAACTTATTTTCTTTTATTAGACCCCTTAGCAATAGAGGGGCGTCTGCTAGTTAATTTCTATTGAGTCTAAGTTAACTATGAAGCTTTTACCTTGGAGATGGGAAAACAATTTTGATGACATCGGTGCTCTCATTTCCCAGATTTCATTAGATATACCAACATGATGATTTACAAAGATATAAAAATAAGATCAATATCGACATACTATGGGTCAAAATAATTTGAGGACAACACTATAGTAATGAAAAGATCGAGATTTTCTTACTAAGTGATTCTAAGGGCTCCACCACTGTACCAGAATAGTGCATCAGTTTAGGAATCATCAGGTCTTCAGATATAATGAGTCCATATCCCAAATTTGGTCAATGTACTCTATTGTCATTAAAATTGGGGTTTACTTTAGCTGAGACCTAGATAAGGTTCCATTTGCGAGGCACTCTTGCCTCAGCCATAGTACATGACTCCCAATCCCTAAAAATTAAAAAATGGCGAGATTTCCAATCACAATTATAAGTTTGGTTAATGTGAATGAGATTTCGATTAGGGCGGCGAGCTACAAATTGGTACTATCTAGGATTAGGTCTCGTATTGGCCTCCGTATAACATACCCGAAAGATGTCAATCTGGAGATCTACATCCCAGGAAAATCTCAATAGATGAGCCCCCCAAAAGGATCTTCCAATAACTTTGCATCAGTTGAATGGGGGTAATGCCAATTTAGGAAATGATTATCGTAATGGATCAATGAAAAGGCATGCACAATCCGGCCTTGAACATCTGCTCCTAGTTGACTACTTATCCCTCATTTCTAAGGTAAAATAAATGCTCATCTTCAGTAGCAAGTCTCATGTGTATAGAGGATTTAATCCCATAGATTTTCCTTCAGACCGCCAGATATGTCTCACGGATGTCACTCGGGATGGAGGAGGCTACACTTGTGTCCAAAGTGTAGGGATCCTTTTCCTTTTTAATTACATGGGCCTTTCCATGAGGATCGTGTTGTCTGAACTCGGGAGGGGTCATAGCTGAGACAGGTATGTCCATATGATGGGGTGGGGCACATTATAAACCACCTCAAGCTCAAACTCATCATTATAAATATCATATATTTATGGCTCAGGGTTCTCTGGTTGTCTAGAGGAAGTATTAGGATGATCCCGATTACTTGACTCAACCATATCTCCCTCACCAGTATGGGATGTTGGGACCCTCATGCCACCTCAAAAGAGTTATCCTTAGTATCCATTCAATATTTTCGATGACCTAGAGAGTCAACAAGTTCGTAGCCCTTAAAAGATGAGGCAGAAATGGTGTCACTCACTGCTAATAGAGATGATAACTAGACTAACTGTGGTCTCAATTTGCAAAGGTTAGGTTAGGAGTAACATGGGTTTTTATACAACTAATGTAGTTAAGGTCAGTGGAATATAAGGCATACGACGACATGACTCTTCCTTTGACCTTTAATCTCTCATCTTATATGCTCATGCAAACGAAAAATCGCTTCACCCAACTCATAAAACCTATAGTACATGAATAAATGTAAATGAAACTTAATGTGGAAACTACTGAAGATCAAACTCGACAAGTGAATGGGTTCTTGAATGTTATTTCCTAAGAACACTATGAATAGTTCTAGTCAGCCCCCATCGGAAAAAAAATGCTAGAAACTATAAACATACAACCTATGACAGCTGAAAACATACCAAAAGCAGACTAAACATTGATATTAGTTTCCTATTCCCACTAAACCACTACCAAGGGGGTATAAAACACCACAGTTCGAAGTCAGAGTTAACAGAGCTCCCCAAAAAAATCTAAAAGACAAGAATAAAAACCAAGAGAAATTGAGGATAGCGATGAAAGGGGGTACCTGAAAGTAGGAGAGTCTAAAAAATGAATTAAGACGTCGAAAAGAAGGGAAGCTCACCAGAGTAAGAGAAAATCTAGAGAGAAATGTTTTTTCTATAGAAACAAGTTAGCAGATATGAAAAAATGAAGAAGAAGGTCATTTTACCGCCTAAAGAAGGGCGCATACTTCCCAATAAGGACATCATTAGGGCAAAATTCACTGAGACAGTTAGCTACTAACATGACTTAGAAGCTCACGCCAACACTGATCCAATAATTTATTAAATGATAGGTGTCTTACTTCTCAAGTGAGAAGTGACACCTCTACTAAAGCACAACACGAAGATTGTGTCTCCATTAACGATGAGACAACCTCAAATACATGTTACTAAATACATTTGCACATACCCATTGGTTCATCTCATATTCCCTCATGGAGTGCAAGCTTGGGGGTGACATTGCGCACCTTCATACCTATAAAAGACACCTTGTGTCTCCTTCTTTCAGGATAAAAAACCATAGACCCTACTGTTGTACTGTGAATTTTTTAAGAGAGATAAAAAGAGAGAGGGAGAGAGGCATGTATACACCATTCATTTCATTTTCCCCTTCATTATAGTGAAATCACTTCCAAACATTGCATAGTGGATAAATGTTAAGGCCGAACCACTTATATACTCGTGTCCATTAATTTTCTCTTATCTCTTCCACTATTTTGTTTCTATTATTATCTTCTACACTATTAATTTCTAAAAATAGACTGAATCCTAAAGAATGATTCCCAGTATCTTCACATGGCTTATATTGTTCAAACATAATTCTTATTTTCCAAAAGCTCTGAACTGAAATGAGGGATCGTCGTTGATTCCTCAAAGTCATAACATTTTTGGGGCGGACCCTCATAAATTTCAACCTCTAGTGTCTAGTTAGAATTTCAAATAGTAGCTTGTATATAGTAGTTTGTTTTATATTTCTTCTAACTTATTTTCTAGTGTAATTGGTTAAAGTTTTTGTTACTTTTTTTTGTTATATTTGGTTCTAACATATTTTGTAGAATCAAGGTAATATTATATATCAGGTTCGCTCCATATTGGGTAATATCTTTATTTTCCTCTCTTTATGTTTTTTATTTGTATTGAGGACAATGAAACATTTATGATGGGATTGTGGGTTATTCTTCCCATTTATTGGTAGTTTCTTCAATTTGATTATTCTTTTTTGCCATGTATACCTTTTTTTTTGTTAAAAATTAAAAAAATTCAAAAATCATTTCTTTCTTTTTCCTTTTTTGTTGGGCCTTTTGACTTTTTTCGATAATTAATTTAATATATTCCCTATCCAATTGCATAATCGAGTTTCATTAATGTTATTAGAGTTTATTCCTCAAATGGTAGATTTAAGAATGAATGCGTGAATTCAAATTTTTACCTCTTGTGCACATGAAATTTTCTTGCAAATGATTTAGTAGGACGATTATAGCATGGTGATCTTTTCATTCATTCTGTACACTAAAACCGAGTGAGATTTGTGATTTTCTTCATTTGTGAGTGTTTATGCATCACTCTTTCCTTCATTCCAAATTTTTAAAGTTAGCGATAATATCATTATTCTTTCATTGATCGTTCCTTAATTGATTTTATTTTTAAATTGCCTATTTGTGCATGATTTTCAACGTTGTTTTGACTCAAGAATCACGTAAAATTTAGGAAAAGATCATAGGGCATATCTTTTATTACACGTATATTGACCTTGACCCACATTATTTATTTCCTTAGTCAACCCCTTTAAGCTTATATATAGATTTTCGTTTCATCACCCAAAATCACATAATCAACTCAACATTAGAGTTTTAAACCATATATACACCAGGCATACCTTAATTTGGAATGATACTTAAAATTCTATGATGTTATTGTCTTATGGTTGAAATTAAGCATTTCTGTTGAAACTTTTATTCTCAAGAAATCGAACTGAAATCGTAAATGAAAGAAAAAGAAATAAAACAAAAGCAAAGTGAAAAAGAATAAGAAGAAAAATAAAGGGATTAAAAAAAGTAAGAATATTTATTGAATTTATATTCCAAAGAAGTTAGTTAAGAACGTTGAAAATATGGCCTAACTTCTTCAAAGTCAAGAATTTATACTCCAAAGTCATGTCTATTTTTTTTTATTGAATTTATATTCCAATTTTGAAATTGTTCATGAATTTCCACTATCCCTGGTGTTTTTCTCTTGACACTTTGAATCCATAAATATTTCCTTACTTTCATAACCTCAACCTCAAAACAATGTTGCGACCCTTTAAAATTCATATGTGATCTTAGTGCGAATTTGATTTAAAAGACACAGTAAGTGCAATAATCTATTATAATGTATTTTACCTCATTTGATGAATGGTATCTTTTCTCTGAGATTATAATTTTTCATTTTATATTTAGTGTTCTTAATTGATGACATGTGTGCGACCTAGTTTCCATTTATATTTATCCTTATGCCCGTACATCCTGTTATTACCTACCATTGTAAGTGATTTCATTTGTTGAGCATATTATCCAGAGAGGATAGAGTTCAAACAAGCTTTAATTAAATTATTTTGGGTTATAGTTTTTTTTTCGTATTAAGTCATTTTCATGTGCCATTCTCCTCCCATATATAAGGTTTCAATTCTATGAACTTATTAATGTTGATAATATAGGTTTTTGCGTGAATTTTTTCACCATTGTAATCACATGTTGAAATAATTTGTTGTGGTTGTTGAGCCTTGGTATATTTAATATTTTTGGCATGTTTTGAGAAAACATGATTGATACATGATATCATCCATAGATAGATTCAATTTGGTTTCTAGGTTTTCATAACAATGGTGACATAATACAACATAATAATCAACAAAAAAGATGAGAGATAAAGAAGAGACACATATATTAATGGTTTGGCCTTGTCCTATGTCCACCGTGCCAAGAGTAGAATCACTTTCACTATATATCGTGGTTGGAAGCCATTAATAATGTTTACAAACTTTTTGTACTTTTTCTCTCTTTAAACATAGTGTATTATAGTAGATTTCCAATAGATCGATCCATGTATAATAAGATGGTGAGATCCTTTTACAACATTAAGTGTGTGTAGTATCACCCTTAGCATGCAACTTGTGTATAGTGAGATCAAGAAGCCAATAAGAGCATGACCACTGTATAATAAGATGTGAAGTTCATAATGACCAAATATTCCCTTCATATGTTAGTTGATATGTTATAATGCTATTAGTCACGTGTGCTAATAATATCCTTGTTACATATTCCGTGCACATATGCTATTCCATAGCCTAAGAGTCTTGGTTGGCCGAGAATGGTGAAGAAATAATACTTGAGGATGGACACGAGACAAGACTGACTCCATTTCTATCATGTATAGCCAATGATGAGGTCTCGACCTCATGGAGATATCTGAGGACGACATTTATGGATCGACAATGTGCTTTTGTCATTTCAAGGTCGTCAATATGCTTAATAATTGATGAAGGTAGTCACATGATGAGGTAATTTTAGAGGTCGGGATTATTAAGTATGATTTAGTGGATGAGGATTCCAATACCATGATGGCTTTGAGGCAATCTATGAAGGTAGAGGTTTTGGAAGTGGGTATTATCCAAACGAGACCAGACTTATGTGTATCAATCACACCCTAAACCTTAGTCTTCAATTCTAATGGGAGGATGGGGTATAAATTCATCTTGGTTCGCGAGTGATTGGTTTTCACCTTAATGTCAATGCATCCACTACTGACAGCACTAGGAAGACGTGTTTGTAGAGGTTCCATTTAACTTCACTAATGTGGGCAACTCTTAGTTAGTTTATAGCTTGGTGTATGGCCCAAGTGGTTACACAATAGTATGTCATTTCGAGTGATGCTCCAAATAATGAGTTGATGGGTTTTTGTGCATATTCCAGTCGATTTAAAAATCATCCAAAAACATCTCATTTTTGTTTCCACTCTCACTTTACACCATGTTTTCCCAGATATATAGCCCTAAATTCTCTCTCTTTAAACTTCTTCTTTTTCGGCGATCAATTCATTTCATTTTTTGCATTCTTTTATTCTTTTGGCCTTCTTCCCCTCTTTAGGTACCTATCTTCACTGTTATTTTTTATTTTGTAATTTATATTATATAGATTTCATAGTTTATTCCCTTTTCGATGAAAAAACTTTTTTTGACCCCTATTCCTAGTGCTTTCTAGTTTGAATTGTCATGGTTTTAAAATAAATAGATAGGCTTTCTTTTAGGATTGAGGGGTTTTCTGGGTTTAAGATCGATTTTTTGATGAGTTTTTTTGTTGAAACTCGACAAAGGTGTTCTTGATTGGTTCATTTAAAAAACTTTTCAATTTCCCCTATTTGATCTTTAGTCAACGACATTCAAACAATTATTCCTTTTTTATGTACCATAGACTTTTTGGATTAGGATAAGAGTTTCCTCTCCTCCGTGAATGTATTAGGTAAAGAATCAATAGGGACAAGGTCAATAATAAACCCAAAGATGAAGCCGAGACTCAACTTGCTCTTACCCCTTTCCCATTATCTTTAGTATGACCATCGCCACTTCTTACTTACCCCACTTTAGTCGAGTCTAGAGTTGACATTTCCATCAATGGTGACACCATGTTTGATTGGTCCTCTAAGGACTCCTTATCGCCTCCTTCTTCCAAGTTCGATCATCTCTCTTATATTTTTAACTCTTGTACAAGACGCGAGAAGTATCGAGTTGATGCATAGAAAGTGCTCGTGAGATTCCATATCGATTGTTTAGATAAGGGACAAATAGTCGAGTCCAGAAATTTAGGTTATACCACTACTTCTGCTCATTAACAGGGGGACCCTGAGCCTGTGATCTATGATATTTCTGATGACAAGCTAAAATTTTAAGTGTTATCAATGTGCCCCAAGTGGAAATTCCTATTTTTTCCATGATTGATGCCGACTTTAGAAGTCGTGATCCTCGCGATAAAGCTCCTACCATTAAGGATGATGAAGAAGAAGAATATAAATACGTCCTAGACACTAGTGTGGCCTCGGCTATTCCCAGCGACATTCGCGAGATCGACATGATAATATAAAGACACCTCTATGCCTTTAAATACTCTATTAACATGAGAGTTTCCTCAGAGGATGAATGTTCCATTGACAGTTAGCTTGAAGGGGAGGTTACAATTTATGAGCAGATGTTGAAGATCGATTTTCATCAACAGGTTCATTCATCTATCCGAGCCATCCTAGCTTCCATCGACTTGGCTCCTACCTAACTTACACTGAATCCGGTGAGGACCTTTATTGGAGTTACCTATCTTTGAAGAAGTTACTTCAAGGGGACATCCTTATTGATGTCTTTCGAGCCTACTACACTGTGGTCACGACGAAAGCTGCCCCTTATTACTATCATTTTGTGGCTCGTCTTTCCAACTGAAAAATCATCCATATCATCTAGACTTCCAACCACGACTATAAGTCCTGATATTTTTTTCATCTCAGAGACTGGGAAATTATTGGCAATGTATCATCTTCTACTGAAGAACCAAGAGCACCCAGATGGTGGGATAGGGTCTCAATCTCGATAAAAATGGATTTCGATCTCACCGTTGATATGAGAAAATACATAGACTAGCTGCATGGTCAAGGAGGTCTCATAGTTTTTGAGGATATGATGATTCCTTATCTTCTTGAGTACCATAGCATTGGGGTGCACCCCTTATTGAACTTTGTAAAAAACCTTCTTTAATTTTTTGAACTTTACTGTCGTATGATCATACGCTGACCTTGAATAAGCCAATACTAATTCTTGTGTTTTTGCAGATCATCCAGAAGGAGTGTGAGCTGCTTTTTGAGATGTCTGCCCCAATGACCAATAATCTGTTGGTCCATCTCCAGGGTAAAATTATTGCGTCCACACAGACTCGAAAAAAATCTAATGTTTTAGGACCCCCTCCTACCGAGGGGTCAAAAGAGAGAAAATATTCTCCCATGGATACTTTTGCTAGTCTCCCTACCTAAAATAAGGAGAAGAAGGATGTCCCTCCGAGATAGACAAATGACTTCATTTTTCCAATCATAGATGACGCTTCAGTTGTCGTGCATCTATTCTAGTCAGGGATGAATGCTGACTCCATTCTTGGGAACTAGTTAAGTGCCCGAGAGGCCATGACTATGTAAAGGTTTTTCCATTATATCTCATCATTATTTAATTCTTGTATTGTCTTGCACTAACTTATCATCTGATATTATAGACTGTCATAATTTTTCAAAATATTCAACTCTTGGTAACCAAGACAGAGAATTCTTAAACTGAGGTCATCATTCTAAAATAAAAACTCAAAGAAGTGAAGGCTAAGTATGATTCTAAAGCTTGGGAGCAGAGAGACAGCCATAGAGGGATGATGCAAAACATGAGGGTTGGTCTCTTGGAAAAGACCGATGAGCTGGAGAAAAAGCTCAAAGATCATGAAAAGGATGAGGCCAATAAGTTAATGGTGGTAGCCAAGAAGTTCTTGGTTGGGTTTAAAGAGTTAAAGATATTTTTCAGCTATACCATTCATATATGAATAAAGGTGCCAAAACTATATGTCATTAAGTATCTAACCATGCTTTGAGATGGTGGACAATGACCCCCAACATGCCAAGATAATTAACTCGTTTAGCTTTTCACACTTGGGGAGTGTCAAGGCTCTATAAAAAATCCAAGATGAGGCAGGGACCGAAGGTGATGGTGCTACAGAAGATGAGACAATAATTTGTAAGCAAGAGGCTACTGACAAAGGGTAACAAATCCTCTTAAGGAGAGAATTTAGATTGGCCTACTATCATGGAGTAGACACCCGTCGACACTTAAGCTAAAATATCATGATGGGAGATTGTCTATGGTCTTTCGAGCCCTTTTCTTGTAAGTTATCCATTTTGAACACTTAAAAATTTCAACTTTTTTATTTATAATAATTCTTTTAACAGTTGCACTAATTTTGCCATTTGATATGGTGAATATAATGCTACTGTTTAGATGTTTAGAACCAAGTTTATTGTCTAAAATGAACATGTAGTGTTCTATTGACTGTTTGCATTACAAGCTTCCATAATTGATGCTTAATGGCATCCCACCAACATAATTATGTTAGGGAAATTATTTTTGAAAAATTTCCCTTCTCTTAGGGCTTCTAGAATGACTTTTTGGATCCAAGGATCCTTAGTCACCCTTTTAACGCCGAGATAGAGTTTAAATTATTCACCATTATTAGATGATATTCTAAATGTACCATATTTAAATGATTTTATTTGGTCTTCACCACTTAAATGATGTGAAAGGACCTCCATGCTATGAGTTTTTATTGAGTGACCTTTTGAAGCCGAGACTCCTTTGTCACTCTTATACTCCCAAGATAGATTTTTAAATTATTCACCACAATTAAATGATGTTCTAAGTTTACAATATTTAAATGATTTTATTTTGTCTTCACCACTTAAATGGTGAAAAAGGATCTCCCCACTCTCTGTGTTTTTGGAGTGACTTTTTTGAGCCGATACTCCTTTGTAATTCTTATACCACCAACAGAAAGTTTTAAATTATTCACCATAGTTAAATGATGTTTAAATACCTATCAGAAATGAAAATTTAATGAAATGAGAAGATGAAACAACACTTAAATAGTCGTCTTTAAACTTCATTCTCTTTCCATAGATCGGGTATTGTTGCATATTAGTTATGGAATTAAAATGAACATAAAACAAAATTTAAGTCAACGCAAAAGCGATATACTCTAATAATATCTTTTTAAGTGGTCTGCATTCCATGTATTGGAAAATGATTCACCCTTAATATTCTCCAGCCAATAGGTGCCTGGGATGACCTATAATGTGACCCTGTAGGACCCGTTCCAATTGAGGTGAAGTTTTTTGGCCTTTTTTACTAAGTTATTATGTATAATGTCTCCTTTTCCATAGGCTAAGATTTGACTCTCTTATTATTAAATTTGGTGTCTCTTTGCTGGTAAGTCGACTGTCTGACGACAACATCTTCTCGTCTCTCTTCTACCAAATCTAAGTCGAGCCTTCTTTCTTCAAGGTAGCCTCTGGTTCATAAGTTCGGAACCGATGACTCGATAACCCAATGTCCGTTGGGATTATAACATCAAACCCATAAGCTAACATTATTGGCATTTCCCTTGTTGGAGTCGTCTATGTTGTTTTATACGCCTATATGACACCATATAACTCATAAACCCACATTCCTTTAGTTACCTCCATCTGCCCATTTCCTCACAGTTAACTGGGTGAAGAATAGAATTAATTGATGCCGACCCTTTCACAATATGCTTTCGGAGACTTATTCTTAAAATTCTTTCCATTATCTGATATTTGGGTATTGGTGAGGCCATATCGACAAATGATTTTTCTCCAGATGAATTTGAAGCATTTTTCTTTGGTGGTTGCTATCATAGCGTCGACTTCCACCCATTTAAAAAATTAGTCAACTACAACTATTAGGAATCTGTAATTTACTTTTGCTCTAAGTAGAGGGATGACTAGGTCTATATCCCACATTGTAAAAGGTCAAGGGGATGATATAGGGGAGAGTGTATGGTGGGGTTGATAAGGGATGCTTTCAAATCTACAGCATTTATCACACTTTTGAACGTATTCTACCAAATCTTTGGCAAGAGTCGGCCAAAAATATCCCTGGGTGACGATCCTATTGGCAAATGATTTTCCACGTATATGACTTGCACATGACCCTACGTGTTTATATCGGATAACATAGTATACCTTACTAGGGTCCACACATCGAATAAGCAGAAGTCAAAATCCCCTTTTGTAGAGCACATTCTTTATAACGGTGAATTTTTTTATGCGATATCTAGTTTTTCTCCTTTTGGCATTAGCTTCGGGTAGCTTTCCATCCCTAATATAATCAATGATCAAGTCCATCCAAGATGCTCCAATATTTAAGTTCAAATAATATTCGTGCCAATATCTTCTTCTTTGATGCTCGAATTGAATAAAATTTCAATTAGGACAGGTCGTATAATCTTCGTTCTAGTGGTTGACGCTAGTCTCTCTAGCGCATTAGATCTTCCATTCTTCAGTCTTGGAATTATCCTCATCTTTACTTTAATAAAATTCAATGACATATTTTTCAATCAGGCTAGGTACTTAGCAATTTTTTCATCTTTGGCCTCATAACTTCCAAGTTCCTGATTGACCATCATTGTCTCGGACAGTGTCTAAACTAATGTCCCACTTTGAGACGGCTAAAGACAAATACAAATTTTCACCTAGATTTGGTCGGGAGAGCAGCATTAGTGAGGCGAGATATGCTTTTAACCCTTGAAATGCCTTTTCTCATTCCTCATCCCAAGTAAAAGCTTCCTTAGGATTTTAAAGAATGGTAAGCAATTGTTTGTTTCTCTATAAACAAACTTGTTTATGCGATCTACTTGACCGGTTAACCTTTGGATGTCTTCTACAATCCTCTAAGTCTTCATATCAATCATCTCTTTAATTCTGGCAATATATTCTTTGATCTCGCTTTTATTGGTGATGAAACCAAAGAATTTCTCATCTCTAACACCAAACACACACTTCACAAGGTTTAAATTCATTTTATATCTATCCATTGTGTTAAAAGACTTTTTTAGGTCGTCTATATGGGTCTCGACCTTCTAATGTTTTGTTAGCATATCATTTACATGCCCACCCACTATCTTTCCAATAAAATCTTCAAACATTTTATTTACCAACCTATTATAGGGTGTGCCTGCATTCTTAAAGCCTAATGGCATCACCTAGTAGTAGTAGGTTCCTTTATCTGCAATAAAATGAGTCTTATCGGCGTCATCACTATGCATTCAAATTTGGTTGTACGCGAAATAATCATCCATAAAGCTCATAAGTTTATAACCTGTCGTTGAATCTACCATCTGATTAGTCTGGGGAAGTGACAAGATATTTTTCGGGCAAGACTTATTAAGGTATGTGAAGTCAACACACATTCAACACTTCCAATTTTGTTTAGGCAAGAATAATATCGAAATGTTTTTCCAGGTATTGAACTTCTCTAATGAACTCTGTAGTTTGCAGTTTCCCGATTTCATCTCAATTGACATCATATCAATCCCTGTCAAAGGTGCATCTTCTTTTCTTGACTGACTTGGAATTTTTGTCTATATTGAATCTATTAAAATGATTTCAGGATCAATCCCTAACACGTCGTCATGACTCCAGGCAAATATGCTATGTCATTCACCCAATAACTTAATCACCTATTTATTTATTTCTGCTATGAGTGGCAAGCCAATTTGGATGATTTTTCCAGTTCATTCTCCTTGAGGTTTATGGATTCTACCTCTTCGGTGGGATCTAACTTCTTGAGTTTTCTTTTATCCCTTGGGTTAAGGGTGTTAATATTTTAGGCAGTTATTTTCCTTTTGTGATATTTCCTCTCTTTGATCGAGGTGAAGTAACACTCTCGTGCCCCGACCTGGTCACCATGCACTTCCCTTACTCCATAAGGCGTCGAGAATTTCATCATCTAGTTTAAGAGGAAAGGCATAACATCAAATTATTTAAGAGCTACTCTCCCTAGGATAATGTTGTAAATTAAAAATATATGTTTGTCCATTACGAAGAAACTGATTTTACTAGTCAGGCATATCGACTAAGTTCCCATATATAACATCTATCTCATAATCATTGAGGAGGTGTATTTTCTCCCTACTGAATTCGATCAAAAGATGGTGATAGGGAACCAATCTCTTCTTGCTCAGCTCCAGGCCCTTAAAATAGTCCTAGAACATGACATCCGTTGAGCTTCCTCCATCAAACAGAATATGAGCCCTGTTATATCTATGAACCCACGTACTGATGACTAGAGTATCATCACATGGGTTTGAATCCCTTGAAGTCTTGCGTTGAAAATCCTACTATAATATTATCCATGTCAATTTTCTTAAGCTTGTGAGGCTTAGCTGCAATCTTGATCGAGTAAACCTCGAACCTTTTTGGGTTGTTTTTGCTTTGATAATGCGATCCTTCCTATCGAATGGCTCAGCACCTTCAATTTTTAATCCACAACAGATCATTTTAATAGCAAGGGAAATCATACACAAATTACCTTTGACCGTAAGGAGTATTCCCAGAAGATCAAGGTTGTCCTCGTCGTTGTCATATGACTCTTGCTCATTCTTGTTCGCATGAACATCCTTTCTCGATTTGGTATCCTTTCTTCAGTTGAACCTATTTCTACCCTTGTCTTAGCCCCGATGCTTTTCTACATATTTTTGGAACTTCCCCTATTTTAATAAATTCTCAATCTTGTCTTTTAGGGCAAAGCATGAATAAATTGTATAGTCGTGGTCTTAGGTAAACTCACTCCATTTACTTTTTTACATCTTATGAGATGGGGACCCTAAATATTTAGGCCACCTTAGCTCCCTATCGTCCTTTATTTTATTTAGTATCAAACCCAAACTCATAGTAAGTGGGATATACGTGGCAAACTTTTCATCGTTTGACCACTTCATCCCTTTCTTGTCTTTGTCCTGACATTGATTGGACTTTCCACTACCTGCCTCCTTCATGTCACCTCTCTTGCCTACCATGGCCTCCTTCGCGTTCATTATTCTTCTAGCTATTGCCAGAAGTTCTATTATGGACTTTGGAGGAACCTCAGGTTTTGTAGGAGTTTTTCTAGCTAAAGCCCATTGATGGGGGCCTCCAACCTTTCTTTGTTAAAAATAAGAGATGTAATCCCTATAAGGTTCATTCTTACCTTGCTTGACATTCAACAGACGGGTCACACTCTTAAACAAATTCATGCTAAAGTAGAAATTGTGAATGAACTTTTCAGCAAGCTACTTAAGATTTTCTATAGATCCCCTCGACTAGATGGTGTATAACATATGATCCATGACCATGAGGGTGGTAGATAATGCTTTGCATCTCATTTTATCGGGCATCGAGTATACATGGGTGACCTGTCGATACATCTCTATATGGTGAAGTGGGTTAGTGCCCCCATCATATCTAGGCGTCCCACTAGGCGGCTTGAACTTTATAGGAGTGGGGTAGCTGATAATCCTTTGCACAAATGGATATACCTCCATGTATCCCCTCTGACTGGGATCTCAACTTTTAATATGAGATTTAATCATCCTTCAGTCTCTAAATCGATCTATTCTAGAGCTTTTCCTCTTGTACTCCAGCACATTCCACTGTTGCAACAACCTCAAGAGCTAGCTCTCTGCATGTAGTTATCTACTTGTTGTTGAGATCTTGAAGATCCATCCTTTTTAATTATAACCTCGACCTCTCTTTATCGTTATATCCATTGGCACTTGTGCCAGCCACGCTAGAGGAGCGTTAGTCTCAGCTACCATTAACCCTTGGACCAAGACGTTCTAAATCAGATATTCTACTTAGTCTATCAAATGCATAGCCTATTTGAGGACTCTTGGGGGGTGAAAACTTTTTCTTTGGTAAGTCAGGGTTGGAATTCCCCAAGACTGATATGAGGTATTGGGGAGGTTTCATATTTTTCCCAGAACCCTTCATCATCACAAGATAAATCGTTCGAAAACTCCTAGACATGCTTTCCAAGGTGAATATGTTGTGGATAAGCAACCTCTCTCTGACTTATGTAGTTTTGAATCTCCTTTGCTGAGATGGGGTGGTTCTCCAACTTCTGGATGTGTGGCCTCCCTGGTGGATGGAGTTATCAACTTCATGGTGCAATCATCAGGGACCCTACTCAATAGCTAAAGAAAAAAAATCATCTAATGCATTTGCTGTTAATCGGCCACAAGGGACCTTAATGACGTTGTAACGTCAACCATGTACCTCTTGTACGTAATCATGGACTATTGGTTGGGAATGTCTCCTCGAACTATCAATCAAATAAAATAACAAATAATGGAGGCCAACATAATTTAAATTAAATAACATACCTAATGTGCCCAAACGACACACCGGTCCAACTAATACACGACACATAGTGAGCCGCCCTAAGTTCTATGTTCTGGGGCAAAAATCCAGACATCCCTGGAATCGGTAAGGTGAGATCTCCCACTGCAGGAGAACCTCCATAATAGAAAGTAATTTAGTTATGTTCATGCACATATGAAGGCACATAGTAGGTATACACACAGCCTAGTCCATATGTCACACATAGGCATACACACAACCCATGAATATCATTTGTATAGGTATACACTCAACCTATAAACATAATAACCTATAAACATAATCCATATAGGTATACACTCAACCTATAAACATAATCCGTACAAGTATGCACTCAACCTATAAACATAATCTGTATAGGTATACACTCAACCTATAAACATAATCCGTATAAGTATACACTCAACCTATAGACATAATCCGTATAGGTATACACTCAACTTATAAACATAATATGAATAGGTATAAACTCAACCTACAAGTATAATCCGTATTGGTATACACTCAACCTATAAACATAATCCATATAGGTATACACTCCACACATAGGACAGCTTTATATGTCATTCCACTGTCTTTGTCCCCATCAGACATGTCGCGGTTTCCCTCTTTTGAACACAGTAGTCATGTCCTGAGTGCTACCCTCCATTGTCTGATTGGTTTTGCAGTAATATAGAACTCGTTGCTGGACGCGTCGAACCCGATTGAACCCACCATCACTCTGTAGAAATTCAACTGGTCCAATATCATATAAATGGGTCTCGTACTAGGTATACCCTCTTACGGTGTTTCACTATCACCGTTAAATATAGTTTTTCTCTTCCAATAGATTCTCCCACACTTTTGGCTCCCTTCTTATGGAAGGGTTTGTAATCTTGTAAGCGTATGACTTTAACGACATCTAAACTAGTCTTCCTAGCCGAATTTCCCTTTCACTCTTTCGTATTCTACCCACGAGTCCATTATACCCATGCAGACCCCCTTTTCTATAGTCCCTTAGGTGATTACGAAGTTTGTTAAACAAGTCAACTTCTCTCTCATGATCACTATCTATTTGGCCACCTTATGATAAGTTTAAAATTACATTCGCATCTTTGTCTGAACAACAGATGGATGATATAATGGTCAAACAACACCCAAATTTATCACTTAATCCCATATATGCCTCTATACATGTGGTGACTGACTCTAACCACTCAATGATACCCCAATGAGCTAAAATCTTTCACCTGCAATATAATCTTGGGTGTCGCTGCACTCAACCCTCCAAAATTATCATTGGATTATCTCCTTCCATTGTCTTATCACCCTTCTTATCTTCCTCAGAACCATATAGATGGCTCTTTAAAATAGTCCATTTGAATTCCTTCTTGCCGACGGTGCTGGGTGAATCTAAAATTATATTATCGTTATCTATGGTAGTGCATGGGGAAACTACTATTCCCGAGCGAATCTCCTATTGCCACTTGCCTGAATAATAATCATGGTGACATCGGCCGCGATCACCATTTCCAAAATACTCAACGTCTTCTAATGAGCCTCTCCTCCTGCAATCTTCCTAATGTCCCTCGCTGGTCATCCTATCATGTTGGGTGTACGAAGCTAACCGAACTCATATATGAATTGCATCAACTATACTTAATAGTAGGAGAATGTAAATTGCATATGCACTGGAATGAAACAATCCTATGATAAGGATCTATATCAAAGAATGTTACACTGAAATGTAAATGGCCATACAGATCCTAAGACCACTAGAACCTGATGCTCTAATAACATCTGTGACACCCCGCCTAATTAAATACTGGGTGATCAGGCCTTTATTAAATTAAAATAGGATTCCCATTTGGTTCAATCTTAGCGTCACTATCCAAAACATTTTTAAACATTTGCTAACCACCTAGTATTCAAAAAGTCGGTGCCAAATTTTATCTTTTTATTTAAAAAACAACAACGAGTGAATAATAATTACAATAATCAGGATTCCATGCAATTATAAATATTCCAAATAATCACCCGAGAAATAGCTTAAATAAAATATTACCGAATAAATCATCGGTTTACAAATCCAATATAAAAGTCACAACATGAATAAAAATTTGAATATAAAGTTTAACTAGCATAAAAGAAATAACTTAGGGCTACATGCTCGAAAGAAGTATTGAACTGAACCTTACACTAGGAATGAAGTAACTAAAGCGACTAAGTCTAAATCCCGCAAGCATCCAGAAGTACTACAACCATGCATCCCTTGAACAGATCATCATGCTTGGCATCCCTATGGATGGACACCTCAAAGGTTTTGGAAAAAATTTTCAAGTCGGGTCAGAGCCGAAGTAAAAATCATTTGAAAACATTTAGCAAGCAATTAAATTGCAGTTTACATGAATAGTTATTAGATACAATTTTTAGGTTGGGAACACTCCTTTAAGTTACTCACCTCTCATCTATAGTGTGCACCTAACATTTGTTACTTCCCACCTTGTCATTCTACCTGATATAACTAGGTCTCCACTATCTAACTAACTACTAATCAATCTAGCTCACCCGTATTGCTCATACAGTACGCCACAGTATACCCTTAGTTATTATTAATTCCTTAGTTAAGTTTCTCCTTAACTTACTTGTACCACCCACATAGTACTCTATCTAATTAACTAAATAATTAACATCTCCTTTATGTTATTATTAAACCAAAGTTAACATTTACCATAAGTTATCATTCAATCCTTTCCATTAAGTTTCTCTACTTAAATCTTTCTTTAGATATATGTTGCCTATCTTTCCTAATATTTATCCATGAGTATATTTATGTTCATTTAGATAGACATTGTCCAGTCCCACTACTATCACACGTAACTAGGTTAAATCATGTTTACATATACACGATCTAATCTCACTACTATCGCACATAAGTAGATTAAATATTACGTTAGATTTGCACTATCTAATCTCACTACTAACACAAGTAAGTAGATTAATCATCACTTTAGATATACACTATTTAGTCCCCCTTAATATCACATATAAGTAAGATTACACATTAATTAGATATACATTATCTAGGCCCCCTTACAATCACACATATGTAAGAATTAACATCCATGAGTATATATATATATATATAACACCGCATATCCCTATCTGGTCATAACGATGCGTACTCGCATACTCTACTATCAGTCTAAGTACCTCTCCTACCTAATCACGGACTATCAATTCGAAATGTCTCCTTGAACCATCAATCAAATCAAATAACAAACAATGGAGGTGAACATAGTTTTAAACCTTTGGGCTACACACATACCTAACATACCCAATTGGCATGACGGTCCCACTAATGCACGACATGAAGTGAGTGTCCCTAAGTTATATTTTCTGATGCACACTCCTGACCTTCCTGGAATCAGCAAGGTGGGATTGCCCACTGCGGGGGGACCTCAGTGATAGCAAGCAGCGTAGGTATGTTGACACACATATGAAGGCACATAGTAGGTATACACACAACCTAATCCATATGTCACATATAGGCATACGCACAACCCATGAATATCATCCGTATAGGTATACACTCAACCTATAAATATAATCCGTACAAGTATACACTCAACTTAAAACATAATCTGTATAGGTATACACTCAACCTATAAACATAATCCGTATAAGTATAAACTTAGCCTATAGACATAATTTGCATTGGTATCCCCGTACGTGAAGGCACGAAGAAAATTTTCCATAGTACGTAATTGCAAAAATACCAAAATTTCCAAAGTATGTAACCATAAAACGACAAAGTTTCCTTTGTTTATATAATTATCCACCCTATTTAAAACAATCCAAAATACCACGACAACAACAACAACAACAACAACAACAACAACAACAACAACAACAACAACAACAACAACAACAACAACAACAACAACAACAATAACAATAACAACAACAATAATAATAATAATAATAATCCATCTCGGACCTCGCATATATCATCAACTATTTAACTCTAAAATTATCATGTATCACAATAGACAATTCAAAATTTCGAAGAAAATTCTATTTAAACCCGGTCATTGATTTAATATTTGATTGTCTGGATTCTGGGCAAAGATGGAATCAGGGCTCACACTATGAGTAACATTTAGCAAAACATTTCTAGTAATTGACTTAATAGTTGCACACATGAAAAGAAAAAAACTTTGAATAAATACTTCTAGAAACAAAGCATAAAGAATATATAATACATGTATGGTGAAATAGATTTGCCTGAAAGTACACTCGTGCCTGAAGGCACGAAGAAATTTTTTCAAAGTATTGAATGTGTAAACAATTTAAGTCAATTTTTTTACAACACAAATGTGAGAATTTAGAAAATTTGGACCTATTTTCATTTGTTTATAGTATTTTCCACCGTGTTAAGAAATACAAAATAGTTCACAACAACTGTAGTAATAATCCGTCTTGGATCTCCCACAAACATCTTAGACATTAAATACAAATTTAAGTCATAAAGTTTTTTTTACAACAAAAAAATGTAAACATTTTAGAACTACGCATTAACACTTGAGTCGTTCATTCCAAACAAAAATTATTTTTCATATTGTCACATAAAATTGGGGTATTGAAAATAGTGACTGAAGGCACGGAGAAAATTATCCAACGTATTCAATCGTGAATAATTTAAGTCAAAAGGCTTTTGACAACACAAATAAGTGTAAATTATTTAGAAATTCTGGGGCAAATTTCTTTTCTTTAGCAATGATTTAATTATTAACACTAATAAAATTTTGATTTTATTGAACTACTATTATTTAGGCCACCTTATTTTTTATCTTTAAAGTTCATGATGCCAGGAAAATATGTTTGTGATTAGTTTATACGATAAATTTTTCGGATCACCACATTTGTAAATTTAATCGGGTTTATTCATTGACACTCGTGTCATATGTGTCCCATTAAAAATTCGTAAAAAATCACATCAATGACATTCGTATAGGTATAAACTCAACCTATGATTATTGCTCGTACGTAGTACTTATCTCTTGAATTCTCACCGTACAATTAATTTACAATATTAATTCACTACTATATTCTCGAGCATTATTCTCTACCCGAAGGACCCATTATTACTTCTTAGGTTAATTCAGTAACTAATTTAGAAATACCATGCTGGTCCCCCTATAATTTCCCCTACCCTCTCCATAATCCATTCGCATTCTCTCCATCTAACCTTAGCCTTAAATTCGATTCAGTTAAGGACCGAATCAAATCAAAAATCCACAGAAAACCAGTTCTTGTACATAGTTGCGTTTTTCAAAGGTTTCACCCATCAAAACCTCATGATTCTATACCAAACTTTAAACCAACATAAGTAAACCTTATTCTGGTGCATAGGGATGATTTCCAATGAAACTTTTTCATAAAAACATTAATGATTCAATCCAAGAATCGATTCATTCTTCAATTAACGCAAATCATAGTTTTCTTATGTTCTTCATCTCTATAACCAAGAACCCAGATTTTGTTCATATAAATCATCCCAAACCCTCTTATTTGATGTTAACAACATAAACTAATATATATACATGCATCCCTACTTCAATTTAAGGATTATACCCATCCAAATTCACATTAAATCTCCCAAAAACATGTAAATCAAACCCTGCTCTACATGGGTATTATAACATGCATATAATAAAATGCAATTTAAAAACTTTCCTCTCAATATCAGACCTAAAATTCATTTGTGTGATGGTATAGTTGTTCTCCCCTTGCTTCGATCGCGATTTTGTTGCGTTCAGGGTAAAAAATGGTGTAGGAAGCTTGGTTCTCTCCTCCTCTTCCTCTCATGTGGACTCTCTTCCTATAGATTTGTGTTAACCCTAGATTCCTCTATCTAATGGCATATTTAAACCTACAATTTTCGTACTTCTCTGACCCACAAACTGCCGAATGACTGAAATGCCCTCAAAGGGTGTCGGGTTGGTTTAAAATCGCCCCGGGACCCAAACTATATGCCCGATTATACTATTTTGACTATTTCAACCCTTTTGGAACCAACTGTGACCTCAAAATCACCATCCAATTCACTTCATAAAATCCTTTCATGTCCACCTCAAAATACGACACGCGTGAAATTAAACTTAAACTGAATTTATTAAATCCAAATCATTAAATTAAATAATTTATCCAAATTAATACATTCCTAAATCACCGATTTAATTAATTTATATATTCTCCAAAAATACATTGTGTTACAATGACATTCTGATTTATTCTCGGACCGAGGAGGAGCTTGCCAAGCATTTACGTCATGTACTACAGACACTGCGTGAGAATCAACTGTATGACAAGTTTAAAAAATGTGGGGTTTTGTTACGTGAGGTGAAGTTTTTGGGGCATATTATTTTTCATAGGGGTATATCAGTGGACCCGAGCAAAGTGCCAGCAGTGAGGGAGTGGGGATAGCCCACGACACCGATGGAGGTACGCAGTTTCTTGGGAGTAGCGGGATGTTATTGGTGGTTTATTCGAGGGTTTTTAAGGATTGCGGGGCCTACAACAAACTTTACTCACAAAGGAGTGTCGTTTATTTGGGATGACGCTTGTCAGTAAAATTTTTATGAGATGAAGGACATGTTGAATTCAACACCAGTCCTTGCTCTGCCAAGGCCAGGAGTGGAGTACTTAGTTTACCCTGATGCATCCCTACAAGGACTTGGGGCATTACTTCAGCTAGTGGATCACGCTATAGGTTTCTATTCTCACAAGCTTAAGCCTCACGAGAGGAATTACCCCACCCATGACTTAGAGCTAGCAACAGTCGTGTTTGCCCTTAGAATTTGGAGACATTACTTGTTAGGGGAGAAATTTTGCATGTTCACAGATCACAAGCCCCTACAGTATTTGTTCTCTCAGAGAGAGATGAATATGTGTTAGCACAAGTGGCTTGAATTTTTGAAGGACTACTAGTTTGAAATATTGTACCACCCAGGGAAGGCTAATGTAGTAGTCGATGTTTTAAGTCGTAGGCTAGTGGGGGAGGTGGTCGAGGTGTGGAAAGAAAAATGTAAGGAGTTGGGACATCAAGATGCAATTTCTAGATCATTTATGTTAGTTATGACCGTTACACCCAAATTGTGATGAGGATGGTGCAAGCGCAAACGACAGATCCATTTTGTCAGGAGCAGATAAGTCATCTTTTAGCCGGGGGAGTTGAGTCATATGACATTAGTTTAGAGAGAGGTTTAGGATTCCATGAGAGGTTGATAGTTCCTAAGGGGGAGGACTTACGACACGTTGTGATGGCAGAGGCACACGGGTCCCGAGTTATAGTACATTCCGGAGGGGATGAGATGTACCAACACATGCGACGACAATAATGGTAGAGTGGGATGAAGAGAGACAATGTTGAGTTCATCTCGAGGTATACCACCTATCAGCTAGTAAAGGTGGACCACCAGAGACGAGAAAGAGTCTTATAGCCATTGGATATTACTATATGGAAATGGAAGAGCATTTCCATGGACTTTATTACTGAGTTACCTAATTGATAGAGGGGTTGTAATTACATATGGGTGATAGTGGATCATTTGACTAAGATAGATCACTTCTTTCCAGTTTGGGCGGATTACACTACAGGACATTATACTCAGATTTTTATTATCGAGATAGTGAGATTGCATGGGGTTCCTTTAGATATTTTTTTCAACGGGGATGATATTGTTGTATCCCAATTTTGGGAGAGTTTCCAGGAGGCTAAGGGTACTAAGTTGAGATTGAGTACAACTTAACACCCACAAAAGGATGGGCAGACAGTTAACACTAATCATATGTTGGAAGATATGTTACGAATATATATCCTTGACTTCAGGGGAGTTTGGGAGCAGTATCTTCCACTAGTGGAGTTCTCCTATAATAACTCCTATCATTTTACTATTTGCACGGATCCATTTGAGGCATTGTACGGTAGACTATGTCATTCGCCAACTTGTTGGTTAAAGGTGGGAGATAATAAGATACTTGGGCCAGAGTTGATTCAGGAAGCTTCAGACAGGATAAAGATGATTCGATGCTGTGTACAGTAGGTCAGGATAGACAAAAGAGTTATACCGATGCCAAACGGTCCTTTTTGGGAGTCTTATGTGGGGGATCAGGTGCTACTGCGTCTGTCTCCTATGAAGGGGATGATGAGATTTGGGAAGAAAGGGAAATTAACACCAAGGAATGTTTGGCCATTTCCTATTCTTGAGCGGATTATGCCAGTAGCGTATAGACACAAGTTGCTGGAGCATTTGCATCATATTCTTGATGTGTTCCAACTTTCTTCGTTAGGCGGTACCTATGGGATGAGTTATCTTACACCCACATTTCACTAGAGGATATAAACTTACAGCCTCATATTTCATACAAGAAGATACTAGTTGCTCTCTTAGACCATAGTAAAAGGAGATTGAGGTAGAAGGTAGTGCCGCTTGTACATGTTCAATGGGGCATCATAATGTTGATGAGTCTACTTAGGGATGCGAGGATAAGATGAGAGAGAGATACCCAAAGTTGTTCCTACCAGGTATTTTCTTTTTTTCAAATTTTGTGTCGAAATTCTGTTATAAATAGGGAAGTGTGTAACACCTCATATTTTTTTAATGATTTTTAAAATTGAGTTAATTGCAAATTAAATTAGGATTTATTAAATTTATATTGGAATAATTAATCCGGGATAATGAATATTAATTAGCAAGATAAGGATTAATATTTATTTATATTTAATATTACTTAGTGAACGGGTAATAATAACGGATATGAAAATATGACAGTTAGAGTAATTTAGTCGGGACACACGTGTCAGTCTTGTTGAGACTCAATTTAAGGAAATGAAGAGTAATTTATTTTTAATTCATACATATGGTCATTTTGAGGGCGCCAAAGTGTCCAAAAGGGTTGAAATAGTTCGAAAAGTGTACCCGGGGGTTAAGTTCGGGTCATGGGGCAATTTTAGGCCAAACCGGCATCTCGGGAGGGTATTTCGTTCATTTGTATTTTTGGAGAAAGGGGACCAATGAAATTAATAGATTTACATCATCTGAGAAGAGGAGTCTTCAAGTGTTAGAGGTCATAGAGTTGCAGAGAGACCATAGGAGGAATAAGAGAGGAGGTCACAAAGGCTAGAACCACCATTATTGCACTAATTGCACCACAAAAACCCCCCATCACATAGATAGGAAGGGGAGGAGACCAACCAAACTAGAATTATTCATAGATACAGACCTTCATATCAAGGCAAGTGTTTGAACTCGCAAATTTTTAGCATATATAATATCGAGTTAGTATAGGAGAATTATTCACATGATTATGAAGATATTGAGTTAGTTTTTGAGGATTAATATATATTCTTAGATAAAAATCATGTTAGGAAAAACTCCATGATGTATGTATAATGAATTTCAAGAATTAGGATTATCCATATGTGAAGAAATCTAGGTTTTAGGTGAGTTCTTGAACAAAAAAATGATGCACTAGGGTTTTAACTATATAAATTGGGAATTTTGGAATTTATTGATGTTAATTGATGGTTCAATGATTCTTGTACGTTAGAAAACACCCTTACATATTAGTATAATGTTTACGATGATTAGTTGGAGGTTTGGAACAGAATCATGTAGTTTTGATTAAGGAAAAACTTGGAAAAAATGTAATTGTGTAGAAGAACTGATAACTACAAAATGTCGGACTGAATCGGTCCAGAGGCGGCTCGGTTCGATCAGTTGCCATTCATTTATCTTCTTATTTAAAACTCATGGGAAACGTTCGTAATTCACTCGCTAAATTAATCTTTAAATATAGTGAGCATTATATTGAGATAACAGTAGGTCAATGTTGGGTTTTAGGTTTCGATCATACGAGGGGGATTTAAGGGCTACGTTTAATTACGTTTCATTAAGCGAAAAGCCTAAACTAAAGAGTAATTTAGGTAATGGTAATTCAAGGAAATCGATGACTTAGACTAGTAGGATATGGGTGAACCACCAACTAATATAATATTAGATAATAATGGACACACTACGAGTGGTGAGAGATACTTGGGAACGTACCACAAGAAGTATAATTGAAATTTACAAATATGTGGAATATTCAGGAAATTTATATACTACATATAGGATATATAATATAGGTCGAAGTATACCTATACGGACAATACAAATATATGGGTTGTGTGTATACATATTGTATGATTTTTATGTATATGACATACCTACGCTGCTTCCTATTGGGGGAAGGTTTCGCGTCGCGAACAGTCTTATCCGGATGAGCCTATTGGGGGCGATTTTAGACTTGTGCCCAGAACATAGGACCTTGGATACATGATATCTGAGAGTAAGATAGTTTCCATGGTTGAATGGGAGCGTAGGTGTGTGTGTGACCCATTTGGATGCGGACTATGTTCGCCTCCAATATATTTGGTTTGTATTTTTGGTTTGATTGAGATACAAAATCAACTATCCTTTATACAATGCGTGATGTACTAGGATATGATAGCAGAGCATGCATACACCGCAGGATTCATCCTAAGGGTGCTATAATAGTATATATAATTAGAGTGACATGTATATATATACTTGTAATTTAATTCTCATGTTTGTCCTTAGTAGATGAGAAATATTGTTATATCTAAATTAATTTAAATTTGTGAGATCTAAATCTAAATTGAGGAATTTATAAATGTCAAATATTTATGGAATATCAATAGCTATTCTATGGGTAATACAAAAAAGCACAAAGAGTTAGTCGGTGTGGCGATAAATTTAATTCGATCTAGTTAGCCGGGGTAGCATAACTAGGACGAGTTAGGAGTATACGTTAGGCATGCAGACTAGATGAGGGGTGAGGACCGTAAGTGAGAGCCATTAACCTAACATGCATATAATATCTGCTAATTATTCATTTTAAATTATTTCTAAATTTTTAAATGGTGATTACATGGGCTCTGACTCGTTTTCCAAATCTATTTCTTTTTATAAAAAAATATTTTTAGGTGCCCAGCCATCGGGAGGCCCATAATTAGGAGTTTATTTCCATTTTTCGTTGACGTGGTCGATTGCATGACTTACTTTGTAGATGCCTCCATTCCTTTCAGATCCGATGCATCGTTTATTTAATCTCAGTTGGGCATGTCGCCCATCTTCTATTAGCAGTGGTTTCCAAAGACATTGTATTTCTTTTATTATTCAGCTATGAATTTAATTTTTGTATGGACTATTGAATTAGAGTTTTAGACTAGGGTGTTCACTCTTGTCATATCTTATTTGATTCAGTATTTAATTATTTGCGATGTTGATTTATTTAGTATGGTGAATGTGATACTTAATTGTTTAATTATTTTAAATCTTTGGATGTTAATAAAAAGATAAAATTTTGACACCAACTTTTCAAATACTAGGTGGTGAGTAAATATTAAAAAGTTCTTGATATTATGTTTTAATTTAATAAAGGACTGATCACGTGGTTTTTAATTAAGCGGGCTGTCATGGGGAATATAAACTTCGTTACAATGTGATTTGTTTGGTGCATATCTATTGGGTGAATCACAATGAAGATGGGTCGACGTGGTAGAAGGAGGTTGAAATGTGAGAGACGTATCTAAAACTCTATTAGTCATGTCTGTTGTGAATTCCGAGGACAGAATCCTTTATTAGGGGAAGAGTATGATACCTATTATTTTTAATACATATTTAATGAGTATAAGTTGTGAGAAGAAAAAAATTAAATTAATTACTAATTGAGACTGATTTGGTAATAATAAAATGCATATTTAGATGATGAGTAAATTTACATGTTATGTTATTTATTTGTGATGCATGTTATATTTAATTAATGGTTGTAATTAATAAAGTTGGACGATATGTAGTTACACGTAAAATAAATATGTATGTGTTTTGTTTTACATCGAGAGATATTACTGTGAGTTATGAGGTACTGCCATTTGGAACGAACTTTGGAGTGAATTGGAGTCCCCATTATGTGTTTTTATTTTATTAACTTGGGCCATGGGGATAGATATACCCTTATGCTAAAGTCTGGACTATTCTCGATAGTGTTTGGCTCATTTGGAGGCCCAAAAAATAGGAGTAATATAGACCTATGGGTTTGATGTTTAATTAAGGGAATTTGACCTCACTATTGACATAAATTACAACAAAGAGTTAAACCCTAGAAGATTTTAACTTTCAGCAAAACTCAAGGAGATTCTAGGTGAAGAGAGACCAGGGTCGATGTAAAGATTCACCGTTAATACTTTTAGGAAAGACATATCTTGTTATATCACTTAATTAATCTGTAATTTATTTATAAGCCATGTCATGCCTTAATTTTGGGATTCAGAATGCATATTTAGGGTTGAATTTTATTATCTTAATCATGTTTATCATCTGGGTCAATTAGCATTAGGGTAAATAATTTATATTTTTTATGAAAACATGAAATTGGATTCTTTTGGTATATGATTATGTGACTACAACACATTATTTAGGATTTAATGTCCTCTACAAAATGAATTCCCATGTTAATTTGATGCTTCAATCTAAAATCAGCGATAAAATTAGTCTCCATACATGTAAAAGAGAAGTTGGGATTAAAATATGCGAACCAGGAAGAATTTAAACCTTATTTAGTGTTTTAGATCTTAAATAGTTTTTGGAAATAATTTAGGATTATAAATTCGTATCCAGTTATGACTATGGTGATGTTTGAGTTATTGGATTAGGGCTTGATGTTCTCTAATGGATGTTTTGATTCAAAAATGTGTTTTGGGGATGAAAGAGATGGAAGTGTCAATCTCGTTTGAACGAAAATACACATTAGGAAACAATTGGTTGGGTTTGGATTTTAATGCCATAGTTAATTATTAGATATTCTTATGCATAAAATTTTCAGTTTTAACATGAGGAATAAACAAGAATATCATGAGAGGAGATTTTGATATTGGTTTTGAGTAAATAAACCTTAACTAGATTTAATACATTCCGACATTGGTGATTGGGGTAATTTTGGGGAATACGCATGAGAGAAGTGACATGGCATAATTTTATATGTATATTGTGTGTTGTGTATGTATGTATTTTTATTTTCGTGAACATATTGATACTCATGGGGTATCTATGGATTGGGATTGTTTTAAAGGTTGGGACCATATATCGTACACCTAACTATTGATGTAGGACGTTGTGTAGGTCGATATATTTGATCATACGTTTAGGATGGTCACTGCTTCCCGGAGACTCGACCCATAGAGTGGGTTTGGGTATGTACCCGTCCATGGTGTCACTATGTAGTGATCTTCCCATTGTTATATTTGTGTGTTTCCTTAAGCCTGTTATGAAAGAGACTCATACGGACTTACCGATATAAGCATGAGACGGTCCTCGAAAGTGGTTGTATTCATGTAATATAATTGAGAATTATAAAAGAGATATATTAGTCAAGGTCTAGATTTTTAATTTAAACAACCTTATGTCACGTTTATGTGCTGTATTTATAAAACTATGTATGGTGTACTTATGGGTGCCATTGCAGGGGCTAGTATTTTGGTTGTATTCTTACACGTGTGATTAGTTACATCCCTATTTATTATTGATTCTTAATTTTTTGCTTATTAGTCTTGATATAGAGACTTCTAGTATAGTTTATGCCTTGGGTTGGGACATGCCCATAGTATTACACTTAGGTGAGGGGTGAGGTATTTATTGCACGTGAGAGCAGGCAGGATGGCTTATTTTTATAAATCAATTGCATGATTATTTATTTTTAATATGAAAGATATTTCTTACAACTTTATAGACCTAAACCAAATTATATAAAATCATTATTTGAGCATTCATTGACAGGACCCATAGGGCTGAGGGGATTTAGACATGCACCTCCATTTGATCTCCAGCTTTTAGTAGTTTTGATTCTACCATAGGTTTCGAATCCAATTCAGTTTCAGTTTAGTTATTTATTTTCAGACATTAAATTGACCTTGTGTCCTAGTTTTTTATTTCATTCAGTTGGTTTTGAGAGTCAATATTTATTCAGACTATTTTATTGCTGGATGCTTTGAGACTTTATTTTATTCAGAGTTATTTATTGTTCTACTTATCTAATGTAGCGGATGAGTTTTAATTCATTTTAAGTATTTTATTTTATTTATTGATGCTAAGAATGATATAGATTGATAACATACCCTATCTTCGGCATACTAAACTGGACAACCAGAATGTGGATAATAGGGGGTTATTACAAGTAAAAAACTTAATAACAAATCTCTTAAAATTTTCCTCTCTATCAAGTGTCTTTTCTCTCAAAAATATTTTCTCAATATTTTTTCCTCAGGAGTTTTTGACAAAAGATATGTAAATTATGAAGTCAAACATCCATTTAACCTAAGATCTTCAAAATGTGGAAGACAAGATTAAGGAATGTGGGAGATAAAATCACAAGGGTATTTAAAGCACTTGAGTATAATAACGATTTGGTTGCCAAAGATGTATGCACATTTTGCAAAATAATATACTGAAAATGTCTCGCCAATAGGTCATAGGCGTGACCAACAAAAGTCATGTCACATGTGCGACATGATGTGTCACTGCAATAAAGGACTAATAAGGGAAGTCGCGAGGAAATTTAGGCAAAACTATAAAAATCTTTGTGTATTACCACGACCAGTAAATCATGGTTTTGGGTATGCAAAGGCATACTTAATTGTAGCGAGGTACCAACGAACAAACCCGTCTAACATTTATTGGGGGGAAAAGTCATAATTGTTTGAACCATTACACAAAAATTCATGTGATGTACTTGTGCAAAAATGTTACTTTGAATAGAATGTTTTATAAGAGTAGTATATGTGCATACATTAATAACCTAAATGATAAAAACAAAACCAACCAAACACACACACGTGCTCACACACACAAATGATTTAATTTTAATGTGTAAAAGTATGAAATGGCCTCTAGGAAGTTCAAATAATTAAACGAAGTGGATACACCAATACAAGATCATGTGGGTTTTGGGTAGAGAAGTCAAACAAAGTCTAGGGAAAATATACTGATGTTATTCTATGATGGAACACGAGGACTAATAAAAAACATGAAGTACATTTTGTACACGAAATACGAAAATTTAGTTATCTGTGGGTAACATGAGTATACAAATACTTTTGAAATATTCCCCTTTGTTTATTCCGTGATAAAATACACGAACAAAAGATTACAAGAATATATAAGCAAAACTATAATCCCATGATAAAAATTACACAAGTCTTCTAAAGGCATACCTAACCATATCGACCTATAATCAATAAGAACCCACTTTAGTTCTTGTAACCTATTAATCTATTACACACTATAAAACAAATCACGATACCAATGTATATAAATAAGGTAAATCGGATGTAATTTTAATATCCAAAAGGTACATTACTAAAAGAATGAGACAACTTAATTAATGAAAGTATCTTAATGTCTACACAACCATGAATCCTAGAATATCACATTGATGAATAGCACTGGCAAAATTATGGGTTGGGCCTAATTTGGGCGGGTCAAATATGGGTTAGGCTAAATGTGGGTTGAGCCAAATATGGGTTGGGTTAAATGTGGATGGGCCAAATACGGGCGGACAAAATATGGGTTGGACCAATCCATTAGTTTTTTACTAAATTAAGTATTACAATTCGAGGTATATATAAAAAAAACTCATATTTTACTCATAACTTTTAAAAATAAGTATTATATTTTATTTGTATCTTTTAAAATTGGGCTCCATATTTGATTTCTTGCTTTGAAATATGGGCCCATATTTAACTCATAACTTTGAAATATAGGCCTCATATTTAACTCACAACTTTTAAATATGGGCCCCATATTTAGATGCTTGGACTAATATGAACTGATTTATTATTTGGGCCACATTTTGCCACTACTATTGATGAATATCAGATCACTCCATGAAGTATATATGTGTCATATTATCTTTTATCTAAAAGTCCATCAAAGAATATTCACACACTCATTTGTGACCTTCTTGGTAATTGCCTTATCCCGATTTTCAAAATACACTCAGAGCTCTTTGTTTACCTATCCGAAGCTTCACAATGTTCAAGACCTTAAACCCAATAATCTCATCCTCGTGCCTCCTTAATCACACGTTGGATGGATGGTAAATGTTGGAGATACCCTACACTCACTTCACTTGTTTTTAAAAAAATTCAAATCACAAAAAACTTCTTGTGTGTAAAATTTTGAGTTTTTCCCTGTGATTTTTCTTACTAGAATCTATGAAAATCAGAAAATAAGAAAAAGTGGGTAAGCCAGTGGCTTCGCTACAGTGAAGGCTTTCTTTGCTAGTAGGGAGTCATATGACTTATTAAGGAAAAAAATTCGATAGAGTTCGCAACCTTTTTCCTTGGCAGATCACCGCAATGATGTGCTTCTGTGAAATGAGATATTCCTTTGTTGGTCACCTTAGTCGCTCTTGAAGATGATTTAAAAATCTCCAGGAACCTTTGTGACTTGCTTTGCCGTAAGTTTGTTGGAGCAAATATTTTCGTCATTGCAGCGAAAATATCAGCGAACAAAGTTGTGTGCGAAAAAACTTTAAAGATATTTGGAGATTTTCTTCGCTTTTGAGCATAAAGTAACCTGCTTTGTTTTTTGGGATGATTATTAGACATTAGATCCCTAAAAAACTCTCTCCCACACGTGCCTTGTGTAAGAGATGTGACTTAGTAACTCACCTTGGTAATGGCTGAAACCATTTGTTTTGTTTTTCTCTATAAAAACATTTATTGCTCTTGATTTAAAAATATCTCTCATCAAACCTTAAAGGGAAATATTTTCCCAGTGAGCTTTGTTTCTTTTTTATCTTCTTCCCTTCTAAAAGGATAAGAACACATTTTTTAGAAGAGAGGCAATCCAATATCTAAATCTAGTTTATCTTTTTCGTTCTTCTCATTTTTTGCATTTAATCAGTTCTCTATTGACTTTGACTAATATCAAAGAAAATGAATAATTCACCACAAATGACTTAGTTTTATACACTTTTAGGCAGTTTCTCCCAAACAAGAGTATTGTGATCTTTGTGGGTCTTTTTGGGTTCCAAATACTCGTGAACTCCAAAGCATAAAGAACAAGGCTTTGCACAACATTGTTGACATCTCAAGACATAATAGATGTTGAGGGTTTCTATCATCATAAGGAAATCTATGACTTGCAAGTGTGAGTTATCGTGAAAGGAGTGTTAGACGTTTGTCCCCTCTGTACGTCTTTTCTAAATGTTTAGTAAGATTGTTGCATTGGCTCGAGGTTTTTCCTATTAGTTATTTTTTTCCTCGTATATCTGGTGTTATGTCTCTATTTACTTTTTTCACATAAGTCATCACCCACATGCTTAAATAATATTAAAATATGAGGTGGTTGATAAAAGATTGGTGAATATTGTGATATAAATAGGTGTGTTACATTTTTTTTGTGAGCTTCCATTTAGATACTCAATACGCACTCTCAATCCATATTTTAATTTAAATTAAATCTCCCCTTTAATATAATACACTATTTCCCCTAAATTGTCACCTATTTTATCATTTTAATTGGCAAATGAAAGTAATTATACCAAAATTGGAGCATAGCTATTTTATTCTAAGGCTATTTTATCATGGTAATACTCTTTTTCCCCTACGTTGTTACCTATTTTATCAACGATTCTTCTTTTAATTTTTTGATGTCCCTTTCACTAAAGGAATATAGCTCTTCATCTGATAATGTACGAGACTAATTGGAATAAATAAGTTCAACTTTGTATGGGAGTAGAAAATCCACATCCACAGTTTTTCCATAAATATAATCCATTTCCTTAGTGAACAAGTGAAATTAAGAACTAGTGGATAATGGTCCACCTCCAGATGAGCTACCTCCCATCCTAGAATTTGGATGATTTGTCGAGGGGATTTCACCTTAAAAAAATTCACCCCCTTGGGTTTACATTATTTATATTTCTTCTTCTTCTTCTTCTTCTTCTTCTTCTTCTTCTTCTTCTTCTTCTTCTCTTCTCGTATACATAAATCAAGCATATTGTCATCATTCTAGGTTATGCCACGTGACTACCATTTTTCCTCCTTTCTTTACGAAAAACATTATGGGTGATGCTTGTAGATTTATTTTTGCATACTTAACTCGTCATTAACTTCACATATCTAGATCTCAAGATCCTATAAATAAACATCCTGAAGTTGAGAGTCTCGCATTTCCTATTCTCAACACATAACCTCTCATTGTGCAATAAATCCTATTTATAAAGATTAATGGAAAACCCGTTCTAAGTTTTTAGATAAAGTATCAATATGGGTCTAAGAAAGTTGTATGATGTATTTTCAAAATGATGCACTTTAAATGATCATATGGGTGAGGTAGCAATGATCGTTGATATTATTTATCCCCGGTGTCTTCCTCACATAATGAGTCTATAAATTGTTACTGATTTCATCACAAGCATCTTCACTGGTCATCAACTCTCGACCTTCATGGAAATACCCTGTACAGACGAGAGATAATGATTTGTAACTCCAACATAAATATTCCTTCTTGTAGAGTGAAAAGAGGTTTTTTAGTCGTCATCAAATTTTACCTTGACATATAATTCTCTTTCCTAATCATGAAATACACTCTCATTTTCTTCTCCATGATATCATACCCCATAATCCATCCCTTGTTTTTAAATTCATAGTATACCTCCAAATATTTTTTATATATGTTATCCCAATCAATCAATCTTAGCTCGTAAGGTGTTGTTGTTGTTCTGCTATTACATATCTGATTGGTTCAGGTTCAGGGTATTTGGTGTGGGAATGCTTGGTGGAGGAAGTGATTGCCATTTTTTGGAACAAAATCAAACCAAAATAATAAAAATACTCCAAGTTATATTAAAACGATGTTTAAACCCAAAATGCAAGAGGAATATAGTCCAAATAAATAGGCAGAGTTTTAAACGAATATTTAACATTTGGAAGATTATCATAAACATAACAAAGATTTATGTTAAGTAGATACCTTTGACATTCAATAACTTTTGGTTATGGAAATCCATCAAATTTTCATTGAACTATCTCTAGATAACAAAATAGATCTCAACAATCAAGATGAATTCTATCATTAAAGTTATTTGAATAAAATAACAAAAATCCACCAAAAGTTATGGATTTAAGCATAAACCTAACTTCAAGAGGGAAAATAAGGATACCTCTTGAATGTCAAGATCTTTTCATATTTAATCATTGAAGAAACACTTGACTCAGCAAGAAAAATACAACTTAGGACTCTAGAAGCATTCGCGAGTGGGACAAATGAGGAGTTTTTGGTACGAATAGTCCAGAATTTAAAGGGTTTCTTATTTTTAAGACCTAATTCGGTAATGCGAGACGTATCTTTATTGTCGCGAGTTCATTCATTGATGTAAAAGTAGAGCATCGCTATTCATGACATGAAGAAAAATGTTTTACTTTATTCCCTTTGCTGAAATGACCTGTATAATCATAGGTCACAATTAACTTCTATAGAGAAAAATCTTTTCTTGTGGGTGATGCTATGGGCCATAACTTTTGATTTTCTAAAATAAAATTAAAATTTAAAAGTACACTGTAATTATGTTCAATAATGTCCATGTATCAAAAACAAGGATTAATGATCAGAACATATACATTATGAAAATCATGATCAAGGTTTATTATTATATCACATACATCGAATAGATATGAGTAATAAATTAAATGATTAAAATATATGTAAATTAAATTAATCATTGAGTGTGATGTGTATAACTCGTGTGAAGAATAAAAGTGAACATTATTGAATCTTGATAGATAAAACAAAAACAAAACATCAATAAGATATAACTTTGGAAAATCTACTTTGATGTTTATCATGAAAATGTCTCAGTTTCCTTGAAAGTATAAAACATTGAACTAACACTTTTTTCTTCCTCAATTTAATCGATTGATTGAAAGTTCTTTGACTTATATCCTTGGTGTTACCCAATTTTAGATAAATATTATTATTTTAGACATCACTTTAACAAAAAAATACATGCGGAGACATTCTCACAAGTACAAGCATGGAGAATTATTTTCAAAGGTAGCTCACACAAACCGAAATTGCATCCCTATCCACAATGTCCCTCATGATTTTAAATGATATGTCATTTTGATATTGAACTACAACAATGACTTTTTTTCAAAATTATAACCATTTCTAAAAATGTAAAGACCAAATCAAGGTGCTTCATTTATATCTTTCGATAGAAGAATCCTCAATAATGTTGTACGGTGTCAAGTGCAACGAGTTCATATCATATAAGCCATATTGATGAAACTTAAGAGTTTTAACACTTTAGTAAATCCTATTACCATTTTAAGAGTATATATGTATTAACAAAGCCAAGATAAAAATATCATATCAAATAGTTTGTGCATTAATCTATCATTTTGAGATAATTAACCTACAAGTACATAATCAACATTTATACCAAAAAACTCATGGTTGATACATGACACAACGCGGGGAATATGATGATCCAATGAATGAGATAAGTGTTCTAAGATTTATTGGTGCATCGATAAACCATTATATCTAGTAGAAGTTGAGGGAACCAACTTGTTATCCCATAAGGTTTCTATATATATCATATTCATACTATCCATCCCAATCCATGTCTGATTTATGTGAGGTAGCTTGGGCTCAATTAGACAATGAATGATTTATTTACTACCCCATACTTCTTATTGCTAACATGACGAGCATGTTTTACTTAAAAAGATCCCCATTATTTATAGGAAAACACATATTCTTTGTAAAATTACCTAAATACAAGGTGAGATTGAGTAAATAGAAAACGTTTCTAATGTGACCGACTCTATGACAATTAGTATACTTAAATTTTAGTTTGGAAACAAGAAATTCATCATCGGCAACAATCTTTACAAATATTGGAGTAAAAGTATATTTCTCCTTAAAATAATTCACATAACCAAATTTCTTTAGGTTAGTAAACTGTTTATAGATTTAAGGAAATGTGAATCAATTGATGGTGAAACATTTCAACTAAAATCAACTCCATCATAAATTACTTATTTTTTAGAGTCCAAGTAATTAACCGATGTTCCAAAAAATTTCAAAAGCTTTGCATTGGATATTTTGAAACTTTGTATAATCTCATATCTCTCCTTTTTCAAGGTGAACATGCATTCATATTTAACCCGGCATAACTTATTATATACAACAAGTTCATCAAGAAATTTGAAGATGTCGTTAAAGTCTAAATCAAGATCTTTAATCCTAGGGTAAAGTGAATCTCCATGAGCTTTTATAACTTGAAAAATTCATTTTCTTTTTGTATATGTAGGATCCAATTACAAATGGTGGTTTTCTTAATATCAAAGGTTTTAATTTTTTCGAGTAAATATTCCCCCTCGATAGAAAATTCGGATGATGTGAAAGCTTTTTTTTCCCCAAAAGTTTTACTTTTGTAATGCGTTTTAAATTTCATTTCAATAAAACTTTTGATTCCAAAATAAGAATTTTATAAGAAGTATAAATATAATCTTCTTAATAAACATTAATGCCATTAACATATACTTTTAAATCTCAATAGAGTGATAAAAAATAGGTAACATTACAAGTTCGTTGAATGCATGTATATTACCTGTACCGATTAGGTCACTGATAATATCAGACAGCCATTAAAATACAAATGGGATCATCCTCGCGGTGATTAAACATATTAAATGGTGAACCTCTTTTATATGAGTTAAGAGTTTAATGTGCTCGAAACCTTGAATGGAGTGAAACTACTCAATTAGAATATTGCCATAATAGAAAGGATGTATTCTTTAATTCCATTTTGAAAAAAAAAAAGATAACCTAGTTATGTGTGATTAAATGTTTACAAATTAAATAATACCAAATTTTATCTTAAATTTAGGTGAGAATGTAAATGCAAAAATAAGGCAAACAATAACACAACACTAAGTCGTACAAGGAAAAACCTGCGATAGACAAAAACATCGGGCCTACAAAATGACAAATGCACTACGGTAGAGTATTACAACTAGAAGATAAAGTCCACAGTCACACAATGCTATGTCACATAAAAACTCATTCCCATCATAGTCTTTGAGTAAAGTTCCCACAACTATAGAACACTAAACAACTATAGAACACTACATTTCCTAAAGGTTTTGAAATTTTTTAAAATGATTTTATCTTGCTCAAACCTCACAATACATTTTTGAAGTATTCACACAAATCTTCATGAATAAGGATATAAGTATTCTTGCTCAAGAACAAAGGTAGAAGGTCTTAAGCTTCAATATGAAGTTTGATCAAAGTTTTAAAATCAAACACTCTAAAAATACAAAGAGAAATGTGAAGAAGATAAAAAACAATTTAACTCTATAAATTAATCAAAGTAAAAAACAAGTCTCTTAAAATTTCCCATTTGATAAAGTGTTTTTTCTCTAAAAAAATATGTTCTCAATATTTTGTCTCCAGAGGTTTGTAAAAAGATATATAAATTAGTAAGTTAAACATCCATCTAACCTAAGCTCTTCCAAATGTGGAAGACTAGCTTAAGGAAAGTAGGATATGACATCATAAGGGGACCAAAAGAACCTGAGTCTAAGATAGATTTGTCTCCCTAAAATGTTTATTGATTTTATAAAAAGATATTTTGGAAACATCTTCATCGCATGTCTTAGGCATGACCAACTAAAGTCTCATCATTGGTGCATATGTGTTGTAGCAAGGAATGACAGTCGACGAAAGTCGTGGGAAAATTTAGAAAAACTAGTACAAATATCTACGGAGTACCACGAGCATCGAAGCGTGGATTCATGTCAATGAAGGCACACTTCGCAGCAATGAGGTACCAATGAAAATACCCATTTGCATAGATTATAGCAAAAACAAGACATGAATGTTTGGATCTTTCCATAAACATTCATGTGATATACTTATGCAAAATTAAACTTGAAAGGTTATATTTTATAAGAATAGTATAATTTCTTAAGTTAATCGTTTAAATTATAAAATTAAACCAACACATGGACAGAAAAAAGATGATTTAATTTGAATGTGACAAAGTGTGAAAAGGTCTTTATGTGGTTCGAATACCTCAACAAAGTGTATACACTAATATGAGATCATGAGGGCATTGGGTTGAAAACTTGAAGCAAGCTAGAAATAAAGAATATCGAAGCTTTCTTAGACTGGAATGACTCGTAGGACTAATAAAAGACACAAAGTATATTTTGTACATGGAATATGACAATTTACTTATGTGTGGGGCACATGAATATACAAACACTATTAACACAAACAAACAAACACACACACACACATATATAAATG
Source organism: Sambucus nigra (assembly GCA_949130495.1). Taxonomy (NCBI): domain Eukaryota; kingdom Viridiplantae; phylum Streptophyta; class Magnoliopsida; order Dipsacales; family Adoxaceae; genus Sambucus; species Sambucus nigra. The sequence continues at coordinate 524,797,462 of OX422209.1, forward strand.
CTTAATTACAAATAATACAAAATATCCATTATTTAATATATATATATATATATATATATATTTATACAATAAAAAAATTATATCCCTTCGTATTTGATCTTTACTACCATCTCACACTCTATGCCTTTATTTTGTCTAAATTCAGAATGAATCTAGACAATATCACTTCTGTTAAAATAGTCAGAATGATTTATAATTAGCAGTGTTGCCAATGGACTGTAATTGGGACAAAGTAAATTACTATAATAGTGATAAATCTTTCTTTAATTATATATTCACTAAATTTATTTCTAGAATTCTCATTGGAAAGAACCAATGATGCGCAAAAAGACTACATGCGGAAGTAAACGATTGTCGAGCAAACGCAATGTACCTACGAGTTTTACAGGTTATTCTAGGATGGAGCAATTCAAGCTTTCTTGAATTGTTAACTTTACGAAAATAGTTTTAAGTTTGCAAAGTCAATTAAAAGTACAAATTATTATCTTTGTTAAATGTTTGTGATTTACAAAATAATAAACAATTCAGTTTTAGGAGGGTTTCTAAATATTTAAACCTAATTTTCGTGTGAGGTAATATGCGAAAAATGTAAAGCACCCAGTAGTTATTTAACATCGTAAAAACCCTTCCCTGGAAAAAACGATGGACTCTCCTAAGAGTCAGCCTAATCTACTTCCACTAAAACTAAACAAAATAGGAACGATTATACAAACATGCAATAAAACTCAAAGCAAGATAAATCAGAATAAGCTATTACCTATCTCGACCAAGCTTCTCACACCTCTGGTTGCTCTTCCGCAATTATCCTCACTATGTAGCTCTTGTTCACTTTGCTTTCTTCACGTCTCATCCTCCCCCCTAGCTTCCTTAGAGCAGTTTGGCTCAGAGCCTACTGTCTCCTAGTTTTTAGTGAAGTATTTGCGTGTTGTGTGCTATCCTAAATGACACACCTACACTTAACGGTACAACCAAATGCAATGTAACAATTTTCAGATCTCCTCGATATCTTAATAAGTCTTATATTCAAGATATTCTATGTCAACCTATGTTGACTTAGGCTTTCTAAAATTCTTTTTCTCAAATAATTTGAATAAACAGATTTGTCAAAATATTTACAATATTTTGTGCCTACGTGAATAGTGTTCTAGTGAGTGATTTATACATGATATGTAAGTATATGTTCCTAAAATTACTTCAAAGATCAAGCACTCATAAACAGTGTAACAATATATATAAATAATATGACTTAAAATATATTCAATAAAATCACAAAGTCAGAATATACACAACTTATTTTTCAGAAACTAATATTAGATTAATTCATGTTTGAATCTAATATCCTATCAAGACTATTTTAACAAATATTGCATATTAGTCCAAAATAGTCTTAAATAGTCAAAAAAACTAATATTCAGTCCAAATATTAATTGTTCTCAAATTTGTCCTCAATAAATTTTAGGTTTAACTCTCTAAACCTCAAACAAGATATATTTGAATATTAACAATTTTTCTGAAAAATATGTTTTAGAATAAAATGTTTAAAAACATATTAGAACATACAATCAAGATTCAAACAGAATATTAACACACAACAAAATAAATTTCGTGTATCAAGTGTATGTTGTGTACAAATAGCAAGACTATTAGATCTAAAGTCTGATCTAAATAAAACACACAAAGATGGGAGAAATAACTTATAAATAATATGTATCCTTGAAAAATCGTAAGTGCAGATTTAAAATGAGAGATTTCCAATCTTCATTTAGGTTTTGAAACGAAATCAACACTTGAAGATGACCAAAAAATATTTTGTTTTATACTCTCTCTCTCTCTCACTAAAAATTTTGATAGAGTCTGGGCACAAAATTAATTTTCTCAAACTATTGAAAATGAAATCCAAAGGGATCTATTTATACAATTGTGAGGCATGTGTTGATTGGTGTAAAACAGATACACATGAATTATAAAAAATTTACACACATAACCATTGATAAAATCTTATATGACGCTCCTCAAAGAAACATAAATGAGTGCAATTAAAAATTGACACGTGGAGTGCAAGCTATAACCAACTAACATTTGTTACCGTTTGAACTAAAAGGGAATGGTGTCGTTTTTAAGAGATAACCGAAAATGTCGTTTTTAAGAGATAACCGAAAATCAACTTTGGTTTAGAAAAAAATCATGGGCGTTTGAAAAACAGTGGCTAGTAATTTTTTAAAACGACGCTGTGAAGAAAATATCATGCCAGTTGTACTCATTATTTAACTGATATGGATGAAACGCAAATCTCTAGAAAGGGAAAGACTTGATGGGTCAAATCGGTAACAACTAAGGGGAACATGCCAGCACACAAGTAACCAAACGCCTGTTATCATACCACAAACAAATCAACAACTATAGGCATAGGGTCTTGTGTCAGGTCAAATCTAGGTCCATTCGGTAACAATAGTACAAGCCTAAGAGCATCTGTACTGGTGTGTATCGGCGAAAGGTAGGTTAACCAGCGTGTGAGGCACGTGTGTGTGTTTTACCTTTCGCCCAAATGGGCAGCATACAGTGGGTGGAATCCTATGAACTTCTATAGTTCGTAGGAACTTCTTACGGACAAATGAAGTCCGTAAGAAGTTATTACGAACTATAGAAGTTTGTAAGAACTTAACGGTCACAATTAAACGGTAACATTCCTCCGTGTATTTATTCAGGAAGCTTTACCCATCTTCTTCATTCTACTGCTTCTTCATTCTACTGAAGCTTCACTCATCTTCCATCTTCTGCATCTTCTTCTCCATCATCATCGATCCTTATTTCATATCATCTTCTTGTTTCTTTATTTCCTCCATCAGGTTCCTCCATCTTCTTTCCTTATTTCCTCAAAATTTTTAAGTATCAGTCCCATATAATCCAGTCCCAAACTTTTTATATATTTTCCATAAATTTATTCGTATACTCTCAAAAATCATTCCATATAATCCCCAAAATAATTGTAAATCTGTCCAAAATTAGATATAGAAAATCCTCCAAATCAGATCTTGTCAACACGATGGAATTAGGTAGAAAATGGAAGAAATATATTAATATCGGGAAATCGAAAAAACACGGGTCGACTTTAACGACAATTCCCAATTCCTCCGCGCCGATTCAATAGTCGAATCCCGTAATTGACAACTATACCCGTATTTACGACGGAGTAACAGACGCGTCGAACGGCGAAACTCCGATAATAAACGGAAATAAATTCGAATTTCGGGGGAATTGGGAGGGGCCAATGAAATTGTAAAATTGATTGAAAACAGAAAACCGAATATCAAAGGAATTATCGACCGTGTTGGTTTTATGTCGAATTTCTTTTCTATTGTGATACCCAATTCCGATCAATGTATTGTGACGACGATTATCGAACGTCGGTGGGATACGACGCATACCTTCCAACTACCATACGTCGAGCTCGTCTTCACACCGCTCATCTTCACAATGCTTTCCGGTAATAATTTTATTTTATTTCATTGTACTTATATTCATAATTGTTTCAAAATGTGAAAATAATATGTTGTACTTAAATTCATAATTAATTGTTTGAAATATATTTTTAGGTAATTATATTCATAATTATTTAAATATATGACAAAAAAATTGAAAAATGTACCCGCATTCCGATTGTGTCAATATAGGAAAATAATTATTTATATTCATAATTGTTTCAATATGTGAAAATAATTAGTTGTACTTAAATTCATAATTGATTGTTTGAAATATATTTTATGGTTTTTATATTAATAATTATTTAAATATAAGACAAAATTTTAAAAATATGTACCAGCATCACAATTGTTTCAAAATGTGAAAATAATATGTTGTACTTAAAATTAATAATTAATTGTTTGAAATATATTTTTAGGTAATTATATTCATGATTGTTTAAATATATGACAAAAAAATTGAAAAAGTACCCGCATTCCGATTGTGTCAATATATGAAAATAAATATTTATATTCATAATTGTTTCAATATCTGAAAATAATTAGATGTAATTAAATTCATAATTGATTGTTTGAAATATATTTTATGATTTTTAAATTCATAATTATTTTAAAATATGACAAAATTTTAAAAATATGTACCGTCATCATAATTGTTTAAAAATTTGAAAATAATATGTTGTACTTAAATTCATAATTAATTGTTTGAAATACATTTTTAGGTAATTATATTCATAATTATTTAAATATATGACAAAAAAATTGAAAAATATACCCACATTCTAATTGTGTCAATATATGATAATAATTATTTATATTCATAATTGTTTCAATATGTGAAAATAATTAGTTGTACTTAAATTCATAATTGATTGTTTGAACTATATTTTATGATTTTTATATTCCTAATTATTTAAAAATATAACAAAATTTTAAAAATATGTACCAGCATCATAATTGTTTCAAAATGTAAAAATAATATGTTGTACTTAAATTCATAATTAATTGTTTAAAATATATTATTAGGTAATTATATTAAAAATTATTTGAATAAATGACAAAAAAATTGACAAATGTACCCGCATTCCGATTGTGTCAATATATGAAAATAATTATTTATATTCATAATTGTTTCAATATGTGAAAATAATTAGTTGTACTTAAATTCATAATTGATTGTTTGAAATATATTTTATGGTTTTTATATTTATCATTATTTAAATATAAGACAAAATTTTAAAAATATGTACCAGCATCACAATTGTTTCAAAATGTGAAAATAATATGTTGTACTTAAAATTAATAATTAATTGTTTGAAATATATTTTTAGGTAATTATATTCATGATTGTTTAAATATATGACAAAAAAATTGAAAAAGTACCCGCATTCCGATTGTGTCAATATATGAAAATAAATATTTATATTCATAATTGTTTCAATATGTTAAAATAATTAGATGTACTTAAATTCATAATTGATTGTTTGAAATATATTTTATGGTTTTTAAATTCATAATTATTTTAAAATATGACAAAATTTTAAAAATATGTACCGTCATCATAATTGTTTAAAAATCTGAAAATAATATGTTGTACTTAAATTCATAATTAATTGTTTGAAATACATTTTTAGGTAATTATATTCATAATTATTTAAATATATGACAAAAAAATGGAAAAATATACCCACATTCTAATTGTGTCAATATATGATAATAATTATTTATATTCATAATTGTTTCCATATGTGAAAATAATTAGTTGTACTTAAATTCATAATTGATTGTTTGAACTATATTTTATGATTTTTATATTCCTAATTATTTAAAAATATAACAAAATTTTAAAAATATGTACCAGCATCATAATTGTTTCAAAATGTAAAAATAATATGTTGTACTTAAATTAATAATTAATTGTTTAAAATATATTATTAGGTAATTATATTAAAAATTATTTGAATAAATGACAAAAAAATTGAAAAATGTACCCGCATTCCGATTGTGTCAATATATGAAAATAATTATTTATATTCATAATTGTTTCAATATGTGAAAATAATTACTTGTACTTAAATTCATAATTGATTGTTTGAAATATATTTTATGGTTTTTATATTTATAATTATTTAAATATAAGACAAAATTTTAAAAATATGTACCAGCATCACAATTGTTTCAAAATGTGAAAATAATATGTTGTACTTAAAATTAATAATTAATTGTTTGAAATATATTTTTAGGTAATTATATTCATGATTGTTTAAATATATGACAAAAAAATTGAAAAAGTACCCGCATTCCGATTGTGTCAATATATGAAAATAAATATTTATATTTTTATTTGTTTCAATATGTGAAAATAATTAGATGTACTTAAATTCATAATTGATTGTTTGAAATATATTTTATTGTTTTTAAATTCATAATTATTTTAAAATATGACAAAATTTTAAAAATATGTACCGTCATCATAATTGTTTCAAAATCTGAAAATAATATGTTGTACTTAAATTCATAATTAATTGTTTGAAATACATATTTAGGTAATTATATTCATAATTATTTAAATATATGACAAAAAAATTGAAAAATATACCCACATTCTAATTGTGTCAATATATGATAATAATTATTTATATTCATAATTGTTTCAATATGTGAAAATAATTAATTGTACTTAAATTCATAATTGATTGTTTGAACTATATTTTATGATTTTTATATTTCTAATTATTTAAAAATATAACAAAATTTTAAAAATATGTACCAGCATCATAATTGTTTCAAAATGTAAAAATAATATGTTGTACTTAAATTCATAATTAATTGTTTAAAATATATTATTAGGTAATTATATTAAAAATTATTTGAATAAATGACAAAAAATTTGACAAATGTACCCGCATTCCGATTGTGTCAATATATGAAAATAATTATTTATATTCATAATTGTTTCAATATGTGAAAATAATTAGTTGTACTTAAATTCATAATTGATTGTTTGAAATATATTTTATGGTTTTTATATTTATAATTATTTAAATATAAGACAAAATTTTAAAAATATGTACCAGCATCACAATTGTTTCAAAATGTGAAAATAATATGTTGTACTTAAAATTAATAATTAATTGTTTGAAATATATTTTTAGGTAATTATATTCATGATTGTTTAAATATATGACAAAAAAATTGAAAAAGTACCCGCATTCCGATTGTGTCAATATATGAAAATAAATATTTATATTCATAATTGTTTCAATATGTGAAAATAATTAGATGTACTTAAATTCATAATTGATTGTTTGAAATATATTTTATGGTTTTTAAATTCATAATTATTTTAAAATATGACAAAATTTTAAAAATATGTACCGTCATCATAATTGTTTAAAAATCTGAAAATAATATGTTGTACTTAAATTCATAATTAATTGTTTGAAATACATTTTTAGGTAATTATATTCATAATTATTTAAATATATGACAAAAAAATGGAAAAATATACCCACATTCTAATTGTGTCAATATATGATAATAATTATTTGTATTCATAATTGTTTCCATATGTGAAAATAATTAGTTGTACTTAAATTCATAATTGATTGTTTGAACTATATTTTATGATTTTTATATTCCTAATTATTTAAAAATATAACAAAATTTTAAAAATATGTACCAGCATCATAATTGTTTCAAAATGTAAAAATAATATGTTGTACTTAAATTCATAATTAATTGTTTAAAATATATTATTAGGTAATTATATTAAAAATTATTTGAATAAATGACAAAAAAATTGCAAAATGTACCCGCATTCCGATTGTGTCAATATATGAAAATAATTATTTATATTCATAATTGTTTCAATATGTGAAAATAATTACTTGTACTTAAATTCATAATTGATTGTTTGAAATATATTTTATGGTTTTTATATTTATAATTATTTAAATATAAGACAAAATTTTAAAAATATGTACCAGCATCACAATTGTTTCAAAATGTGAAAATAATATGTTGTACTTAAAATTAATAATTAATTGTTTGAAATATATTTTTAGGTAATTATATTCATGATTGTTTAAATATATGACAAAAAAATTGAAAAAGTACCCGCATTCCGATTGTGTCAATATATGAAAATAAATATTTATATTCATATTTGTTTCAATATGTGAAAATAATTAGATGTACTTAAATTCATAATTGATTGTTTGAAATATATTTTATTATTTTTAAATTCATAATTATTTTAAAATATGACAAAATTTTAAAAATATGTACCGTCATCATAATTGTTTAAAAATCTGAAAATAATATGTTGTACTTAAATTCATAATTAATTGTTTGAAATACATATTTAGGTAATTATATTCATAATTATTTAAATATAAGACAAAAAAATTGAAAAATATACCCACATTCTAATTGTGTCAATATATGATAATAATTATTTATATTCATAATTGTTTCAATATGTGAAAATAATTAGTTGTACTTAAATTCATAATTGATTGTTTGAACTATATTTTATGATTTTTATATTCCTAATTATTTAAAAATATAACAAAATTTTAAAAATATGTACCAGCATCATAATTGTTTCAAAATGTAAAAATAATATGTTGTACTTAAATTCATAATTAATTGTTTAAAATATATTATTAGGTAATTATATTAAAAATTATTTGAATAAATGACAAAAAAATTGACAAATGTACCCGCATTCCGATTGTGTCAATATATGAAAATAATTATTTATATTCATAATTGTTTCAATATGTGAAAATAATTAGTTGTACTTAAATTCATAATTGATTGTTTGAAATATATTTTATGGTTTTTATATTTATAATTATTTAAATATAAGACAAAATTTTAAAAATATGTACCAGCATCACAATTGTTTCAAAATGTGAAAATAATATGTTGTACTTAAAATTAATAATTAATTGTTTGAAATATATTTTTAGGTAATTATATTCATGATTGTTTAAATATATGACAAAAAAATTGAAAAAGTACCCGCATTCCGATTGTGTCAATATATGAAAATAAATATTTATATTCATAATTGTTTTAATATGTGAAAATAATTAGATGTTCTTAAATTCATAATTGATCGTTTGAAATATATTTTATGGTTTTTAAATTCATAATTATTTTAAAATATGACAAAATTTTAAAAATATTTACCGTCATCATAATTGTTTCAAAATCTGAAAATAATATGTTGTACTTAAATTCATAATTAATTGTTTGAAATACATTTTTAGGTAATTATATTCATAATTATTTAAATATATGACAAAAAAATTGAAAAATATACCCACATTCTAATTGTGTCAATATATGATAATAATTATTTATATTCATAATTGTTTCAATATGTGAAAATAATTAGTTGTACTTAAATTCATAATTGATTGTTTGAACTATATTTTATGATTTTTATATTCCTAATTATTTAAAAATATAACAAAATTTTAAAAATATGTACCAGCATCATAATTGTTTCAAAATGTAAAAATAATATGTTGTACTTAAATTCATAATTAATTGTTTAAAATATATTATTAGGTAATTATATTAAAAATTATTTGAATAAATGACAAAAAAATTGAAAAATGTACCCGCATTCCGATTGTGTCAATATATGAAAATAATTATTTATTTTCATAATTGTTTCAATATGTGAAAATAATTAGTTGTACTTAAATTCATAATTGATTGTTTGAAATATATTTTATGGTTTTTATATTCATAATTATTTAAAAATATGACAAAATTATAAAAATATGTACCGGCATCATAATTGTTTCAAAAATGTGAAAATAATATGTTGTGCTTAGATTCATAAGTAACTGTATGAAATATATTTTTAGGTAATTATATTCATAATTATTTAAATATTTGATAAAAAATTTGAAAAATGTACCCGTATTTCGATTGTGTCAATATAAGAAAATAATTATTTCTATTCATAATTGTTTCAATATGTGAAAATAATTAGTTGTACCTAAATTCATAATTGATTGTTTGAAATATATTTTATGGTTTTTATATTTATAATTATTTAAATATAAGACAAAATTTTAAAAATATGTACCAGCATCACAATTGTTTCAAAATGTGAAAATAATATGTTGTACTTAAAATTAATAATTAATTGTTCGAAATATATTTTTAGGTAATTATATTCATGATTGTTTAAATATATGACAAAAAAATTGAAAAAGTACCCGCATTCCGATTGTGTCAATATATGAAAATAAATATTTATATTCATAATTGTTTCAATATGTGAAAATAATTAGATGTACTTAAATTCATAATTGATTGTTTGAAATATATTTTATGGTTTTTAAATTCATAATTATTTTAAAATATGACAAAATTTTAAAAGTATGTACCGTCATCATAATTGTTTCAAAATCTGAAAATAATATGTTGTACTTAAATTCATAATTAATTGTTTGAAATACATTTTTAGGTAATTATATTCATAATTATTTAAATATTTGACAAACAAATTGAAAAATATACCCACATTCTAATTGTGTCAATATATGATAATAATTATTTATATTCATAATTGTTTCAATATGTGAAAATAATTAGTTGTACTTAAATTCATAATTGATTGTTTGAACTATATTTTATGGTTTTTATATTCCTAATTATTTAAAATATAACAAAATTTTAAAAATATGTACCAGCATCATAATTGTTTCAAAATGTAAAAATAATATGTTGTACTTAAATTCATAATTAATTGTTTGAAATATATTATTAGGTAATTATATTAAAAATTATTTGAATAAATGACAAAAAAATTGAAAAATGTACCCGCATTCCGATTGTGTCAATATATGAAAATAATTATTTATATTCATAATTGTTTCAATATGTGAAAATAATTAGTTGTACTTAAATTCATAATTGATTGTTTGAAATATATTTTATGGTTTTTATATTCATAATTATTTAAAAATATGACAAAATTTTAAAAATATGTACCGGCATCATAACTGTTTCAAAAATGTGAAAATAATATGTTGTACTTAGATTCATAAGTAATTGTGTGAAATATATTTTTAGGTAATTATATTCATAATTATTTAAATATTTGATAAAAAAATTTGAAAAATGTACCCGCATTTCGATTGTGTCAATATAAGAAAATAATTATTTCTATTCATAATTGTTTCAATATGTGAAAATAATTAGTTGTACTTAAATTCATAATTGATTGTTTGAAATATATTTTATGGTTTTTATATTCATAATTATTTAAATATATGACAAAATTTTAAAAATATGTACCGGTTTCATAATTCTTTCAAAATGTGAAAATAATATATTGTACGTAAATTCATAATTAATATTTTGAAATATATTTTTTGTAATTATATTCATAATTATTTAAATATATGACAAAAAATTAAAAAATGTACCTGCATTTCGATTGTGTCAATATATGAAAATAATTATTTATATTCATAATTGTTTCAATATGTGAAAATAATTAGTTGTACTTAAATTCATAATTGATTGTTTGAAATATATTTTATGGTTTTTATATTCATAATTATTTAAATATATAAAAAAAAATTGAAATTATGTACAGGCATTCCGATTGGACAAGGACTATCCATTCAAAATCTACGAATTGAACAATATACAAATTTTGTTAATACCATAAATGAATTTTTCCCAGAAATTCATATACAGAGATTTACCAGTACGGGAATTCCAGTTTCTGACCTTCAAAAATACATAGAAAATTTTGTCAAGGTTGAACCTTTACCAGATTATATGTCCCCAATCATAGCTCGGGCATTTTGGTTCTATGTATTTGGGAGTGTATTTTTTCCAAATGATCACTCCACTTCCAACCTCGATTTTTTACATTATCTGGAGGATATTCCTGCCATCGGCACATACTACAGGTGTTCGGCTATTTAAGCCCATATTTTATGGTCTTTGGCCAAAGTCAGTCGACGATCGTTGACTAGCGTTGAATGCATGTGGCAAATACTCGAGGTATATTTTCGTTTCATCTTATTTCATGAAATTTATGTTTCATTACAATATATGTCAACTTATTCTAATGAATTAAATTTATTGACAAATTTTGCAGTATTTACATCACGAGTACATGGCCACGGCATGTCCTATTCTCGTCGATTCGTCCATCGATGCGTGGCCCCGCATATTTCGTTGGTCGAGGGAGAACAGAAAGAAAGTAAAGGGAGCACAGCGGTTTAACATCTCAAGCAGTCAACATCAGCTTGAGATGCGGTCACCCGAGTCCATTATATGGCAGCCATACGAGACTTCTGTCTACCGTGACCCTGATGTCATCTTATATGGTAGTGAGATATCGGGGTTACGAATGATTTTTTGGGATCCCTTATTTAAGGGTTTTTGGTACTTGGGTGATCGGGCCATCCGAAAATTGACTGGGCGGATATGTATAGCAGACAACCCACCATCAAGTTTGTGTTGTGTCTCAGAACACGAATTCCAATTAGCTGCAACCTAAAATTGGCCTATTGCAAATGAACACATAAGAGATGTGTCATAAGAAGAGTATAATACATATTGGAAGGCAGTAGCACTCGGGCCATTACTACCGTCGATTGCCAGATATGTTAATGTAGATTTGATTGGAGTTGGTTCTGTGGCACCTTCGACGTGGCGAATCCCGTAAGCACCAGCATCAACAAATGATCCGCATGTGTATGTGACACAGTTCTCTATGGGTGGTTCTACACACGTCCAACCACCGAGGTAGAATTAGAAGGTTGATGTAGGCCTACCGGAGGGGGCTTCATATACTATAGATGTCCCGAGACCTGAGTTTTCAACCAACGCACCTCCAGCTCAATCTTTGACGCAATTAGAATGGCGTAAGTCCTACGTCGAGGCAGCAGATAACATTCGAGGTCTCCGTCATTTAATATTACACGAGACACGTCAGTGAGAGGATCAACTCAAAGCACGTGATGACTGCATTTATGAGTTGGAGCGTAGACTAGCACGTTTTACTATGCCTAGTCGTGGGTTTGAGGAGGGTGGTACTAGTTCTAGTCGTCCTAGCGCTTACAGACCACACCTAGCCCCACCCTCTGACCCGGTCCCGACATATGAGGTGCAACAAGGTTGGGGTAATTTAGTTGGGTCTGACCCTTACACGGGTTCACATGCATATTTAGGTGCGGATTTTGAGTTCGGCCCGGGGCGCCAGTGATGCATAATGTACTATTGAAAAATGTTCTGAATAATTTTGTATTGTTGTCCTAATTTAATTGTGATGATAAATGTTATGATGTATAATGTCTCATATTTATGAAAAATGTTATGATGTATAATGTCTCATATTTATTTTCATTTATTACACATTGAATAATGACAAAAATATTATTGCACTAATGAAATATATGGTTTTACTATAATCATCAAAACAATTATTATGATTGGACTTTATCATTTGTTATTAGTATTGAAATAATGATTTAAGTAGTAAAAAAAATAATACATGATCAAAATGATTATTAGGAGTATGTGTTCAAACGCTTAGGTCGAACCTAGTAGAAGTATAAAAATATGGTTTCCCATCGCGCACTAAACATTTAGGTAAGTAAGATTTTTGCGTATCGGAATCAACATATTCTTCGTTGTAGTTTGATATATTTGTTTCGTACTCTTCCCCATCATTTTCATATATGCATTCCGAAAAGTAATCATAACCGGAATTGGTGTAGTCGAAAATATCGTTATCTGATGCCAACGTAGAGTCGTTATATATGTTAATTAATTGTTCTTGAATGTGATGACCTGATAGCATCGCGCGTTGTGCTTTATGATAACATTATAGGCGCCTCTCCATCTGTCATATCTCTTCCTCCAATAAATCAAGACAAAACATATCCGCTTCTTAGGCATATGAAATTGGCAAAAGTGCGGCAGCCCAATTTTTTGGCACGGATATGTGATGGTAATGGAAAAGCACCTCCAGGTCACACATTTCATCATATTTATCTGGCCATGTGAGGTGTTCCCAAGGATACACTAATCCGTCGTTAGGTTCCGAATTGGGAGAGATTATGAATATATAACCAAAGTCATTGAGAAAACGTCGAGAAGTATCAATTGGATGAAACAACCCACCCTTTTGGAAACGATTAAATTCCATAATCAAGTATAAATTGGTATTTGGGGAATTTTCCTAAATAGTAATTTTTGGGATTTTCGAGGATTAAATGATTTTCGATGGATGTTGTGATTATTTTGGGACTATATAGGTCGAAATATTTTAATTTTATGTTGCCATTGAGTAAAGCGACACGAGGTGAGATTTAATTTGGAAAACCCCCATTAAGTCGTGTGGGGTTGAAATAGTGAGTTGAAGTCAAGTACCTCGGATGGGAATTTTGACTACGCCATGAGTCTTGGAATGGCCGAGATAGTCAGAAAAGAGTGTCCGATTGTCGAAATTGAGTTCCGGGAAATTTCAGAGTTAAACGGGTTTGTAATCGAGTAAACAAGTCGTTTTTGGGTTTTAAGGGTTAAAACCCTTTTCTCCTTATAAAAGGAGGAAGAGAGGGAGAAAAAAAAGAGAGAAAGAAATAAGATATAAGAGAGGGAAGAGAGAGAGGAGGAAGAAAAGAGGAGAAAAGGGGGAGATTCCGGCCAGCCTCCGTGGGATTCGGCTCGAGGACGTCAGATTTTATCCACGAGGCAAGTGTTTACTTGCTTTATTTAATTTTTGCATAAATATCTCATACCGTAGTTTGGTATAATCAAACCCAAAACATTTTGGGTTGGGTTTTCATGGATAAAACGAGTTTTCGGGAGTTAAAACGAATAAACCCCTAAAATTTTATAATTGGAGAAACTTAGGTTTTAACCTAAATTATTTGGTGTTTTCGGGTTCTAGGACATTTAGAACCCGTATTATAAGTGTATTTGTTGTTGGTTGGAGTTGTAGGCCGTTGGGTGAGGAAATGGAAGCTTTGGGGAAGCTTCCATGGCTGAAACAACTTCTCGGAGAAGAAGTTGCCCGCCATGATCGATCGATCGACCCTTGCTGAAAATAGGAAATTCTTCTAAGGTGTTTTGGATGGGATAAATTCAAATTCACATTGCCTGGAGGCTAATTATGGATTATTATAAGGGACCCTTTAGGAGTATATGGTCCTCCAATTGAGGAAATCTAGGAGGGCAGGGTGAGGGTTTTAATGTATAACCCTTAAACTATATTTTCGAGGAAAATAGAAGAGTTGATACGTTAAGATGTTGGGGTACCTAAAATAGGGTGGGGTTCCCTAAATGATTAATTGGACGAGATGTATTCCTTGGGTTCATGGAAATCAAATCCATAACCCAATAAATTTAAGGTTGTTCGGGAGAGATAAATCCCGAGGATATTTCTAGTAGGCATATAGGCCTATATAATTATGCGTATAGAAAGCATAATTATATCGATTACTGTTGAGTGTACCCTAGGATATACTTAGAATAATTTGGGGATATAGATATGTACATTCACTTAGAGTGAATTGGTAATTGGATACATCCAATAATATTCTTAGAGATGATTAAGGTATTTATTAGTTATAAAAGTAAGGGAAATATTTTGGGTATAGTATCATGCTTATATGAATGCATGATTATGATTCTTGGAGCGAATCTTTCGGATTATTGGTCATCGTTAGATGAGATTGGCAAATATGACCATTCATATATATTCGGGGAGGAATATATAGTATGTGTATATACTATGTGAATAAAGTATATATATGATATGATGTAAATGATTTTGGAAATATAAAAACGAATGTTTTCAAAATGGAAAAGAAAAGATTTTCATAATTAATAAAATTATGGTTACACACCTCCCTAAATCTCTATCATAAGGGAAGTTGCGTGCGTATGGTGATGCCCCCTGGCTAATGAATGCAGGGTGGATATAGTCCTAGGCCATATGGCGATTATATTTTACTGCGCTAGTTAGGAGATTATGGGTTTGGTCTTGACTATCCCGCAGGCATATGGACGCTTCCCGACGTTGTTTGGTTCCCAGGTTGTCTTGTTTGATGGGCCCTGGAAGATGATAGCCATTTAGGGGCGTGTCCAGTGGGGAAACCTGGCGGGGCAGTCTTAGATTTGTTAAAGCATTTTATGAGAATAAAATGGCTTTAAATACATTTCCTGGATGGAAGAAGGGAAATGGGATAAATGATTGGTTTCAGATACATTTCCCGGATGGAAGAAGTGAAATGGAAGCATATGATATGGTAAAAGCATTTTAATGATAATAGAAATGACTTTTAAATACATTTCCTGGATATAAGAAGGGAAATGGGATGTTTTAAAATGGAAAAGCATTTTTATGATAATAAAACTAGCTTTTAAAAAGTTACATGATGTGTTAAAGAAATTCAGGATAATGAATTGGCTTTTAAATATATTTCCTGGATATAAGAAGAGCACTAGAAAGTTTTGATAGGAGTATAGAATACACCTCAGTCCGGGAGGTAGATCCGGATGTATATTGAAATATGAATATATATATATATATATATATATATATGGATAAATTGGGTGTCGAGGGTCTAATGGATCCCGATGATCGACCTTGAGTAGTGTATCGGGGGGGGGGGGGGGGGGGTTCCTTGTTTGGATTTCTCTCTGCGAGACACCCCACGCACGAATATGGCATTGTGTTGAGACTAGGGAAGTTTAATCCTTAGTGCTCTAATATTAATATTTCTTATATGATGTATATATATATACACATTACGTACTTAGGGTCTGATGGATCTCGATGATCGACCTTGCCGCGTAGTAGTGTATCGGGTGGGTTCCTTGTTTGGATTTCACTTTGCGAGACACCCCACACACGAACATGGCTTAGTGTTTAGATTGGAGAGAAGTTTAGCCCTTAGTACATTACTTGGACTATCAAGGGTTGATAGTAGTCGGGTGATAGACTAGTTTAGCAGGGTAGCTTGACTAGGATGTTTAGATGGATGCGCTAGGAGTGCACTGTTAGAAGAGAGGTGAGGGGTATCTCATGGGTGCGCGATACCAAACTTAAATATGAGATAAAATATTTTTCTAAAAATAAAACATTTACGCACTTGCAAAAAAATTTCAAACTCGGGCTCTCACCCGTTTATCTACGTTTCCTCTTTTGTTATATATATATATATATATATATATATATATATATATAGGTGTCCAGACACAGGGACGCCTGGATGACACTCCTTTCTAGCCAGACGTCAACTGCAGCAGCTGTGGATGCGTGCAGGTTTTTGATAGCCGCTTCAATTCTTGTACTCTAGATAGGAGGTATTGTATAAACATTCGGGCCAAGGGTCCAATTGCATTTATTTATTCTTTTAGTACAACATTCGATATGGTTGTATAATTTTGACCGAGTGTTCGGTTATTCTATTTCATTTCAGTTTCATTTACACAAAAACTGTGTGGATATTTTAATTATTTTCATTTAAAAAGAGTATTTAAGTAAAATTTTGACACCGGCCTAATAGGTTATTAGTAATTAAATGGACTTTCGACAGTGATGCTAAGAATGAGCCATATGAGACTCCTGTCATAATTTGATATAGGAGTGATCGCCCGGTATTTTATTAGGCACGGTGTCACATATGGTATCAGAGAATCAAGTTATAGTGTCCTTAGGAATCTCTGCAGACGTACTACGCTTTTAGCGTTGCTCTCGATTTGTTATAGAGCCTCAGGATTAGGATTTTTTATTTTTCTTATGAGATTTTGTTCTCCTACCATATTATAAGATTATAGTAATCTTTTACGCGCTCGTTTCAGATTCTTGTGCAACGTATGGATGGCAGCAAGAGGTGAGGCTTAGATGGAGCAGCTAGTAGAATTTAGGAATGTGGATCATAGTATAGGTCACTTCCTTTGCGGTGTTTACTAAGGATTGTCTCAACGACTACTAAAGTATAGTAGTTATGAGTACCGTAGTACAGCCATAGTAGAGTGTGGTACTAAAGTTGAATTTCCTAATAAAGTAAGGATTCGAAAGGGACCTTACAGATAGTTTTAACCGTGAGTCCCCATGGTTCAACAAGAATGAAAAGAATACTATTTTTGGGAATTATTCACCTAAGGGTCGGCCAGAGGCCGACAGTGAATAAAGAGTGATATGGAGAAGCGAACCCTGTGCCTAGGTGAGGTAGGTACAACAAAGTGAGAGTCCTTCAGTGGAATGACGGGCTCATTATAAAAGTGTTGTTAACACTTATGAAGAATGTGTGTATCTGTAGACCCAGTTGGTGGAAATCCACCCGGGAAATTTGTTGAAATAAGGAATTTCCTTTTGACAAAGAAGTTAAGAGGATTAGTAAGGTGATTGTGAAGAGCGAGATTATAGAGTCAGATGGTGTTGACAAGTTTATCAAGGTCAGGAAGGCCAGTGATGAATCTAGTAATGTGGAGTGTGGGGACACACGGTTAGTCCTTTACCGGTAGGAATAAAGGAAAAGATTAGGGTGCCTAGATGGGTCCTAGAGTTAAGAAATGTTGGTAAGAGATGTGGCTAGATGAAGTTGTGGTGTTCGATAGCCCTATACTCGTGTGTGTAATTTGAGCTTTGTGGTGGTATCGATAACATTATATAATGTATGCCTATGTGTTTTCTGCGGTAGCAAAATTTTAGTTTCCTTCATTCGCCATAAAGGCGGGTGTTTATATATTTTATATACATATATATCTGGTTTGGGATACTCGTTTTATATGTCTATACGAGTATGGTAATATGGTGAGTATATAATGGTATTATTGGAGCGATAGCAGGCTAAGGATGGCAAGACTATCGTGTCCGTAGTTCTTGGAGGGAACATGTTGTTGTTACGATATCTCACCTAGATACAAGTTGAGTTCGCCTTTATTGATGTGGGTAAATGGAACCTCGATGAGCAGAGGCTCTATTATTATGATATGAGTGCATGGAAACCTTATAGATATAATTTAAGGCCCACAGGATTCTTGTTGAGATGTAAGATTAAGTTCATTGTTGGTTTGCGCGAAGACTGAATATTCGTACTAGCGCTAGGTGGGGTGACTCTTAGTTAGAGATAGGAGTTCAGACCACCTTTTATCGAGAAGGGATAGGAGTATCCTGATTGCATGTTCGAAATAACGGACCTCCATGGCCGATAATGTTAAGTAGGAGTGTGTGGAGGGGTTCCTCGTTTGGATTTTGCTTTGCGAGACGCTCCACACATGAATCTTAGCGGCGTCGGGAGTGGAGAGATGTTATAGGATGCAAGGATGCTGGTTTCGTTGAAAGGTCTTATAGTGTGGATGAACCACTATAAACTATGAGCCATATGATAATGGTATGCTTATGGAAATATTGTCCTATAAAAAGGCACTAAAGTGGTCCTCTCCCCACAAGTAGTTGGGTTAAGTTGGACTTAGACAAA
Organism: Sambucus nigra; assembly: GCA_949130495.1. Classification (NCBI taxonomy): domain Eukaryota; kingdom Viridiplantae; phylum Streptophyta; class Magnoliopsida; order Dipsacales; family Adoxaceae; genus Sambucus; species Sambucus nigra. Next base: position 524,816,432 of record OX422209.1, read on the forward strand.
TTGATTTGAGGATTATGGCCAGGCCTCAATGAAAAGGCAAACTTTGAGGAAATATGATTCGATATGATGTTTGTAGTGCTCCTTCAGAGATTGGGCACTTTGATTTGTTAGATTTCCTTTCGTATGGGCGGAAGGATAGAATAGTAGAAATACGTTAGTAGTTTAGCATGGTAGGATTTAGGACGTCCCACTGGTGTGCCTTAGGTCGCTATATCTCGATGACCGACAACGCGAGGGAGTAATGTAATGAGAGGGTTCCTTATTTGGATTTCGCTTTTGCGAGACGTCCCACGCATGAAACCAAGCAAATGTTGGAAGTTGAGAGAGGCCTTGGGCACTAGGGACATATTTAGACTATCGTTTCGCATAGGTAGGGTAATGTTTAGACCGTAACATTATTAGGATGAAGGTTCGATAGAGTTAGTGGCGCCGAGGTTAGGAGAATTGCATTTCGCGAGTTGGGAGAACCCATATGTGGGTATTACACCGAGGAAAGGAGACCCTCATTTAGGGAGAGTGTTATGTGTCCAACGTTCGAACTGGATGTGCAGATGTGCACAGGTTAGAAAGGTGTATGGGCACCTTGGTGAGATGGTTTTATATACCGCCTAAAATAGGATGGGCGTAGTATATAAAGTTGAAATTCATGCTGAGAGGCATTATAGATAATGGGTACAATGTGACGTTATTATAGTCACTTTACGATCGCGGTAGTCGTATAGCATATGGTTGGGAACCATTGGGTTAGTATCGTTCCCCTTAATGTATTAGGATTTGGAGTGATCCTAGTTTGGTGGTGTAGGTTGTACCTAAATTTCGAGGACGAAATTCCGTTGTAAGGGGGGGGGGGGGGGAGTATGTAACAACCCGCCCTTTTGGAGACGATTAAATTCCATAATTAAGTATAAATTGGAATTTGTGGAATTTTCCTAAATAGTAATTTTGGGATTTTTGAGGATTATATGATTTTCGATGGATGTTGTGATTATTTTGGGACTATATAGGTCGAAATATTTTAATTATATGTCGCCATTGAGTAAAGCGACACGAGGTGAGATTTAATTTGGAAAAACCCCCATTAAGTCATGTGGGGTTGAAATAGTGAGTTGTGGTCAAGTACCTCATATGGGAATTTCGACGGTGCCATGAGTCTCAGAATGGCCGAGATAGTTGAAAAAGAGTGTCCGATTGTCAAAATTGAGTTCCGAGTAATTTTAGAGTTAAACGGGCTTGTAATCTAGTAAACGAGTCGTTTTTGGGTTTTAAGGGTTAAAATACTTTTCTCCTTATAAAAGGAGGAAGAGAGGGAGAGAAAAAAAGAGAAAGAAAGAAGAGAGAAGAGAGGGAAGAGAGAGGAGGAAGAAAAGAGGAGAAAAGAGGGAGATTTCGGCCAGACTCCGCGGAATTCGGCTCGAGGACGTCGGATTTATCCAGAAGGCAAGTGTTTACTTGCTTTATTTAATTTTTGCATAAATATCTCATACCGTAGTTTGGTATAATCAAACCCTAAAGATTTTGGGCTGGGGTTTCGTGGATAAAATGGGTTTTCGGGAGTTAAAACGAATAAACCCCTAAAATTTTATAATTGGAGAAACTTAGGTTTTAACCTAAATTATTTGGTGATTTCGGGTTCTAGGACGTTTAGAACACGTATTATAAGTGTATTTGTTGTTGGTTGGAGTTATAGGCCGTTGGGTGAGTATATGGAATCTTGGGGGAAGCTTCCATGGCTGAAACAGCTTCTCGGAGAAGAAGCTGCCCGCCTTGATTGATCGATCGATTATGGGGGTTCAATCGATCGATCATGGGGGTTCGATCGATCGAAGCCATCGATCGATCGACAGCCATGCGTCGATCGATCGACCCCTACTGAAAGTAGGCAATTCTTCTAGGGTGTTTTGGATTGGATAGATTCCAATTCACATTGCTTGGAGACTAATTATGGGTTATTATGAGGGACCCTTTAGGAGTATATGGTCCACCAATTGAGGAAATCTAGGAGGGCAGGGTGAGGGTTTTAATGTATAACCCTTAAACTATATTTTGAGGAAAATAGAATAGTAGATAAGTTAAGATGTTGGGGTCCCTAAAATAGGGTGGGGTTCCCTAAATGATTAATTGGATGAGATGTAGTCCTTGGGTTCATGGAAATGAAATCCATAACCCATTAAATTTAAGGTTGTTCGGAAGAGATAAATCGCGAGGATTTTTCTAGTAGGCATATAGGCCTATATAATTATGCGTATAGAAAGCATAATTATATCGATTACTGTTGAGTGTACCCTAGGAGATACTTAGGATAATTTGGGGATATAGATATGTACATTCACTTAGAGTGAATTGGTAATTGGAGACATCAAATAATACCCTTAGAGATGATTAAGGTATTTATTAGTTATAAAAGTAAGGAAAATACTTTGGGTATAGTATCATGCTTATGTGAATGCATGATTATGATTCTTGGAGAGAATCTTTCGGATTATTGGTCATCGCTAGATGAGATTGGCAAATATGGCCATTCATATATATTCGAGAAGGAATATATAATATGTGTATATACTATGTGAATAAAGTATATATATGATATGATGTAAATGATTTTGGAAATATAAAAACAAATGTTTTCAAAATGGAAAAGAAAAGATTTTCATAATTAATAAAAATAGAGTTACACACCTCCCTAAATCGCTATCATAAGGGAAGTTGCGTGCGTATTGTGATGCCCCCTGGCTAATGAATGCAGGGTGGATATAGTCCTAGGCCATATGGCGATTATATTTTACTGCTTTGGATAGGAGATTCTAGGTGTGGTCTTGACTATCCCGCAGGCATATGGCCGCTTCCCGACGTTGTTAGGTTCCTAGGTTATCTTGTATGATGGGCCCTGGATAATAATAGCCATTTTGGGCGCATTTAGTGGGGAAATCCGGAGGGGCGGTCTTAGATTTGTTAAAGCATTTTATGATAATAAAATGGCTTTAAATACATTTCCTGGATGGAAGAAGGGAAATGGGATAAATGATTGGCTTCGGATACATTTCCCGGATGGAAGAAGGGAAATGGAAGCATATGATATGGTAAAAGCATTTTTATAATAATAGATATGGCTTTTAAATACATTTCCTAGATATAAGAAGGGAAATAGGATGTTTTAAAATGGAAAAGCATTTTTATGATAATAAAACTGTCTTTTAAAAAGTTACATGATGTGTTAAAGCAATTCATGATAATTAATTGGCTTTTAAATATATTTCCTAGATATAAGAAGGGAAATAGAAAGTTTTGAAAGGAGTATAGTTTACACCTCTGTCCGGTAGGTAGATCCGGATGTATATTTTAATATGAATATATATATATATATATATATATATATATATATATATATATATATATATATATATATATATCTGTGTGTGTGTGTGTGTGTGTGTGTGTGTGTGTGTGGATAAATTGGGTGCCGAGGGTCTAATGGATCCCGATGATCGACCTTGCCGCATAGTAGTGTATCGGGCGGGTTCCTTGTTTGGATTTCTCTCTGTGAGACACCCCATGCATGAATATGGCATTGTGTTGAGACTAGGGAGAAGTTTAATCCTTAGTGCTCTAATATTAATATTTCTTATATGATGTGTGTGTTTATATATATATATATACGTTACGTACTAAGGGTCTGATGGATCTCGATGATCGACCTTGTCGCGTAGTAGTGTATCGGGGGGGGGGGTGTTCCCTGTTTGGATTTCACTTTGCGAGACACCCCACGCACGAACATGGCTTAGTGTTGAGATTGGGGAGAAGTTTAGCCCTTAGTACATTACTTGGGCTCTCTAAGGTTGATAGTAGTCGGGTGATAGACTAGTTTAGCAGGGTAGCTTGACTAGGATGTTTAGAGGTATGCGCTAGGAGTGCATTGTTAGAAAAGAGGTGAGGGGTATCTCATGGGAGTGCGATACCAAACTTAAATATGAGATAAAATATTTTTCTAAAAATAAAGCATTTATGCACTTGCAAAATATTTTCAAACTCGGGCTCTGACCCGTTTATCTACTTTTCCTCTCTTGCTATATATATATATATATATATATATATATATATATATATATATATATATATATATATATATTATATAGGTGTCCAGACACAGGGATGCCTGAATGGCACTCCTTTCGAGTCAGACGTCAGCTGCAGCAGCTGTGGATGCGTGCAGGTTTTTGATAGCCGCTTCCATTCTTGTACTCTAGATAGGAGGTATTGTATAAACATTCGAGCCAATGGTCCAATTGCATTTATTTATTCTTTTAGTACTGCATTCGATATGGTTGTATAATTTTGATCGAGTGTTCGGTTATTCTATTTCATTTCAGTTTCATTTACGCAAAAACTGTGTGGATATTTTAATTATCTTCGTTTAAAAAGAGTAGTTAAGTAAAATTTTGGCACCGAACTAATAGGTTATTAGTAATTAAATCGACTTTCGACAGTTATGCTAAGAATGATCCATATGAGACTCCTGTCATAATTTGATATAGGAGTGATCGCCCGGTATTTTATTAGGCGGGATGTCACATTGGATTGTAAATGGATGAATAGTAGGGAGATGAAGCCATTTTTGAAATAGAAGACAATGGTAGATAAATTTTTTTTGCAATCCTTCTAATTTATTTATAGTTAATTTTAAACCTTTGAAGTTATAATTTTATTTTAGAATGGTAAAAATATTTATAATAATACAATGGCACACATACCAATGGAAAAGATAAATTATAAAGGCACAATAATAACTTGCAGATGATTGTAGTTATCACATAGTAAAGATAAATTAACTATATATAAAGTAGTTATCATACAGTAACTTGACATACAACATATCGACAACCTGAAGAACCTGAACCCAAAATGTAGCACACTTAGCAATAGCAAGATAAAATCTGTAGCACACTTACCAAGATAAAATCTGTAGCATATACCAAAATGTGATTATCATACAATATATTTACATACGGTAAATTACATACACATTCAATCCAAAAGGACACAGATATTATTGGCGATGAACGAGCGCACTGATCTATATAATTTTGTATTGCACACTTACCAATAGGACACATAAATTTACATTTTACCTATATTATTTGTAGCACACTTATCTGCAGCACACTTACCTATATAAGATTTTACCTATAATTATAAATACATGTGTACCGTAAAACTATACAGGTAGAGTATAATATTTCATCTACATCTAAATCAATTTGTAACCACATTATATCATGGACTCCTCTAGTTCTAGCGATGAGGGACGGAATCTTTTGCTCCAAAATGCACAATTTAATGAAGGTGGATCATTCGATGATTCAAACGAGCAAACGATTATTATGATATGGAGATTACCTGGTGGTGTGCGGAAAAAAATATAATTCGCGATGGAAAAGAAATCAAAACGAGACGTCGAGTGAATCATAGGAGACAAACGGAATATGCAACACTATGGGAAGATTACTTTAGGTAATATAAGGTATATAACGAGTATCTTTTCCGAATGAGATTCAGGATGCGGTATAGTGTTTTCAATCGCATCCTTGATTTTGTTTGCCTTTATGATAACTACTTTATTCAGAAGAATGATGCTTGCGGTTGTCTAGGTTTAAGCTCTCATCAAAAAGTGTTGGGGGCAATTCGACTGTTAGCTAATGGGGGTTCCCATGACGTGTGGTCTGAGCCGTACGCTGTGAGTGAAACCACTCTATTAGAAATTGTTATTAGATTTACAGGGGAAATTGTATGAATTTTCAGTCCCCAGTACGGCAGAAATCAGACACAAGGCGACGTTACAAGGTTAATCGAACAAAATGCAAATAGAGGTTCCCCAGGAATGCTGGGCAGCATTGATTGCATGCACTGGCATTGGAAAAATTTCCCCACAGCATGGCACGCTCAATATAGTGGAAGTAAAGAGTCACCTACTATAATCCTTGAAGCGGTTGCCTCGTACGACCTTTGGATTTGGAAATCGTTCTTTGGTGTGTCTGGTTCTTGCAACGATTTAAATGTATTGCACTGGTTTAACGTATTCCAGGAATTGCGCAATGGAAGGGAAGCTCCCATTAATTACACTATTAATGGAGATTCATACGACATGGGGTACTACCTTGGTGATGGCATTTACCCTGCCTAAGCTATAATAGTTAAAACTTTTAGAAACCAACAAGGGATTAAACAAAAACAGAAATTATTTTGCAAGTACCAAGAAGAGTGTAGAAAAGATGTTGAATGAGCTTTTGGTGTACTATAAGCCCGATTCACTTTTGTTCGGGAACCCTAAAAATTATGGAATAGGGCATCACTATCAACTATAATGAAATCTTGCATTATAATGCACAATATGATTATTGACGATAAACGTAGAGATTGTCCATGGAAAAATGAACACGAACAGAATGATGTAACACCTCATATTTTGAGGCTACAAACTTATTTCTATGACTACCTCACTCGGGATGCAAAGATAAGAGATGCAACTAAACATCAACAGTTATAGAATGATTTAGTGGAGAACATTTGGAACACCCATGGTGATGAAATGGTGGGTTTAAGATATGTTAATGTATTTCTGTTATTAATTGTGGCTATTCGGTTTATTAGTTACATTTTCAATTCTTAATTATACGATTTTTAATTTGTAATTGTATGACTATTGTATTGAAAGTATAATTAATAAACAGTACTGGCATTACATATATTTAAACGTTGACATTTGATTTATTAAAATGCAAACTGGGTCAGTGTACATATACTGAAAGTAAATGATGAAAATAAAATAACGAGGATTCAATACAACTATAATAAATACTACTAGTCATTAATTGAACCGCTTGGACTTGACGTAGAGTTGGACGACCCGACATAGTTCGATTGTAACTCGAAAATCACAGCTTCGGTGGCAGTAACCATCGATGTTAGGTCGTTGAACCTTTTATAATGAAACTGCTTTTGCATATCATTCATAGTGTTCATATCTAGCTCCATGATGTACGACTGTTCTTGTCTTAGGCGCATGAGCTAATCTTGTTTTTTGGTGATCTGGTCTTATTTTTTGGCGAGTTGATCAACTCGCTTCATCTCGATGAACGCATCCATTTGAGAGTCAAATTTAACGGCACGATTATTCTTCCACTCTTGCTTGCTTTTAAACATTGCATTGAAGTCTTCGCAATGTTTGAGTACTGTCGTGTCACAATCCAAGATATCAGAACGCGCTCGTTGATGTGCACGTTGTTTCTCACCCTTCCTGCCTGGGGTCTATCCGATACGTCTCGTACCCTCGAAGTGTCATCTTCGCGTATAGGTGTAGGGCTGTCGTCGTTCCCCGCTGTGTTTTCCAAGTCAAATTTTGGTAAATATTTTAAAATTTGATAGCAGTTATCGAACGTAAAATGTTTGTTGCTTTTGACGTGGTACGTATCGCGTGCATTAGTAACCGCTTGGAATTCATTCGTCCCGCTTCCCATATTCTTCATTTGGTAAGAATGCTTTGCAATATATAACATTATTTGATGCGATATATGATTATAACGTGTTGATAGCATGAATCTCGTACGAGTAATTGTAACTCCATGCATGACGTTATACTCATCTTTCACAGTGTCCCAAAATGTGCCCGATGATATTTAATTTCCTTCAAAACTTCGAGCTGTATATTTTGCATAAATGGTACATAATACTTCGTCCTCAAAAGGAGTCATATTAGGTTGTCGAGGTGTACCGAAACTAATCGGTTGAGAGGAAGACATGTTCTCTGTAGAAATAAAATATATTAAGAATGGAAATAAGAAAATGGCACAGAGGAAATTATACTCTCAAAATTTATAAAGGGTGAGAATAAAAATTTGTGAGGAAGTTGGGTTGTATTTATATAGAAAAGTCTCCAACGGCGTTAGATTTACCAAGCGGTAAAAAGAACTTCCTACGAACTTCTTTTGTTCGGAGGAATTCTTACGAGCTTTTGAAGTTCGTAGGAACTTCTTATGGACAAAAGAAGTTCGTAGGAAGTTCCTACGAGGATCAGAAGTTCGTAAGAAGTTTTTACTGTTTCAGTACACATCCAGTAACTTTGCAAATCCTTTACCTTTTCTCTTTCCGATTTTGGCAACTAACTATCCCCATTGTACGTCTATGAATTGGTAATTTTACAAATTCTTTTGTCCAAACTCTCCACCATTATGGATGCTCTAATAAATAAGTCCAACAAATATACCAATAGCTAAGTCTATATACCTAACACATATATATTATATAAAAAGACTTTTGTCAGCTAATGGCCTAATAAAAAGATATAAACTAATGGATTTTACTAAGGAACCAGGTCAAAACAATAACTCATAATATAAAATGCCAACTACAATAGATAGGGTCTATAGGCTTTAAGACCCAATAACGTCAAATCGGCCAACACATGCAACACATACATATTAATATATATGCATTGCAAACAAAAAAATATGCCTTATACAACCTTATGTTAAACCGAAAAAAATTTATCAAACCGAGTCAACAAAAATTTGAACTTCCAAAATTAATTCTGAAATTTTATTTTAAAAAAATGTTATAAGATAAATTCCAAATCAATTTTTAAATGGTTTTAACAAAATCTTTTAACAACCACACTATCGATTGCATGTTATATAGTGTGCCAAAAATATTACAACTTTTCAAATTTAATTCAAAATTGTATTCTTAAAAAACATTTAATTTCATAAAATTTTAATTAAATTTTAAAATCTTAAAAAATTTATTATGATTAAGCTTAGCACTATTATAAGATATGATAAACGAAATGAAAATGCAATGTCGTGTCATCTAGTGCATCCTACGAGCCATAGAGAATGTGAAAAATTACCTTTTTTTGAGATGACAGACGGAGTCGAGAGCTCATTTGATGTAGACGGCCATACATAGCTTGGCATAGATAGGCATGTCACAACTAAATTACAAAAATATTTTTTCAACATTCAAGTCCAAATAGATGAAGGTCTATATAGATAAAGCACGGAAAGCAAACCCTAGGTGTGCTCTATATTTTTACCTTCATTATTAACCCAATACAATTCAGTATTAAATCAAGAAAATATCACTCATCACATATTAAAGTTTTGTACTTGATTTTTAGCCGCCTAAAGTTTGATTTTCTATTTTTCTTTAGTGATCTATTATAAAATTTTTAATCTTATTTAGAATTTTTTTTAATGTGACACCCCGCCCAATTAAATATAGGGTGATCAGTCCTCTACCAATTTAAAACAGGATAGTCAGTTAGTTCATTCTCAGCATCACTATCGGAACACTTTTTAACATATTAATCACCTAATATCAAATTAAGCTAGGTGTCAAAACATTTCCAATTTTAATAAAACCAAGTAAATCCTTTTCTTTCCATCTTCAAATATAAACCATTCACCACACATAGGAATGTAAATAAATACTGAACATGAATCAAGTACTGAAATAAATAAGACTGGAAAAAACCTCCCAGTCTAAAACTCCAAACCATACAATAAACTGAATACAATATCTCTGATGAAAGAACTAGAAGTGGACGACATATGCCCTAAACAAGAAGTCTAGATGAAACTGAATGAAAAGGATAGATGCGTCTACTGTAAGGACCTACAGCTTCCACAACAGTTGTAGCACGTCAAGCAATCCAAATCTTTAAATCTGATACTCTTGTGGCTGAGCACCTGATATAATACATATATATATAGCAAAAGAGATAAGAGATACAAGAAACGGCTCAGAGCCCGATGTGTAAAAATGATTTAGCAAGTATTTAAAACCAGTTCTTAAAACAAGTCTTATACGCATATTAGTTATCGAACTCTCACATGAGTTTCTCACCTCTCGTCTATTGTGCACGCCTAACGTACGTCTAATCCCCCCTAGTTATACCTCCCAGTCTAACTAGTCAGAAACCATACTAATACTAACTATGCTCACTAGTAGTATTCCCGTATCTCCCATACAATATGCTATTTGGCTAGTTTATCTCACATACTAAGTTTCATTATTCATCGTTTGAATGGTTAATCTTTTATTCCCTAAGGTTATCTTACTTCTCATTTTCATTTTATCTACTAATATCACAAAGTAGAAAGTTACCCAAGTAGACTCATACATATATATAGTCTCATCGTCCCTATATATATACACTAATCCTGCACTCTTAGGTTGAGACCACTTAGTGCAAAGTAATTATTATTATTATTACCAAGTCTACTAATTTCACACAGGAGTAATATTCACAAGTCCATATATATATATAGTCACATCATCCCTATACATATATATATATATATATATATATATATATATATATATATATATATATATATACTAATCCTGCACCCCCGACTAAGACCCATTAGTGCACATATTCTGGAAATCATGCATCCCCGGGCTGGCACCCATTAATGCACCTATCAATAATAATTCAGCACCCCCGGGTTATCAACCATTAGTGCGCTTAACAATAGAATATTGCATCCCCGGGTTAGCACCCATTAATGCACCAATCAAAATAATTCAGCACCACCGGGTTATCACCCATTAGTGCACCAAATAATAATCATCTTTGTACCCCCGGGTTATCACCCATTAGAACACTTAATAATAGAGTTTCTACACCCCTGAGTTATCACTCATTAGTGATCTTAACTATAAGGTTCTTGCACCCTGAGTTATCACCCATTAGTGCTCTTACAATAATATCACATAATAGGCATACACACATCCTATTATAAATTATAGGTATTTCACCAACCAACATATACACTCTTCATACGTATTTTAGTCTCATCTCTACGTATGGTATAAATATTTAGATTACTATCTCTCTCGTAATCTCCAAGGTATACTCTCTCTCTCTATACCGAAATAATTAAAGTATTTATTCTCACATACTTTCCCAAAATTCCATCTTATTTAAATTTATTATCTGGCAGTTCCTCTCACTCCAATAAATTCCCTCTATCGCTCGAACCAGAAGGGTTGTCGTTTGAACGAATTCCATGTGTCGTTCGAGAGGCTTCACGTGAGATGGCATCTCGCTCGAATGATTTCGCGCGAGATATCCATCTCGTTTAAACCACTTCGCGCGAGATCGTGCGAGATTGCACTGTTCGTCTTCATCACCAAACTTCAACGTTTTTCACCATTTTTGAACCTAAAAACCTCTAAGATTAAATTTCCAACAACTCATCATTAATACCCATCAACCCCTAATAGGTTATAGATCATTTCTATCATCCTAGGATCCTTAATTCATCATTAATCATCATAATTACATAAAATCCCCAAATTAATTCATATGAACCCTAGTTTCCAAATTTTCAATTAAAGAACCTAAACAACCCAGATTCGTTCATCAATAAATAATCAAATTCCATAATTAATCCTCTATATACATGAAGGAATTCCAACCGTTAATTAAACCAATCCTTAATCATAATTTAAGTCTCCAATTTTCACCCAATTAACATATAAATCCTGATTAATTCCACCTATACTAACATGAGCATGATTATTGCTAAAAGAAAACAAGTAATAAACACTTGCCTCAAATATGATGGTGTGATCCATTGGTGATGTTGGTACATATACGTTCCTCTCTTCTCGATCTACGCGTTGGTGGTCACGGTTATGTAAGGTGATGCCAAATGAGTCTTCTCTCTTAGAATTTGGTTCTCCCTCACACCCTCCATGGCCGTTCTAAGTTCCGGTCACTTCTTAACCCTAATGGAATTTCCTAGGATGATATAATTAATCCCAATTTTAGTCCATTAGTTTAGCCCAAAAATAAAATTTACCATAATGCCCTCTTGGGGTGCCGGTTAGGCCTAAAATCGCCCTGGAACCCAAACTAAACACCCGGGTACACTATTTTGACTATCTCGACCCTCCCTGACTCAATGGCGCACTTGAAATGACCATACGAGTTAATAAAAAAATAAATTCTCTTTTTATTCCATTTAATTAGTTCCGACACGACTCACACGCGTGATAGACTTAAATTATCAAACGGTCATATTTCTCACTTCCGACAATTTATCGAATATCATAATTCCATATTACATATCACACAGTAATATTTAATAGTTCACAACAATAAGTATTAACCCTTAGCACGCTAGTTAATAATTATTTTAATCCGGATTAATAACAAATTAATTTCTCACATTTTAATTTAATTAATCCAACAACAATAAATAAATCGCATATTTATTCCCACAATAATAATTAATCACATAATTATTTAAATCGTCAAAATACGGGGTGTTACATTTAAAACATATTTTTGTTAAGAATTTTTAAATTATCAAAATAATGCTAGATAAGAACACTATATGTGTATCAAATAATGTAAACAAATAAAAATATTAATTGAAACTAGGAAAATTGAAACGATATGGATATAATGTCTAGACGTTTACGCATAAGGATATAGGTAACTCCTCATCTAAGAAAATAAGTATAATGCATAGTATGGTATTCACTCGTTATCCTTTTATTTAAAGCCCTGAGTTAGGGAAAATTATGAGACCCGTTATATTGATCATCAATGGGTCTGACCCACTAGAGATCATATTGCTCCCATGCTTATAGAAGATATGTATTTTAAGGAGGGAAGTATCATGATATGTAGTCGTGTAAATCATAACTTGTCACATCAGAAATAAAAAGAGGTAATGCCTAACTCTCAAATGAAAATTTCCTTTTTCTTATAGTAACAACCACCCCCATGATAGGTAAACTTTTTTAATATAGCGAAGTTCTATTAAATAACAACCTCCACAATTACTATAATCTTGTAAATGTAAGCATGTTATCAAACCACACATGTCGCTTTGTAATTTTTTTTTGTTTTGTGATCTATCGTTCTAATTATAAGTATTATCCTCCACGTGAGATTGTTACACCTCATATGACAAATTTTCACCAACACTTTATATATACTCTTAGTCCACACTTTGTAAACTTCAAAGGCCCATTGAAAAAACTAATTTCCATAACCATGCAACTTCAAGTATAATAAAACCCAAATCTATCTGAGGTTCAAATTTGAAGGTACAAAACAGTACCATTACGATGAGAAAAATAATTAATTTAAAGCACACATATATTGTGGTCTAAATTAAAGAAACTAAAAACAAAGGAAATAATACTATTTTTCCAAAATATTGAAAAACTTGGCTTTATTGGCTATTAATATATGTATAAGGGTAGGTTGGGACACGATGAAGTACCACATCTAAGATTTGAGGGAGCTTATTGAGAAAACAAGACTAGATCTTCAATAGATTTATTCGTATCTTTTGCTAAACACGCACAAATTCAATTTTTAACCAAATTTATTGATTATCAATTACGTGTGCATGCGATGATGATGTCTAAATTAAACACCAATTAATCATAAAATCAAACGAAACGTGCAAAAAAGACAAGGAAAAATCCCTTTCGGGAAAAAGCTAGTATTCAGTACTGCAAAGAGTTTGACAAACATAATCAACTTAAAGATTACTTAGCTCCACTAAGTATAACGCCTAGGGTCTTAAAATCTTCTAAAGAATACGGTACAATCTAGTAGCGTCCACAGTAGATGTCTTCCCTCAGTATCCACCAATCAACCTCAGGATTGCAAGATCCTATCATCTTCAGTCAAAGAGACCCGACTCCACAAATAAGTAGTATAGTAAAACTCTATAAGGGTTGGATACAAGTTTATAGAAACTTGAGATTGGACAGACTCAACAAATCATATAAGGGATGAATGATTTGGAAAAGAAAAGATTTTTTATAAAACACAAAGATGAGAACTTTTAGTTTATATGTTAGGAATTAGTTTTCGTCAAAAGTCTTAAGAAAATATGATCAAAACATGTTTTTATATAAAAAAACAGAAATTTCGAGGTCGCGGTCTCACTTGGAACAAAAAAATAAGGTCGTTTGACAGAGATTAACTTTTCATTCTAATGAAAACACATTTCGTTCAAATGAAACATCATTATTGTTTGATTGTCCTTCTAACGAGATGTACAATCCTTTGAAAATGATTCTTATTTAATGGCCGTTAGATGGAATTCCAACGAGATCTTAATTGTGTTCCACCAATATCAGAAGTCATTTGAACGAAAACTAAATTGTGTTATAAGAAGTTTAATTTTCATTCTCACAAGATTAAAAATAAAAATAAAAATATTCATAAAATTCATTTTATCAAAAATCCTCGATTTAAAAAATAAACATCCCAATATATAATTTGACTATGAAATAAAAACTACAAGTCATACACCTCCATTAAAGTGTCGGTGAAAAATCCAATGGCTTGAAATCTGGAAATAATTCTCGATCACTAACATATCTTTTAATGGTCGTGGAGGCAATGTTGATGTACTGTTTGGTTTGAAACTCTGATTTGTAATGGGGTACGCTAAAATACCAAAATGGCTAATCTATGTGCAATTATAAAATCTTTCTCTTACATTTATTAAGATAATATTATTAGTACAATAAGCGGTAGTCGAGATTACAAAACCATAAATAGTACCTATGACCACATAAATTTTAGTTTGTTCTCCCAATAATTCAAATCTAAACCATGTCAATAGAAATAGATCATCTATACTTTGTTGAATTTACATTCACAGGCCATAGGAACTGCAAGATAGGGTCCAAGAACTCATAAACTCTAGTTACATTATTAAATTCAATATGAGATGGCGTAGCATCACTAAATGGTACTTATACATTATAATATTACAAAATGACAACTAAGAGGTACTTATATAATCATACAACTTTTTATTATAAAAATCTAAAAATATAATTTTAAAGTGTTAATTTAACCACATAAACTTATCTACATTCTCATTGTATCACCATTGTTTTAGTTTATAGACTAAACCCCACAACTTTTAAAAACACATCACACTACCCCCAAATCATGTGGTTGTTAGATATTTTGATGGAAAATTGTGCGCCTAACCAATTTTTCGCACAAAACCTAATATCGTCTGGGTCACTATAATAACATGATCTATTACTGGCATTTTTTGTTCGTGATGAAGCTATTTTCATCAATAACTTTTAACCTACACCGATGAAAATTATATTTGTAATTGTAATTTTTTGCATGCAAATTGTTGCTCCAAAAAATCAATTTCAGCTGGCAAAGCTCGACGTCAAATTGTGGCGTGCTTTTTCCCACTAGCAATAGATTATTGGATACAATATAAGTTTTTTGGCAATGAAAAGTCTTTTCGCTAATTATAATTAAAAGGCAAGGAATATTTCATAAACTTACTTTTTTATTCTCTTGAGTAAAGAAATTTTATTTCCTCACGGATAACTTTTAGAGATGAGCTTTGCACGATGAAAGTTTGACAAACTAATTTTCGTCCCAATAAACATGTAACGATGAAACAATTCCCCGCGATTAGCTGGTTTTTTTATAAAAGGGTTGAGGGTAATTTTACACGTTTTAAAAAGTTTAGGGAGTTTAGTATAGAAAATAGATGCAGGGGTGGTAAAGTGAAAATAGACAAACTGCAATACTTTGGAATATGATGATCATACCTTAAAATACGAGTCTTACATTATGAAATTATATTATCATATTATTGAACCATATATAATATATGATCATTGTTACATAGTCAAATGACAACAAGATACCCTAAACTCTATAGTTGTAAAAATAAATCTAAAGGGTAGGTTTGGATAAATCACATAACTCCATTGAAATGTGAAAGGTTATTATTAAACCATACCATCTAATTGTTCAAAAAATAGTAAAACTTAAAAATTTATTTTCATATTTTTTTACTTTAACTTAGCCATTTATATTCAAATAAATGGATAACACACCCAGTCCTGGATATAGGTCAATTAGGTCATTGTCTAGGACAGCCAATAGTCAGGACACCCAAAGTTTAAAAAAATATGTAAAAAATAAGGTGTAAAATTAGTTATAAAAATTAAAAGACAAAGAGAATTTAGATTTTACCACTTAAAATGGGTCCAAAAAAAATAAAACGTGTTAAACTTATAACAAATCCAAAAATAGAAAAGTCTCAAAATAAATAATTATATCCACTCACACTTACAATAAGCAAAAGAAAGAAAGTGATCCAGTTAAAATTTACAACTCACTGACTGAAAATAATCCTCAAAATAAAAGCCTAAACTCACTAAATAATAAAGCATAACTCTTTCTCTATCTCTCAAAATGTTTGGATGTAAGTCATGAAGAACAAGTGTATATTGTAATACATTTTGTTGATACTTCAAAAAGTCCAATTAATATAAATTAATTTTATTAGGATTTTGAAAGGTAGATCATGTATCCAGGCAAGGGGTTTTGGGGGGAACTTGTAGAGGTTTTAATAACTCATGAACACAATATAGGTGGTATAAGAGGACAGTGGATAATAGTTCTAGTATGAAATGGAAAAATAAATGTCTACAAAATCGGGTATGACAAATTAATCCTAGAGAATTATACACATCCTGTGATTGTCATAAACTTAATCTTGGACTTGTTGATATGATTATTTATTGTAGTAAAGGTTCAGAATTTTTTTACATTTGTATAACATATATATAATATATTTTCGTCTTTTACAAAATGGTAGAAAGACTTTATAAATATTTCTTGAGAAAGACTTCTCACTCAAACCATTATCTAAAACAAGTTGGGAAGGTCACATTGAATGTATATAAGAAATTAGATTCTGAATGAAACAAATTGGAAATGATTTAAAGTACCAAGCGACTACTCTCAAAATTGATGGAAACACAAAAACTACTTGTCAAAACTTACCAGTATAAGATTTTAGTAGTTTTGAATTTGTTTTTGGTACGGTTATTTGGTATAATGTATTGAATAATGTCAATAAAGTTAGAAAATTTAGACACCCCGCCTAATTAAATATCGGGCGATCAGTCCTTTATTAAATTAAAAGAGGTTTCTCATCTGGTTCATTCTTAGAATCACTGTCGAAAACTTTTTAAAATTTACTAACCACCTAGTATTCAAAAAGTTGATGTCCAAATTTTAATTGTTTTATTAAACAACAACCACAATCTAAATTTAAATTAAACCATTCACACAAATTATGAATCTAAATCAATACTGAATAAATGAATGACTGGCCGAATAAACCATCAAAAAATATCCAAAACCCACCATAATCATCCAACAAAAATAGTAAACTGAATACAAAGTCTGACTGCAATAAAATAGCTGGGGCAACATGTCCAAATGAAATCACTGAGTTGCATCCTACGCTAGTATTATAATGCCTGAAGTGGCTAAGTCCAAATCCTTCAACATGTGACACCCCGCGTAAAAAAGTACCGGGCAATCACTCCTGTACCAAATTAAAACAGGAGTCGTACATGGTTCATTCTTATCATCACTGTCCAAAACCAAATTAATTACTAATAATCTATTAGGCTGGCGTCAAAATTTTATTTAACTAGTCTTTTTAATCAAACCAACAAAGTAAAGCCATCACATAGCTTAGATAAATGAATGTGGAAAGAAATAAAATAACGGAACACTTGGTTTAAAGTAATTCAATCAAATCAAAGGCCGCACAAAAAGGCGGTAAAAGAATAAATAAATACAATTGGGCTTTCAACCCGAATGTCTCAAGTACCTCCTATCTAGATCTCAAGGATGGAAGCGTCTACAAGAAACCTGCATGCATCCACAGCTATAGCAGCAAGTGTCTGACTGAAAGGAGTCATCATTCAGGTGTCCCTGTGTCTGGACACCTATATATAAATAATATATAGTAAGAGAGGGGGAAAAAGAGACAAATGGGTCAGAGCCCAATTTGTGAAAATATTTTGAAAGTGCATAAATGCTATATTTTCAAAATATGTTTTACCTCATATTTAAATTTGGTATCGCACTCCCATGAGATAACCCTCAACCCTCTTCTAATAGTGCACACCTATCGCATAACTAACAAACAACCTAGTTAAGCTACCCTGCCTAACTAAACCGCTGCACCTAGTCTTTAAAATCCTAGTTAACCCGAGTACTAAGGACTAAACTTCTCCCCATTCCCAACACTTATCTATGTTCGTGCGTGGGGTGTCTCGCGAAGAGAAATCCAAATAAGGAACCCCCCTCCGATACACTACTATCTAGCAATGTTGATCGTCGAGATTAATTTGGCCCTCAGCACCTGACGTGTACATAAGACTCAAATGTACATATACATATAGTTCTTACTAGA
This sequence comes from Sambucus nigra, assembly GCA_949130495.1. NCBI lineage: Eukaryota > Viridiplantae > Streptophyta > Magnoliopsida > Dipsacales > Adoxaceae > Sambucus > Sambucus nigra. Next base: position 524,834,734 of record OX422209.1, read on the forward strand.
GCTTCAGATTCATATTCATATAACTCCGGATATAAATCTACCGAAAAGGGGAAAATACACCTTATTAGGCTTTTCACTTTATATACATAAGTTTACTATATGAAGTCTCATTTTCATATACAAACAATATACTATACGCAACCAGTATATGATTATACCTATTATAATCATAAGTATAATAACCATCCCACCGAACTATAACTCGAGGATGCAGTCTCAAAGTGCCAATCCCAAATTTGGGTTTACTCACTATACCATGGAACCAAGCCAAACTTACTCAATGGTCATGGTAAAATGTACACAATGGTGGAGGCCGTCATGTTCTCCCTACGAGTGGAGTACACACATAGCACTCGAACGCGGGACAAGATGACCTAGGGATATACTCACCCTGCTCCTCAAGCCAGGGGATTCACCCACATCGCGCAACCTCCCTGGATCGCACTAGAGAAAAATATATATCTGGTTGTTCCAACCCTACGCTAAAGGAAAGCCCGTGGAAATCAGCCTCTAAATACACATATACCAAACACACATAGATATATATGTATTCATATCATACAATATATATTATATTCACATCCCTAGAACAGGCCATCAAGTTTGGCATCCCTGGGACACCTAAAAGGTTCTGAAAATATTTTGTAAGTACGGGTCAGAGCCCAAATCCTTTTGAAAATGTTTTGCAAGTGAATTAAAATGCAATAATTAAAATACATTAATGCTCTTCATATTTAAGTTGGTGTTGCACTGAATTGAGACACTTCTCACCTCTCAACTATTATGCTCACCTAACGCTTCTTCCTAACCTTCATAGTTACACTACCCCGTCTAACCAGCCTTATCCTAATGCTCCTTGATACTCTACTCTAGCCTGAGTAATTTTCCCTTTTGACTCATAAGTTCTTCACCACAATAACTTAATTAATCCTCTTTAAATTCACTATATAACATTCTCACTAGTTATATACAAGAAATCCCTTTTTACCTTTTGTATTTCACCCATATATAAATATCTACACTTTTATACACGTATCATATATAATACAATTGTACTTCAAGTATTTTACCTGTATATAAATCTACACCATTTATACGTATCATATATACAACAGTCACACCCATGCCATATATATATATACTAGCGTATGCCCGTGCCTGAAGGCAAGACAAAAAATTTCCAAAGTATGTAATCGCTCACCGGCGACAATTTTTCAAAGTATGTGCGAAACGTAAAAATTTTCGAAGTGCGTAAGTACAAAACCACAAAAATTTCGTTCCTCGACAAAACAAAGTGTAATTTTAAAAAAATTGGCCATAATATCCTTTATTTATAGAACTATCCTGCCAAACGTTAGTGTTCTCAATTGGTAATAAAATCTTATGTCGTGTTAATTTTGGTAAAGTTCGTTTTTGGTAACGTTAATGTTCTCAATTGGTAATAAAATCTCATGTCGTGTTAATTTTGGTAAAGTTCATTTTTGGTTAAAAAACATTAGGTCATGTTTGAGATAGGTAAACAATAATATTTAATGTCGTGTCGTGTTAATTGAAAAATAAAAAGTACGTAATTGCAAAAAAAATCGCTACCCGACAACAAAGTGAAATAAAAAACCCATACTCGGTTGACTCACAGTACACATTACTATATCCATACTCGGTTGGCACTATTAATCAATAAACATCCAAATCCATGGCAACAAATATTCGTTTACGTTAAAATTACAAAAAAGGTACATCTAAATAAATGTACAATATTTCTATTATACTTTTAAAAAAATTGGGCAAAATTTCCTTTATTTATAGGACTATCCACCCTGTTTAAAAAAATAAAAATACTCAACAAAAGCAACACTACAATACTCGAGGTCCATATTGGACCTCATTTCAACCACTTCATCAATTTAACAATAATCAAATATAAGTTCCTCCGAATCGAGTCGACCAGGTAACTTGTTGAGTCAAGAACCACATGCATCACCGTCAAGTGCCCAGAGCTTTGCACGCACCCACTCCCTAAAACATGCAACATGCAACATAAGATGTATGCACCACTGTCGGTACGCATCATATAAAAAAACATATGCATAACTGGAAAAAATTCAAGAACCTACCTTAAAAGTCGGAGAACTTACCGATATGAACTTCAACATATACTTCTCCAATTCTCCAATATAAGTTTGTTGGTTACCAGAATCTGTAAGAACATTGATATTGTGACTCAATTTATATCAAATGCAATATTATTTGTATAATACATTAAATGAAATATTATTTGTATAATGTATGTCTTAATGCATGTATCAGCTAAGATGAAGAGAAGAGATGGCCAACAGTAGGGGATAGCGGTGAAGAGAAGAAAGGCAGGGCAACGGTGGGGGAAGTGAAGGGAGAACATGTGTGTGTGTGTGTGTTGGGGGGGTTGCACATACGCATATGCATATATATGCAGCATATGCATATATATGCTGATTGCATATATATGCATATGAGTATATATGCACTGCATATACATGTGTGCATATGCGTATATATGCACTGCATATATATGCATATGCACGTATATATGCATATGCATATATATGCAGCTGCCATAAGTTGGTTCCAAAATTAAATATGAATTGAAAGTATGTGTATGAGTATGAATCAAAAGAAAAGAAAAACAATAAGAATGGAGTCTCTACACCATAAGAAAAACAACGGAAAATAATTCAAGCATGGAGAATAATTCAAAAAAATAATGGCTCATACCTTGGGAGATAGAAAATACAACCACGAACATGATAAGCACTTGCAAACCATAGAATAAAAAACATAGAATAAAATATATCATAAGACTTCGAGAATCATAATGAAAACCCTAGTCTAAATATGTAAAAGCAGAGGAAAACATGATCACTACCATCATCACTTTCTTCATTGTACAAAATGGTTCTTCATTGTGTAAAATTTTCCACTTGGATGGTAAGTTTGGAATAAGATCATTTAAACAACCATTCTGTATCTCTAACATCTGCAAACGACATCTGCAAAAAAGAAAAATTCAAAAGTCCTCTTGGATTATGGTGTCAAACATAAATCATAGTAATTGAGAGTAAAATAAATTACAAAATACGCATTCATTAATAAATAAAGATTGCATATATATGTAGTGCATATATATGCATATGCATATGCATATGCATATGCACCGCATATATATGTAATCTGCATATATATGAATATGCGTATATATGCGGTGCATATTGATATGCATATGCACATATATGTAGTGCATATGCATATATATGCAGATTACGTGTTTGTTTCATTTTCTTGATTTAAAAGGAATCCAAAAGGAACCCTACATACACAAACACATAATAGACAAACTAAAATGAAATTAAACTATTCTTAGCATCAACATTAACAATGATAACTAATCCGAAGAACAATTTGAAATTGAGCTAAAGTAACGCATATAAATCTACTATGAACACGAAGAACAATCTGAGATTTATTCAAACATTAAAGAAGCAATTGAAATTGGAACACATTTATTGAACCCATGCTGTTATTGAAATTGGAGAACCTATTGGACTCAAGCAGCTAGGGTTGTATTATAGCCACTATTTGGAACTACAAAATTATTATTGTATTGTAGCCACTATTTGTAACCAAATTATGCTGAAAAACACAGTACTGACAAGGAGAAATTCACCATCAGTACACTATTTGGAACCAATTTGTACTTAAAATGCAATGGAAAAATTCTTAAGAAGCTTCAAATCCATTTACTATCAGTCCATCATATATGTTAATGTTGAACTTTCATGGACACTTCTACTTAAAATTAGTTATGAGAAGATAAATTCACATACTGTTGAATTAATTTCTACACATTCGTTTCAAGTAGATAAAATTGCCATTGATCTTCAAGACTCATCTGCAATTGAGTTAGACAAAGAGAAAGGAGGAAAACCTAAGAAAAATTCCAATAGGAACATGACCAACAATGGTTCTAACATGGGTGAGAAAGAGTAGTGGTAGTTATCATCTTCGGGTTATGTTAAAGTTTTTCCAAGGCAATGTCTTTTGAGATATAGAAAGAATGATAAAGCAGTAGGATACTTGCATCAGTTCACGGCCTTAAGTTAGTTCATGTTCTTAAGTCTTTTTCCAAAGGTTCCAAACAACCGTTCTGTAGGATCCTTCTATTTCTCCGAAATGGTCACTACTTTCCTGTAATCTAAAGCATTGTAACTTCTTTCTCTAATTACCGAATTCAGAAAATTCTCCGAATGATCACTCAAAAGAAAACTAATCAATTGTCTTGCCTCAGCAACTGCATTTTGCATCTTCCTCAAATAAAAGACAAAAAAAATTAGCTTACAAATTATGTTTAAGAGTCCCTTGAAAATAACCCAAGCAACAGAGCACCTAATTATGGATTAGCTTATAGATTATACTTAAGCTTTAGCATACGCTATGCTCATGTCTATAATTCTCTTGTCCTTATCCTCTTATCCTTCGCCACTTGATCAGCTGTAACATCACTCCAGCAAGCGGCCTATCCATTCATGAGCTTGAGGGGCTCAACCGGTAGTAGATTATTACTAAATCATGCCAAAAACCTGGGGACACCCTCGCTGGGACCATCAATCCCAGGTATGAAATCCATCCGTGGACCAATCCAGTTAAAAGGCCTCACAATAGCGAATTCAAGACTATTATCTGCTCCTTCGGCATATATTAGCATCTCAATTAATTGTTTTGCACATGCGTACGGTCACCTTTGTTTCTCAATTGGTCGAAGCATGTAAGAGGCGTACAATTTTCTCAATTGGCCCAAACATGTCAGAGGCATACCATTTTCTTTATTTATTATGCTCTCACATGTGTGTCGTGGTGTCATAAAAACTGTTCCAAAATACCATTTATCATCAACAATAGACAAAGCAACAAATAACTTGATGTAAATCTGCACGATACTTCTAGCCACGTCTTAGTTTCCTCACCGTTTTCACTTCTCGATCGACTTCTGATGCAGCAATATAGCACTCTATTAAGCATCGGAACTACATAATCATTTACATACACCGGAACACCACATTGATAAATTACGACATGTAAGTGTGCCTATACAAATTGATTTGTGTGGATTCAATTCCAAATGAGCATATTCACAGTGATAATTCACATTGCTAAAACTGATTCAATTCCTAATGAGCATATTCACAAACTTACAAATTGATTTGAGCTGATTAAGAGTCCATTATAGTCAATTTCGTTTCAAATTTCAACCAATTGAGAGGTCATAGTTAATAAGTTTATTGCTTTTTAAACAATTTCTATACAGTTGAGACCATTAAAACAGTAAATATAGGTGAAACCATTAAAACAATGAAGTCATTATCATTCGCACTCTTATGGATTAATATACGTCAAGAAAACTGTAAACTCGGCAAAAACCTTTATGACTTAACAATATGGTTTTCAAATGAACTGATATCGAGACATATGAACAAAAACCACATTTCAATGTATGAGTCTCAATGACGTTGGTAAAAAACAAATAAATTGAAGTGTACACTAAGAACCACCAAAAAATTTCACTTTATATTATTTTACAATAGAGATTAATAAATTAAATAATGGGTTGAGGTTCTTATGTGGATGTTAACAAACACTTGTTGTGACCAAGAAAAAATAGATAATACTTCAAATTAATGTCAAGCATTTGCACCTGATCATTTAAGAGTACACCTGACATATTATGCCCTTATTTCCAATCACCAATCTCCTCTCTATTTTGTGTCGATTTATTGCCCGACTTCAAATCATATTCAACCTGTATCACCTATGAAGAGTGTTAGAAATCCCTTTCATGACATTGTGCGATAAGAGTAAAACTAAATAAATTAGGTAACACAAAGATAAATAAGTAACTGAACAGATGCCACGAACAGATGCCATATAGTACCAGTTATAACATATAAAAAATCGCCAATTACCTTTAGGATAAATATTACTTGGGATTCTTACTTCAAGATTATGTTATCAGATCTCAACTTCATTCTTCTGCCATAGCCTGTCAAGGGCGCTGTCATCATCGCCATGTGATCGAACAAAACCATGGAGTGCAAAAGTGAAAAATTAACCATTGCATCGGCGAGTCTAGTCCAAATACCAACCATGGTCTTCAATAATTGGAGTATTAACCAATTATTACAGTTTCATAACTAAATATAGCTGCATATGCACTTATCACTCTCAGATGTGATTTTTCTTAAACTCCCCCTAACATGCTACAATTCAATATATGAGTAATTCGCGAAATTATGTTATCGAAATATGGGCTTCATCTTAAACATGCTTTTAGACCACATACTTAAATGTACCGAAACTAAATACTAAATTACAATACATGTAAATGATTTCTCCCCCTACCATGTTACAATTCAATATATGAGTAATTCGTGAAATTATGTCATCGAAATATGAGATTCATCTTAAACATGCTTTAAGACCACATACTTAAATGTACTGAAACTAAATAAAAAATTACAATAAATGTAAACGATTTCTCTCAAAATCATACAGAACAAACAAATTCAAGAGATTCATCTTAAACAATAGAAAACAAATAGAATTAAAGATTGAGATATGAGAGATCAAAAAAATAAAGTAAAACACTAAGAGTAAACCCTCGCCTCCATAGGATCAATCTATCACCTTACAAATGACTAAAACCCCTCAATAGGATCAATCTATCACCTTACAAATGACTAAAAATAATTAATTGTAAGATTACTAAAACCAATAGATAGAATAAAGTAAAACATTAAAACTAATAGATAGAATAAAGATAAGTGAATACAAACATAAGTGAATACAAATACCTATACACATAAGTGAATACAAATACCTAAAAATAAACATAGATATACTAAAGAACTAACTCACAGATGTACAATAGAGAACATACCCAATAACAAACACAGATTAACACCCCATACCTACAACACAGATTAACACCCATACTTACAACACATGTCAATAATAAAAATAGAGATACAAAAAAGAAATTCCATTCAAATGAAGAAGCCATACCTTACGCACCTAGATTATCCTCGCATCTGAATCAGAATGATGAACCCTACACTTTCAAAATAAAGTCGCGGAGATGTCAAAACCAAAACAAATTATATACCCTAGAGTTTCAAAATAAAATCATGGAGATGTTGATCAAAATCAAAACAAACACAACGATAAACCCTAGAGGTTGAATTAGAAATTTGTAAAACATGTGAAAAGATACTACCTTCTTGGATGATGCAAATATGCAAGATATGGAGAGGACGCCGGTCGAGTGAGAGAAAATGAGGGCGACCAGGGTTTGTGGGAGATATCGACAAAGAGAGAAGCTAGTGTGTGGGTAGAAGTTGGTAGTATGTTAGCATAATACCCTAATTTTTGAATTAAATTGTAAGTTTAATGAGTAAAAAAGAGGGGAAAATCAAAGAGTTGATGGGTAGATTTGTAAAATGGAATGTGAAGTGATCTAAACCATTAAAATGTGTAAAAATATTTGAGTATGTGGCATCGATTTAGACCGTTAAAAATGTGTATATTTTTAAAAACCAACCTAACTTATATATATATATATATACACATCCTCCCGAGTAGGAACTCACCATATGTTTTCTCAAAAATGCTATAACCCCAAACATACTCATCCACTCGGACACCCCGACTCTGTTAGCTCCTCGAATTAGAAAAAATAACAAAACGTAGTGGAGGCGATCATAGTTCCTACTGAAAGTGAAATCGAATCATACCCAAAGCGCCTCACCTCAAATAGTGGACGTTATGACCTGGGTATTATACTCACCCTACTCCTAAATCTAAAGGATTCACCCACATCACGCGACCTCCTATGATAGCTCTAGAGGGGTATGTATTCCTAAAAATATTATTCAAACCAATATTTATAAAACACACACACACACACACACACACAGATATATATATATATATATATATATATATATATATATATATAGATAGATAGATAGATAGATAGAGAGGCTTCTATGCACACTAAGTGTTGCACATTATTTTTTTTAAATAGTAAAAAAAATATTTTTGAGTTATTTTTTGTGTGTGATATTTAAACATTTGAAGGGACCCATAAAAAATCAATTAAAAAAATATTTTTTTGATATTTTTAAAAAATCGATCAAACTTTCGTTGTTTCTACACAATTTAAAAGCTATGAAAGTTTGACCAATTTTTTAAAAATAGCAAAAAAAAATTAATTGCTTTTTCTTATATGTGTATGTTGAAATGTTTAAAAATCACATAAAAAATCAACTCAAAAATATATTTTTTAATATTTTAAAAAAATGGTGTGCACCAACACGTTTGCAAACATAGTGTACACAAGAGTCTGCCTATATATATATATATATATATATATAGAGAGAGAGAGAGAGTAATGCTACATACCCCAAATAACTTCCCCAAACCTCCCCTAAAATGACTTGGGCTTTGTGCCCTGGCGGGACCCGCACCACATGGCAATAGATGACAGGCAAGTGGAAGAATGACGTGGCGTCCATGTAGGATTTGGGGGATTTGTTTGGGACTCAAAGAATTTTCCATATATATATATATATATATATATATATATAATTTAAACTGGCTAATCCATGTACAAAACCCATAGCACTAGCCTAAAATATCCAAGTTAAATCCCGAATCTAAGTTAATTAATTTTTCCATTATAAATTTTAACATGGTGAAACTCTCCCAAAATATTCGGACTCATTCCCTCGGTCCTTAAATCATTCCTTTGAATTTATTGCTCCAAGTTCTATAATGTAGATTTTCATCCCTTTTTCCTCTATATAAAAATAATTATACTATGCTCCTCATATAATCTCATTATTGATATTAACCCAAAATCCTCTACTAGATTACTAAAACCACCAAAAATCGTTTCCTCGAGCTGAAACAGAAATCAACCAAAATTGGTGTCGCGAGAATGAAACCCACGTCGCTCGATCGAACTCTGGGCATTTCTCTCTCCTCGTCTTCTTCTTCTTCTTCTTCTTCTTCTTCTTCTTCTTCTTCACTGCGTTATTTACATTTTTGTAGTTTTTCCTTTTCTCAGATTTCTTCTTCTGTAAACCTTAATACCAATTCGATGGCTAAAGAAATCCCCTAATAAATAAATAAACTCTTAAACGAATTCAAACTCCAAATTTATTATTAACTCATTAAACATTGTATAGTCTCTCTACAAACTACTTGATAAATCAAACCCTCCAAATATCCTAATAACACATAGGATTAATTAGAACTAAAAACCCAGATTTAAGTGTCAACCCAAATGCCAATAATTGTAATTTTATCACACCCACTATGATATGAATTGATTGTCACAAATTTACATTGAAGCAAATTGACCACTTGCCTTTATAGTTTGTAGAGTCTGAGTTCTTGGTGTTGATGATGATTCCTCCAAAAACACACTCAAATTTCTTTGAATCCACAATCTCCTTGCTTTCTCCCTCTTTTCATCTCTATAGAGCTAGAGTTCTTCCTTTAGAATTTTATATGTCAACACTTATCTAATTTGCGGTTATATAATATCTTTCCTTAGAGTAGTGTTCACCCCAAACTCTCAAACTTAGATTTTCTAATGTAAATTCCGTAAATATGCTTGTAGGCTAATTTAAAATGGCCCAAACACCTTCGTGTGAGCCCGATTATGCCTAAAAATATCCCGAGACCCATTTACTACCCTTGGGTACTCTTTTTTTACTATCTCGACCAATCGGGAATCAATTGTTCACTCAGAACTGTCATCTGAATTACTTTATAACAATCTCCAATTTCAACCACAAAATGCGACAGGCGCGAAATCTAAAAATGCTCTGAATTAATTAACCTCAATTTACCAAAATAAATAAATCCTCCGATTTAAATGAATTCTCCAAATCATAAATTTAAACTTCTCAAAATTAAATCACTTATATTTCTCCCAAAAATAATAAAATATTAATGTTCTCGAAATTACGGGGTGTTACATAATAACCCCCTTACAAAGGAATTTCTTCCACGAAATTCAAGTAAGTCAAGTACTCCCAAGCCTAATCATCTACCAATAAGACTGTTAAACCTATTTCTACTATTGCTAATCGTGAATTAATTCAAAATTAAATTAGTTAACCAGGGCGCATACACCTTATACCCGTTCTTATCCACACAAAATAATACCCAACTTTTACCAGCCTTAAATCGTAATATAACTTTGGTCTCATAGTTATAACTACATACATGAACAATAACCAAGGTACCCAACCAATGTACTAAAGATCAAACATCTCCACACTTCTACTGCATGGGACGTCTTGCAAAGCAAAATCACAAAAAGAATCCCCCTCGATATATTACTACCTGACATTGCCTGTCATTGACATATCTTGGCTCCCAAGTCCGTAGCACGTACCCCTAAATACTCGCCTCTCGACATAAAAGTATACACTCCACTCTTATGCTACAAAAGACAACATACAATATCGTTCCCTTACTATCACTAGTTTCCTTGCGCGAAATAAAACAAGAGTTATATCTCCACGCTCGTCAATAAATCTATCCACCCCGAATCACATCAGTAAACATCCCTACTCCCGGGGATTACAATTAACAAAATTAACATATTATTCTGCAACACATTTTAACATATATACTCATATATATAACTAGATCATATCTCAGGCGATACCAAGCATAAATAATCCATACCCTAGTACAGTGAACACAAAGTCTTACTATAACTGTCCACCATAGATCCAAACCATCTCTAACCAGTCGACACTTGGAAATCATCTACCCTACTCCCATAATTCTCGAAAGTAGTAACCTCTTGTGTAATGCAACCATCCTCTTAGTTCACCCCCCCCCCCCCCCACTTTCTTGTGGTTAACACCAAAGAACTCCGCTACCCCACGGTCTTTATATATATAATATGATTATTACAACCAACTTACACTCTCTCGCGAATTCTAATGATAAAAATATTATGCTGTGGCACCCCCAATGTCACTCAAAATAGCACCCCCACCTACCTTGCCCTGTTGGTGGGGCTCACCTCCTTTATTTCTTCCCTTTGCATGGAACCGATAATCTTGGAAGTGTAATAATGTTACATGGATGACATCAATATACATCACCAATGTTGGATTTCCAATCAAGTGTTGCCTAAGACTCGAGGCTAATCCATTTATAGACCTCGCCATCTTTCGCTCCTCGTTACATACTTTGTCGGGAACAAAATTAGTTAAACGGGTGAACTCCTCCTCACACTCTACTATGGAGAGATACCCTTGGTTCACCTCACTGAACTTCTTTCGCATCTCGGTATCCTATGTTGGAAAAAAATACTTGCGATCAAATCGTACCCAAAACTCAGAAACCTCCATCATATCTCTCTGCTCGGTGATGGTGACTGACTCCCACCATTGTAGTGCTACTCCCATAAGTCTGACCGTAGCTAACATCTGCTTTTGTGTCTTTCTTCACTCCACCATGGGCAAGTGGCATTGTATATTCTTCTTCCATTGACACGCCTCAACTACATCAGAGCTACCCTAAAACTCTGGCAGGTGGCCCTTCTGAACCGACTCTGTAACAAATAGATGGCCCTACTTGGGCCTGGATCTCCGGTGCCACTAGTGGCTGCGGTTGGGGCTGTGGGAAATGAATGGCAATGGTTGTCATATATGTATTGACTGCCTTGGCTACTATCTTGTCCACTTTTGAAGTCGTTATCCTCTCTGGTTATGGTTGCGGCTCCGGTTGCGAAACTGTTGGCTCCTGATGAGTCTCCTTCTCCTCATCCCTTGCTGCTGCCCTAGTCTGACGTCCTCTCCTAGGAGACATCATAAACTTTAAAGTGAGTTGTATGAGTTCACTATCTATACATATATAATCACAGAAGAATGTAAATGTGCATACATAAAAGAATACAAGAATCCTATCATAAGGCTTTACATCAAAGCACTCTAGGTTGTAACGTGAAAAGACGCACATATCCTAAGGACTCAAGAACCTGATGCTCTAATACCATCTGTGACACCCCGCCTCATTAAATATCGGGTGATCAGCCCTTTATTAAATTAAAAGAGGTTTCTCATTTGGTTTATTATTAGCATCACTGTCGAACACGTTTTAAAACTTACTAACCACCTAGTATTAAAAAAGCTGATGTCAAAATTTTGATCTTTTTATTAAACAACTACAACAACAATATAAATATAAATTTAAACCATTCACACAAATAATAAATCTAAATTAAGACTAAATAAATGAATGACTGTCCAAATAAACCAGGGGAAAAAATCCAAAACCCACCATAATAATCCAATAGAAATAGTAAAATGAGTACAAAATCTTACTAAAATAAAATAGTTGGGGAAACATGCCCAAATAAAATAACTGAGTTGCATCCTATGCTAGGATTGAAATGACTGAAATGCCTAAGTCCAAATCCTGTAACATCAACACCTACTGTAGCTATGCATCCCTGGAACAGTTCATCATGTTTAACATCCCTATGGCTGGACACGTAAAATGTTTTGAAAATATTTTGCAAGTATGGGTCAGAGCCCAAATCCTTTTAAAAATATTTTTCAAGTGAATTAAAATGCAACAATTAAAATGCATGAATGCTCTTCATATTTAAGTCAGTGTCGCACTCACTTGAGATAATTCTCACCTTTCAACTATTGTGCACACCTAACACTTCTTCCTAACCCTCCTAGTTACATTATCCCATCTAACCATCCTTGTCCTGAAGATCCTTGACACTCTACTCTAGTCCGAGTAATTTGCAAAAATTATCCACCTACACGGACAAATAAAAAATAAACACGTGTCCTCCTATGTCGCCAAAATCCTAGTCAGCAGAAAGTAAACATGTAGCCTTAGGCATGGAATGTCGACCAACGCAAGGAATGCCAACCAACACAGAGACATCCGACCAATTAGACTGTAGGAGGGTAGTTTAGATAAGATGGAGGCGTAACCCCTTTTAAGTATGGTTATGGCAAGGTTAGTTAGAGAAACACTAGTGATTTAGCCACAAGACACAAAGAGCAGTTTGGAAGGTATGGAACCCATCTTATACTCACAAATCTCGTGTATAACTCTCGATATAATAAAGAACTTCAGAAATAACTTGGCTAGAGGGAGAGAGAAGTAAGCACCCTAGATACACCTTAGTAGGCAGGCAAAACATACTAAAACAACTCTCAAGGGTCTCTGTTATGTATTAAAAGCTTCGTAATAAATGACAATGGTGAGTGGATAAGCCCTCTAGTTTGCAATAATTCTCTCTCTGATGTATCTCTAGCAATAACTTTTTGAACTCTCAAAGGATCATTCCTCTCCTCAAAGGTGGTTGGGGTCCTTAAATAGCCCCCCCACACCAATCCTGAGGCAACTCAGTCATTAAAGACTATGAAAGACATCCCTCATACTTTATGTCACAACATTAAATGCCTGATGCACTAGTTGTCTCCTACGTCATAAACATTAAATGCCAAGACATGCCTTTTGCCTAACCACTGTATGTCAGGGGGTTGTTGTTGCAGAGGTGGCTCACCAACTATCTGACAGCCCCAAATACCACGGTGGTTTACTCAAGTGCATGTCTGACATTGTTTAGAAGGCTAGTGACATCACCCACAGTAGATGTGACTTTTGAGTAGAGAGTTGTTTGGTTCATAACTTAATGCCCGATGGAACTCCAAGCTGCTCCGCTTGAGGTTCCACGGTCAGGGTCCTTCGGTGTTTTACCAGGTGTATCTAAGATGGTCAGGACAAGCCCCAACGGTGCCCCACTTATCAATCCTCCAAACCAAATCCCTCTAAAGTTCCCACGGTGAGGTTGTTCGATAGAGCATGAAAGCTCTCCCAGGCCCTGCCAAGCCTGGTCTCTCGCGAGTACCGTTCGACCTCACGCCCATTCATTATTCTCGTTACAACATTACAGTCATTATAACTCGTAGTAAATATAAACAAAGCTATAATATGGCAAAGTAACAATAAGCTAAAGTACGAGTTGCCACGCTGAGCTGCCTCACCAAGATGCCACGCTTGAGTTGCCACGCTGAGCTGCCTCACCAAGATGCCACACTTGAGTTGCCACGCTGAGCTGCCTCACCAAGATGCCACGCTTGAGTTGCCACGCTGAGCTGCCTCACCAAGGTGCCACACTTGAGTTGCCACGCTGAGCTGCCTCACCAAGATGCCACGCTTGAGTTGCCACGCTGAGCTGCCTCGCCAAGATGCCACGCTTGAGTTGCCATGCTGAGCTTATCCTCAGAACACTGTTGCTAATTAGTGGATTATCCCTAATCCCAGGATTACCTTCAGGCCCCCTCTACATAGACAATGAACCGTCATCATACAAAAGGTCATACTACTAATGGTATATACAACCAACCATCGCATTTATTATATAAGGATGTAAATGCTTAATTATATAAAAGCATTCCATCTCTTCACATTATAACTCTTGACCCCTGTGTCACTATAAGTACATTGTATCCCTTTCATCAAGGGTAAGGCAGAACAGGTTTTAGGGCAAGATACCTAGTTTTCTGTAGTCTCTGAAATCAATGTAAGAACAGAGGACGTAGGCTTTCTGACATAGCCAAAAGACTTTAAAAACTCTCTTACTTTCTTGCTTTTATTTACAATTGCACTTATACATTTTATCTGTGATCATAAAAATTAGATATAGTCTAGTTTTTTACATCAATAGATTGGCTCCATCTGTGGGAACCAATTTCTAATTTTCATTCTCGCTCTTACATACTCTAGTTCGAAGCACGATGAGTGACCTTGAGTTCAATCTTTAAAATGAAGGCAATTCTCTTGTTCCATCTACTTCGCCTATGGAAACAGACCAAACTAGAATCTTGGCTAGTATTGCGAGAGGACAAGAAGCCATTCAGTAAACTATAAGGCAATTGGCTTAATACCTACAAGTGGATCCCTCGCCCAGAAGAGAAATGTTGCTTCCACCTATAAGATCCATCAAATATAGTTATTCCAGGTCTTCACGAGACACCTCTTATCGTCCAGTAATATGTTCATCGCTCAGGTCCACAAAATCCTACGATATCCATTTTTTCACTCCTGAAAGGCCAAGTGTTTTATAAAGGATAAGTAGAGCTTTGCCTTTTGATCATTTGGGGCCTCGATCAAGTAGAAATTCTCATTGGGCATTATCAAAGAACACTCAACATCCAGCTAAGAAACATGAGGCCTCAGTCAAATCAAGATCAAGCATCCAACGATCTATGCGCACTGAAGATACCTCTCAATTGGAGAGTTCAACACAAGCACATGGTCGGAACAGTCGAGCTACTTTTCATTGATCTGAGGCAGGTAATCCATTATGGAAAGGTTCAATTCAGAGGTTGGAAAATCGGTTGGGTGAAATGGAAAAAGCAAAGAATTCTTTGCAATGGAGTTTTATTAAAGGATCCCCTGTTGTTTAGGCTATTGTAAATTTTCCTACTCCATCAAAATTTAAATCTCTTGTGGTCACTCCCAAATATAATGGTAAAACTGATCCAGCTCTCCATAACGAGCAATATCAAGTTGTACCAGATATCTATTCATGTCTTGAAGAAATGAGGTGCAGATAATTTTCAATTACCATTATGGGTTCAAGCAAAATATGGTATAATAACTTGTCCCGAGGACATATTGCCACCTTCAATCAGCTTGTCGAGCTATTCGTTAGAAACTTTTATTTTGGATCTAAGCTAGTGACAAGAGTAGCACATCTTCAAAGTATAAGGCAACAAGTGGGGGAAAGTACGAGGGAATACATTACTCATTTTAATAATAAAAAATTGGAAGTGATTGATTATGAGGAAAAAATAGCCGTCACTACTCTTATGAGTGGATTTCTTCCGTAAAAACTATATTATACTTTGGCTAAAGATCCTCCCTAAACTATGGCTGAACTCATGGGACAGGTGGCAAAAATAATGAATGTTGAGGAATATATGGCCATAAAATAGAGTCCATCCACGAAGCCTAACACGAAGCCTGAGAATAAGGAGCAAAAGGAGAAAAAGGAGTAGAATTCGAAGAAAGAAAATAATCTACAAAAGTATGAAACCTACACTCTATTGAATGTTAGCATTTCACCATATCCCGGAAGAAATCAAGCACAATAAGGATTTACGATGGCCTGAGAAGTTAAGGGCGCCTCCTAACAAGAGGGATAAATCCAAATATTGTGAATTCCATAAGGATCATGGTCATACATGGATAATTTTATTTCTTTACAAAATGAGATAGAATCCCTCATCCATCGAGGAAAACTCAATAAATTATTGATTGGCGTGAGGACAGAAAACTCAAAAGAAGGTCAAATTATCCATGGAAGTCTAGGGATAACATGAAGAGAGATCATACAAACGATTATGAAGATGATCTAAACCTTCCAGAGAAGCCCAAACAATTAGAATGTGACATAGCTATGATCAGTTTTGGTTCATTTAATTGTTATATGATTATAATTGGCGATGTAGGAGGAGGTGATCACATTCCTATAAGGCAAGCTTACTTGAATGAAGCTCAGACTTGCTCCTATATCAAGAGGATCAATATAAATAAAGATGATAGGCCAAGGTAGGTCAATAAAGACAAGTTGGTGATTGGCTTTTTAAAAAATGATCTCTCTAGGGTACTTTATCCCCATGATGACCCATTCGTTGTCAAATTCAGATTCAAGGTTATTGTCATCACCAGAGTTTTAATTAACAATGGGAGTTCACCCGATATTATGTTTTATCCTTGCTTTCAAAGTTTAGACTTGAAGCTCGGCCAGTTGGAACCCTATCATAGGCCATTAATAGGCGTTTTTGGTGAAAAAGTTTTGCCCATTGGGAATAATCAAGCTATAAGTGTTGATTGGCACTTCGCCAGTAAGTCATGTTGAGAAAATACATTTCTTTGTGATGGATACGAACGTTCAATTTGCCTATAATATCATCCTCAACAGAATAGGATTAAAGAAATTTGAAGTCGTACCATCAATATTCAATCAATGCTTAAAGTTTCCAACCCATTTTAGGGTAGGTGTAATGAAAAATGACCAAAAGGATGCTAGAGAGTGTTATGACTCATCAACTGAGAAAGAGCTTCTGATTGAATTGAAGCAGAAGACTACAACTTACCAGATAGATACTACTGAGCCTAATGGTGAATCTGAGGTTGAAGCCTTAGATCCATGAGATGAAATGGAGTTGGTCAAGGGAAAAATTATGGAAGTAACTAAAAGAATCATTATGGATGATGACAAACCAAAAAGAACTACGCAGATCGGCTCATCACTATATCCTATCCTCAAACAAGAGTTGATTATGTTCCCGAGATAGAAGAGAAATTTATTTGCTTGGAGCCATGATTATATGCCTGGGATTGATCCCAATTTTCTCTGTCATAAGCTCAACATCAGCAAGGATGGAAATATGATCAAGCAGAGATGTACGATATTTAGTCCTAAAAAGAATCAAGCTATCTAAGACGAAGTAGAGAATCTTCATAAATCTTGGTTTATTAAAGATGTGAAATATCCAGACTTGTAAAAAAATTAATGATAAATGGAGTACATGAGTGGATTTCACTACTTTAAATAAATCTTGACCAAAAGATCATTTCCATTTGCCTAGAATTGATCAGTTGGTAGACGATACATCATGACATGAGCTTTTAAGCTTTATAGATGCATATTCTGGTTATATCTAGATAAAAATAAAACCTGAAGAAAGGGTAAGTACATCCTTCATCACCCACCGAGGAACTTATTACAATACTGTAATGTCGTTCGGTCTAAAAAATGTAGGTGCAACGTATTAAAGGTTGGTGAACAAGTTCTTCAAAGAAGAAATAGGAAAAAATAGGGAGGTGTATGTGGATGATATGTTGATAAAGAGTAAAAAAAGCCTCAGATCATATCGCCGACCTCAGTCAGACTTTTGATCAGTTGGATAAGCATCAGATGAAGTTGAATCCGACCAAGTGTGTGTTTGGAGTACAAGAAAGGATGTTCCTCAGCTTCATAGTAAATCAAATAGGAATTAAGGCTAATATAGCAAATTTAATTAAAATATAGTCATCGACCTGCACGAAAGATGTACAAAAGCTCACTGTAAGAGTGGAAGCCTTAAAAATATTTATTTCCCGAGCAATAGAAAGGTTCTTACCATTTTTTTAAAGTGTTGAGAAAAACATTTGAGTGGAATACAGAATGTGAGGAAGAATTTCTGGAGTTAAAGAAGTATTCGGGGGTTGCCACCATTACTCTTCAGAACAATTCTAGGAGAGAAATTGTACGTATACTTAGTCGTTTCTTAATTAGCATTTTTCTCAACCTTGGTCAGATAGGACAATGGAGTCTAAAAACTCGTCTACTATACCAGAAAAGCATTCAAAGGAGCTGAAATCAGGTACCCACATTCGGAAAAATTAGCCCTAGCACTTATTGGGGCTTTGAGATGTATGAAGCCTTATTTCTAAGCACATAACGTAGTCACGTATACTGATCTGCATCTTCACCAATCTCTTTACAAACCTGAGAAGTCTGGAAGATTGATGTACTGGTGGTAGAATTGTGAGAATATGACATTGTCTATTGACTAATATCTTCATTAAATGGCCAATATTTAGTAGATATCATTGTTAAATTTAGTTATTTAGAGGTTCCTAATTAATAGAACTTGCCTACCGAGCAAACTACAAAAGAAGATAGCTCAGCTCAAAAGAAAACCAATGTAGTTATCGATCAACCTGAGTCATTTATAATTCACGAAATGGCCTAGAAATATGCAGAAAAGAGTAGGAAGATATTCCAGCATGATCATTGATATCAAAAAGCTTCAATGATGATGTTTTGTAACAAAATTTATACGTGGATGGATTTTCATGTGATACCGACAGTGGAGAAGGTATAATTCTTAATATGCCCAGTGATATTGATATTGAGTATGCTCTCGGTTTTTGGTTTAAATCATCAAACAATGAGGCGAAATATGAAGACTTGATTATTAGGCTAAATTTAGCTCATGCATTAGGCGCCAAGAAAGTAGTGGCGTATAGTGATTCATAGCTTATTGTTAACCAATTGCTAAATTTCCATGGAGCCAAAGGAGAATTGATGACTAGGTATCTTACCAAGGGCATGGAAATTATTATCAAATTTCCAGCCATCCAAGAGAATAGGATACCAAGAATAAAAAATACTCGAGCTGATGCCCTTGCTCGGCTAGCGTAGGCAATAAGAATTGAGATCAAAAGAACAATCCAAATCAAGATACTATCTAATCAAAGTATTGATGAAGACCTGATGGTTGGTTTCGTTGTTGTAGATCTGGGACCATCCTGGATGGATCCCATAAAAGATTATATCGAAGATAGAACCTTGCCACCCGATCATAAAAAGACCAAGAATCTAAGATATAAAACAACAAGGTATGTGTTAGATAAAGGAGTTTTATATAGAAGGGGACTGACGATTTCCTTAAAACATTGTGTTCATCTAATGGATGTGGAAGATTTAATCAAAGAAGTGCATGAAGAGCTCATTCATCTGGAAGATCATTGATCCAACGCATCAACACTCATGGATATTCTTGGCGTACCATTAGGGCCGACTGTACAGCCTTTGTGAGAAAGCATGATAAGTTCCACATATTCTCTAATATTCATAAAAAACCTTCTAACACCAACAAGGTCACCATGGTCGTTCGCTATATAGAGAATTGACCAGGACGGCCTACTGTCGACCAGCAAAGGCGGGTTCAAATACTTACTTGTTGTTGTGAATTACTTCACCAAATGGGTGGAGGTATAGCCATTGGCTGACATGCCTTATGAGAAAGTGTATTAGTTAATTTGGAAGAATATCATATACCGATATGGTTTACCATATGATTTCATCACAGATCATAGAACCCAGTTCGATAACAAGGAGTTTGAAGCATACTATACCCAGTCCAAAATCTAGAAGATTCACTCTGCACCAGGCCATCCTCAAACTAATGGTCAAACAAAAGTGAAAAATAAAACTTCACTTAATGGACTAAAAGGAGACTTGATGCTGCCAATGGCAACTGGATTAATGAGTTATACTCTGTTCTTTGGGCCTACAGAACAATGTCGAGAACAGCTACATGAGAGACACCATATATGCTTGTGTTTGGGATTGAAGCAATGGTACTAACTGAGATCAGCGTACCTACTCATAAGGTATTGAATTTTAATTCCCTAATTAGTGAATTGATGATATGATTAGATCTAGACATGTTGGAGGAGGTACCAGAAGAAGCAGCTATAAGAAATGTTGCCTACCAACACCAAACTGCTCGCTTTTATAATAAAGGTTCAAGCCGACTAACTTGAAAGAGGGTGATTATATTCTTAAGAAAGTTATCCATAATAATAAGAAGCTCGAGGCTAACTAGCATGGACTATATCTCATCTCAGCTGTCATCCAACCAGGGACATATCATATAATGACTTTGGATGGTGAAGAATTCACAAACCCTCGGAATGTCGAACTTCTTCGAAAGTACTATCAGTAATTCAAAGGATTTCCATTATTGTATCTCCTTTTCTTTCATTTGAGTATCAATAAAAAGTTGATTTCAGTCTCTTCCATTTTTCAATTTTTTTCAGAGTATGTTCATCACATAAATCCCCCAAAACAAAGATAACTTTTGATCTTCATCTCCGACCAAGTGAAAACAGGATTACAACCCTGAGCACTTAGTCTGCAATAAGAAAAATAATAACCAATTAAGTCAAAATATGAATATAATCCTTAGCACTTGGTCAAAAACAAGAATTTACTTCATGTATGACTTCGTAAAAACAAAATCATGAACAAGACGTTGATTATTTCATGTATGATTTCGTATAAACAGGTTAAGAATAAGAAGTGTAAAACTTCGTATAAAACTAAAAAAGTTATAAATAAGTCTTACCCGACTAAGTTAAATGCTGGAAGGCATGTAAAAATTCCTAGATACTTGAATATAAACATACATTCCTCATACGTTTGGTCACCACTAATAACTAATTCTAAATTTTAATCAATATATCTAAGTGCATTAGTAGAATCAATGGCATAACCACTGGTAACTAATACTAAATTTGGATTGATATATCAAAGTGTATTAGTAAAACCAATGACATTACAATCACGAGTTAACTAAATGATTGAAACAATAATAAGTTGACAAAAATAAACACATTTTATTCATACAAACTATGTTACATTCAAATCAATTACAAAATACAAGATAATTATTCAACTGGACGTTTTCCCTCAGCTTTGGAAGATGATTGCATCTTTCCATACTAGCAGGAGGATCATCCAGCGTATAGGGAGAATTGATAAAGTTGAAATCTTGAAGGATCCTTCCATTGCTTCTACTCAGCGTATTGGTCAGATGAGGAGGTCTAACTATTTCAAGGTCATCATATAACTCATAATCCCCTAAATATTTTAATATCAAGCATTGGAAATCAATTAAATTGGAATCCAGCTGACATCCAACATGAATGGAGGTCGTTAATAGTCTAAGAAACTAGGACCATGCCAATACCAGAGTTTTTCTATGTTGATCAACCTTTATCACAATCAAGTAATTGGTCCAACCCCATTTATAACCTTCACGGTGAGTTTGAGAGAGGTGATCATCTATATGGACCAAATCTTCATTATAGCCATCCATCCATACCATTCTGGGTTGTTTGTGAAATGGAAGGTTAATATTTCAACTTGATGTTAAGGTTTCTTCAAAATATCATCCTTCACCTTCAATTGAGAGGATTGGTCAGCAAGGCCCTTATCTTTAGCTTCTAGTCTTGTGGACAAATCGTTAATGGCTTGACTCTTCATCTTCAACTAGGGATCTCGATTAGATAATTTTTTCTTGGTACTACTCTCTTCTATAATTGGTCGGCTAGCTCTTTGACTAGAGAATGATGCAGGCTTGGATTTTATCAAAGCTTCAAGATCTTCCCTCAATTTGACATTTTTCTCCTCTAAAAAAGAGGAACCTTTACCAGCACTAGCAGGAGAAGACTATTTTAAGGACCCAAATTCATCACTCAACCTATTATTTTCCTCTTTAAGAAGTTTAGCAATCTCTCTGGCTTCATCAACTTCACAATTCAATAAAAACTCCTCTTTTCCAAACGCATAGGCATATTTCTCCAAATTCTCTTCAAACCCCCAAGCTTCACTAAAGACCTTATACTTAGCATCATAATCAGTGTGCAACAAAGCTTTGGCTTCATTATACTTGGCTTGTAATCTTTGATCATCTCATAGTATGCAACATTGTTGGCCACAACCCGATCAAGAAGAAACTTAAGATAAGTGTAGGCATCCTTGACTTGATCGGAAGCATCTGTGCTAAGCAAGTGTACTAACTCTTCATCAATCAAGTCCAGGTGACCGGCCTTAAACTTATTGTTGCAATGCTTGAGTAAGTCAAAATTAATGGAATAAATTTTTTCCATCTTCACCAAGAACTAGAAGGATAAAGCAACAATTGATCAACAACAAAAGGAAATGGAAAGATAACAAGGAAATTGGAAAAAAGAGTTATTTTATTATTAAAGGATAATTATACAAGTACATCAGGAGCAAAATAAAAATAAGATCCAAAAAAGGTGCAAAATACAAGAGGTCGAGAAAGTCTACACCCTCTTCATATCCTTCTCCACATCAAGGATCTCTTGCTCGATAGGAGGGATATCTGAAGTATTTCCTTGGTAGGCAAGAGGAGCAGCAGAGTCAATAGATAAGAAAGATTCCTCTTAACCAACTTCATCTTGAATATCATCATCAAGGTTAGGTGGAGATCCTGGATCATGCCTGAGGAAGAGCTAAGAATCTTCAGTAGTACCAACTTCCCTCAATTCGGTCGACACACCTTATTTGAAATATTTTTTCTTGGCATACCCAACTTGAGTAGAGGTAGCTTAAATAGCTTTATCCCATGCCCCGTTGAAGGAATCTTCTCTGGCCTTCTTCATCTTGACCTCCTTGGTAGAAAGGTTTGTGGTCATCTTGGCTACTTGACCTTCAGCAACCTTTGCCCTGTGCTCAGCTTTAATAGCAACCGAGTTAACCGCAACAAAAGCATTATCAGCCTTATGTCGATCTTCTTTAAAAAATTTATTTTTTTCTTCCCGGGCCTTTTTCTCAATTTTTAGAGCCTGTTGGGATTTTAGCAAAGACTGCCTCAGACCTTCAAAGTCTTCTTCTACTTCTTCTGAGGAAGAATGTAACCGATCGTCCTTCTCCAGTATTTAGTTATAGTTGACCAAGGACTACAAGAAAAAGGTAAGTTAATACCAAAATAAAAAGTCATGACTAGCATTCGACCAATGTCAAAAATGAAAACTTACCAAGGCAAGGCTTTGAGAAGCCCTAGATGATAATTGAGATCGATACATTGAAGGAGAAGCAGCTTTGTGGTCAAGGAGTGGGCCAAACTTGGTCAACTTCCTAGCCAAGCTAGGACTAAAGACTAAAAATGAGACAGTAACATGTGGAACCACACTGACCAAACCCTATTGATAAGCATCAATAAATTTCTTAACCATCTTATCAGCAGGACTCCTCCTTAATATCTTCAAAGGAGATTCATCACCATTGTTGGCTGGGGGATTTTTACCAACATTCTTCTTCTTCTTCTGGGCAACGGTATCAATTGGTTTCTTGGCACTAACTATAGAATCATCTTTTAAAAGGTTGGTGATTTTTCCCTTACACATACTGATAACAAGTGGAAGATTAGAGTCAAGAGAGGTAAAAGTATCGACTTCAACAATAATTCCAACAGATTCAATAGTAGGGGAAGAAGATACTGTGTCTTTCTCCAATTCAAATACAATTAATGGAATCCCATCTATTGGTCGGACTATAAATGAAGTGGTTGAGGTCTTATATTCTAGCAATATAGAAGCTGATCGGGGGTGATCTTCTCATGTTCTTTGATTCAAGCCCCATAAGAACTTGAGTTCTTCCAAATTAAATTCATCCGACTTGGGGCACTTTCTTTTACGATCCTCTACAAAAAAGGAACAAGTAGTGATAGTTAGTACACATCAGAAAGATATCATAAAAGTGTGACACCCCGCCTAATTAAATATCGGGCGATCACTCCTTTATTAAATTAAAATCAAGGTGAACAGTTGGTTCATTCTTAGCATCACTGTCGTAAAAAAAAATCTTTTCCAGTTTAAACACCCTAATTAATTAGACTAAGTGTCAAAACTATTTTTGAACATTACTTTCCAAATTTTATTTTAAAAGCAAAGATTTAATTATTTACAACAATTCAATATTAAAGAATCACACCACAATAATCCTGGAACATATAATCCAAATACTTTAAACATTCAACAACTGAATCCCAACATTAAAAACTTAAAGTAAAACATCCAGACAGTAATAAATCCCAAAATGAAAATACTAAAAATAACTGAATCACAATGTCCAAATAAACAACTGAATAATGGAAAGGGCGACACATGCCCCACTAAATGAATATGCTAGGAGTGGAGTCAAATAAATGAAGTCGTCTAAGCAAGAGTCCTACAACTCCCACCTAAGCTGCAGCGCGTTCCTTCCAAGGTATCCTACGCAAGACGCCCCTGTGGTTGGGTACCTGTAATATATACATATATATACAAGAGAAAAAGAGAAATAGAAATGGGTCAGAGCCCGATAGTGTAAAAGATTTAAAATTCGTTTAGCAAGTCTTTAAAATGTTTACAGGACAATGCAATAACATATTAGTGTGACACTCTCTTGAGAAATTCTCACCTCTCTTCTAATGTGCACACCTATCGCACTAACCTTACCAACGGTTTATCTTATCTTATATCACACTAATCTTCCCAATGATTTAACTTATCTTAGGTTACTCGTAAGATTTAAAACTGAGCAACATAATTGTTTAAGAGGATAATTACATTTAGTGACAAATCTCTCATTTTAACTTTATTTATTAATAAAGTTTCCCAGTGTCATATTATACTTTTCGAAACAAGTGTTTCCATTTTGAAGTCAAGATTCATATCTTACTTACCATAACATAGTAGGCAGTTCCAAATTTCAGAATTTCATATATATATTAAATACTCATATAATATATATATATATATTCTAACAGCACCCCACATAAGAATTATGGTGCGTGCATACTCTACTATCCAATCCCCGTATCTCTCGTACTAAGGGAAATACAAGTTCGGAATCACTCTCGAACTGTATTAACACATACACAAACAATATTGAGGCGAAGCATAGATTCCAAGCCTCTAAGAGGATAGCACATGCCCCCACGTCTCTTAGGACCGTCTGAACTATCGATTCGATAGCCTGTACCAAGGATATCTATCTTCTAGGGTACGAGTCAATATCCCGCATAAAGGTCCCATCAAGATAAGACTGTCCCAACGCGGTAACCTCAGGGATAGCAAGTAGCACGGGCACGATTTTCACACATAGATAGTATACGCATAAACATAGTCATATAACTATACTAATATTGCCATATCAATTTAGGTACATCTCAAATCCCATAATTACGACATTTGTCCTCATATCTCATTATTTAGTTCCCACGTATAATCGTTCATTTCTTACTTTGATTCGAGGGATGTTTCCAACTTACTATGTAATACTCATGGACTCTATCCTCTCAAGTGAAAAATTCAGTAGGTATTCATTTATGTTCCAACGTAACTATCTCTTCCTTTAATACATAGTTTCATCGTCCCTTATATGTAAGTATCCCAAAAAATACAACTCTTGTCTTACATTAAAGGTCCCAAAATTATTCATATGTCCTACTGGTCTTCTTTATCTCCCAAAGCATTTTAATAAGGGTGTCTAAGAATTATTTCTCATTAAATTGAATTCAACTAATTTAAAAAGGGGAAATATGAGTCTTCCATAAGGGGTCGATCAATCGAGGTCTGGGGCTCAATCGATCGAACCTTCGATCGATCGACGCTCTTCGCTCGATCGATCGATCAAGCAGGTATGGCGAATTCTGCAGTTAATCAGTTATGGGTTCTATCACATAACCTCCTCCAAATCTAAACTTTTCATTCCCAATCGCCCAGAAATTTGTACTACTAACATTATAATCTCATTTATGTATCTTCTACGTAAATCATGTAAATTTATGTCACTAATCATGGATTTATAGGCAAAAACTTCATAAAAATCTCAAAAACCCTAGAATTTCTTTAACATGGTTCTAATCAATCTTTTCCAGAATTGTCTTCTTCTAAAACATAATAATTTCATGGTTTAATCCTCTACATGTGAAGGGGTTTCCAGACTTACATTCAAATCATTATTACATGCGATTTCCTTTCTCAAATTTTGGGTTTTCTTCCATAAAACTCATCCTAACCATCCCCAAACTAACATGAGTGATGCATTAACGAAGATAAGCAAGATAAACACTTTCCTGGGATTTTCAAAGTTCTGGTTTGATGATGAATTTGGTGTGGATGTGTTCCCCATCGCGCGATCTACGCGTTGGTGGTGGTGGCGGTGCAAACAGATGGATTTTAGGCCTTGGATTGCTTTGAAAGCTCTCTCCTTCTCTCTCCTATGGACGTCACTTGTCTTTGGTTGTTTTAACCCTAGAGGGAAACCTTAGACATCTGATATATCCCTTGAAATTTTGTGGGTTTAATTACCAAAAAGTGCGAAATGTCCAAAATGCCCTCCCGGGGTACTAATTAAGCCTAAAAACGCCCCGAGACCCAAACTAAACCCCCAGTACACTTTTCTGACTATCTCGACCCTTCCGGACACTTTGGCGCACTTAAAATGACCGTATGAGCAACTTATAATATATTCACTTTTATTCATCAATATTTAGTCCCGACGCGACACAGGCGAGTCCCGACTCAAATTTCCAAAATTGCCATTTTATTCACTCATGACATTTAATATAACCAATATTATATATTACTTTGCTCATTGGTAATATTCAACAAATTTCTCAAATTACTAACTCTCATCACGTTAATAATTATAACATAATTAATTCTCGGATTTATATTAAATAATTAATTCACATTAAATTTAATAAATCCCCAAATTAATATAGCATAAAAATACGGGGTATTACAAAAAGAAGAGAAAAAATTGAAATAACAACCTATCCCATTCTCTAATTGAAGGAATATGGGACCATAATAGGTTACTCCACCATCGGGGGGCATGTTTCCAATTCTTAACTACTAAAGCATGACTCCAATAATCTTTATTGGACTCAGGTAAATTCAACACTAAAGCTCTTTTAGCAACTCTGGTTTTCAAATAATATGTATTTTCCCATGTAACGGACCATTTATAATAGAACATAATCTCTAGAATCCTAATATGGGTCCCATAGAGTTCGCTTAATCTATTTACACCATTAACAATTATCTAGGTGTTGGGAGCCACTCAGTTTGGGACAACGTCAAAATATTGGCAAAAACGAAGAAGAAAAGGGTTTGGTGGAAATGAATAACCACACTCTAGTATAAACAAAGTGGGAATACAGTGACTTTCACCCAAGGAATATACATATAAAGGGCCATGAAGGACTTCTAATTCATCCAGAATTAGTATTTTATGCTCTTCCCTAAATTCCTCTAAAGACTCATCGTCAGCTATATAAACCATGGTTTAAAAGACGAAAATAAGGAAAAACAAAGAAAAGAAACAATTCTTATAGAAGATTAAGGATTCAGCACGAATTGTGAAAGGAAAGGAGGAATGATGGAAAATGATCGCACAAAAGCCCAAGGATAGTTGATACAGTTCAAAAATTTGAGGGTAAGGAAGAACCTGGAAAAGATCCCGCCTTTTATAGGTTGCCTCAAAAACAACAAACATAATGATTAAATGAACAAACGATTGACATTCTCACGGCTTCGTGAATCAGAAGGTTAAAAATAACCATTTTCTCTTTGGCAGTTCGCTAAAATTCAAATTATTTGCAAAAATGCCATTTTCAAATAGTGCCACTAAATTTAACAAGTGTGGAGGTCGACTGATGATTAATCATCATGAAAATACTTCGAGTTTCTTCTAGAATCAAATTCTCCATACTTTCACGCAATCACAAAGCATGGAACATTGGGGGATTCTGTTGATGCCAAAAATTATCCACCTGCATGGACCAATCATAAGTAAGCATGCTTCCTCCTACGTGGCCAAAATCCTAGTTAGCAGAAAGTAAATCTGTCGACTAAGGCTTGGAATTCCAACCAACACAAGGAATGATAACCAACATAAAGAACGTAGACTAACAAGTCAATTAAGCGTCATCATAGTAAGGGTCATACTACACATAGTTTATACAACCAATCGTCACATTTATTATGTAAGCATGTAAATGATTAATTATATAAAAGCATTCGATCCCTTGATATTAGAACCCTTGACCTTTGGGTCACTATAAATACATTGTATCCCTTTCATCAAGGGTAAGTAAGAATGGATTCTAAGGCAACATACCTAGTTTTTTGTAGTCTCTCAAAACAATGCAAGAATAGTGGACGTAGGATTTTTGACAAAGCCGAACCACTTTAAAAAATCTCTTAATTTCTTGCTTTTATTTACAATTGCACTTATGCATTTTATCTGTGATCATAAAAATTAGATCAAGTCTAGTTTTTTACATCAACAATCACATTAACTTAATTAATCCTCTTTAAATTCACTATATAACATTCTCACTAGTTATATACAAGAAATATATTTTACTTTTCGTAATTCACTCATATATAAATATTTACAATTTTATAGGCGTATCATATATAATACAGTTGCACTTCATCTATTTTTACCCCTATATAAATCTACACCATTTGTACATATCATATATACAACATTCACACCCGCACTATATATATCCATTGACCGGGCGGAAAAAGTGTGTTCGTGTGAGGACACAATCGTTGTGTGTTTCACCGCCGCGATACAAAAAAGCCTAAGCTACAACTACACTTGACAAGCAAGCACAGCGGTAAGTCGGGTATCGTAAGAAATCCACAGGGAGTGATTGAATTTTAGATGTTAATTGTTTTAAAACTTCAAGAATAAAAATGGTGTAAAAGAAATAAGAAAAGGTGATGGGTGGTTATGGTGACAAAAGAAAAGAGAAGTTAACGCTAAATTAAAGAAAAGCGAGGATCGGGATCGCATACACACATTCACGGGCTAAACAACTACTAATTAGAATTTCGATTCGAAAACATTTAATCGATCATTTTCAATTAAGCATAAACATCACGCAATAAGGAATTTAAGCCAAAGTTGTGAGATTAAACATTTAATGGAAAATGGTCGCACGTGGATTAAATTAGGATTGCGCTATAAACACTAAAGTTGCGTGACAAATAAAGTTAAACGCATAACAATCCAACTTTAATACACGCAGTTTCAATTAAACACAATTTTACACGAAACCCTAACTTTCGAGGTCCAAACCCGTAAATCGCGTAACGAAATCCCGACCCTATTTATCTAAGGGAAATACATGAATTAAACTAAATTAACAAAACAATAAACTAATTAAGCAAGAAAAAAATCAAATAAACTAATTAACAAAGCATGAAAACTATCTAGAAAGCAAGAATTAATGGAAAACAAGCTATATTAATGGAGAGGGTAATGAAAAGTCAAACCAATTAGATTGTCAATCCAAAGAGAAATGAAGAAGAACCATCCAAAACCCTCAAAACCCTAACTATTCTAACCTAAAATCGTGTATGTACTGATCTATCTTGTTATTACAACAAAATTGGCTTATATAGTAAGTTGGAATAAAAATAAAGAAGAAAGAAAAGAAGGCAAAATATCTGCAGAAAACAGAGCATCGATCGATCGACCCCTTTGGTCGATCAATCGACCTAGGAAAAAATTCGGCAAATCAGAATGGTCGATCGATCGAACGATCAAGCAGGGCAAAATGCAGCAGCCTACTGCATTCCTCTCTTCCTCTTCTCTTCTCCTCTTTTGCTTTCCTTGTTTTTCCTCCGCTGAAATCGCCGTAACTTCTTCGTTATGAATCGGAATCGCGCACCGTTCACGGCCACGCGAAGCTAGCGAGGAGGGCTATAACTTCTGTGAGATGTCAGGCCAATTAACCAAGATGTGAAAAGACTAAAATTCCCTTGAACGTGCAATTACGTACGGAACTTCACCGGAATGTGTCCGAACTTCATACTTAGCATCCAAATACCTACAAAAGCTCAATTAACCCCTGCAAAACATGTTAACATAGAAATCCGAGGTTGTCTGGTTAACGAGCATAAATATAGGGATTTAGATACCCGAGGGGGCTAATAATGCGTAGGTTAACGGGTGAAATACGCAATATTTGCATCGTAACACACCCCCTAACTTACACATTGCTAGTCCCTAGCAATGAAATAAGAAACAACAAAAACTACAAGAAAACCAAAAGCAGGAGACAAGTACAAAAGTATGGTATAAAAGCATAAGGCCACTGTCGCGGGCGATTCGATTGCATTTAGCGTATGCAATAAGTCGTTAAACCCCTAGGTTACCCTAGTGGACGAGTGTCGTCTCGTGAGGGTTTTCAGGGATTAAACCCACAAACATCATATGATTTCCTCAAAATATGCCCAACACAACATACGACAAACTCAAAAACAACGAAAAAGATTTCAAACATGTTATTAGCATATTGAACGTATTCAAACAAAAGTCCATTGTTATTAACAAGTTGAATGCACCTCGTAGAATTGAAACTTTACAAGTGGGAGGGGGGAGAGCAAATGCAAAATATTATTTGGTAAAAACTTAAATAAACCGGATAAACATAAAGGCATGCATATATTCAATCCTCATGGGCATTACGCTTATCAAGCGAATTCGCACAAAACATGGAGGTAACACAGGGGACATACGGGCTAAAGAGTAAATGTAAAGGGAAACTAGGCCGCTCATATGTCACAAATGAAGAACGCTATATATAAAATGAAAAACTGTAATCTCAATGCAAGGATACCTCACACTAAAAGAGGCGAAATGCATTTTCACAGATTATCACAACTATTATGACTTTTAAATTAAATGCACCCTAAGATCACATAGGACTTTATAGGGTTGTAATGTAGGTTTGGGGTTAAGGTACGAAATGAACGGTATATGTACGGATTCAAAGTGTTCAGAGATGAAAACTTGAAATAATGAAAAGAATGCGGGAAATACCAAAATTTGGACAAAGATGTCCAAATGAGCATTAGATATAACAATCGAGAGAGTAATCAAAGCTTATTGAAATACTATACACAACATTTACAACTTTCTCTTTTCTTTTCTTCTTTTTATCTTTTTGTTTTCTTTTTGCTTTTTTGCTTTCTCTTTTTCATCACTTTTTCACTACTTCTTTTCTTTACTTTTCAAACTCTCATATCCCTAAAAATGCAACCGCGATACAACAACAACATTCAATCCCAAGTAACGTTCCAAACAAAGGTATGTAAGGTGTATATATGGCTTAAAACTCCAATTTGGAGTTGGTTATGGGATTTTGGGTAATGAAACGAAAGGCTAGTATTTAGGCTCAAAGGGGTTAATGAGGGTAAACATATAAGGGTGAGGTCAAGGCTAATATGGGTGATATATCAAAGAGGGCCTATGATCATTTCACAAAGTTTACGCAATTCTCGAGTCAAAATAATATATGAAAATCATGCTCAAGTAAAACATTTCGAGTATGAACTCAATTAATGAACGGTCAAATGAAAGAATAGAGAGATTACCGACGAATTCAACGTTTTCAAAGAGAAAAGAATAGTGTATAGCACTCACAAACGACGAAAGGTACAAAGCTTACTCGGTGTAAGTATATACAATGCAACAAAAGATTACCGAGTTATAAAAATCTTAAACCAAATAATAGCACAAGGAAAGTGCATATGCTCATGGGATAAAGTTTAATTCATGAAGTTATTCACAATATCAATGATTTGAGGACTAAAGTCTAATAACTTCTAAAATCGAGAACATGCATCATTGAGTTGTCTATTGGATCGGGCAATTATTAAAATTTATCATCGAAAACAAGGAAGAATGCCCAACAAAGGAGAAAAAAGAAGGAAAATATTTTTGAAAATTTTCAAATTTTTAACAAAAAGGCATACTTAGTAACTAAATGTGAGCAAATCCATGGACTACACATGAAATGGATATAATATCCTACACCCCCTAACATAAATGTTGCATTGTCCTTAATGCGCATTAAGAACACAACACAATGAGAGGAAAAGAATGATATTACCCAAAATTGGAGAGATCTCCATAAGCACGAGTCCAATGAAATCTACAAAAAAAGTTAGTACTGAGTATAGCAAAAACAAATAACAAAAAGTTAACTAATTACACTAGACTAAATTAAAAGGAAAGAAAAATAGGAAAGAAAGAAAATTAAAAAGCTAACAATTTACAACCTACTATTTAGGCTTCACACTAACTATACACTAGAAGTCTAAATAGTTGAGGGTCCACCCAAAAAGGGATTTGACTTTGAAAGATCAACGGTGGACCCTCCAAAGCGAACATGCCTCCCGGAAGATATGAATTCCGTTTGAACAACGTAAGGCATGTGGGTGGTGAAAAAAGTGAACCATCGCCAATTTGAAATTTTGGGCGGACGATGGGGGATTTGGATAACAAGGGGGACAAGAACACTAGAGGACCAAGAAAAATCGATTCATCTCCCAAAGGTTTTTCAAATGGAATGGGAGATGGTGCACACATGAGGATAACATCCATCGAAAACAAGTCCGGTAAAGAGTCCTCATCGGCAAAAAGTGTAGAAGTTTTAAAAGTTTCTACCGACTCATGGGAATCAACCGGTAATTCTAATGGTTCGATCACGGAAAACTAATATGATGATGAAACAAATTCAATGTCAATCGACTCATCGTCGGAAGGAGATTGAATTTCGGGGGAGAAAGATGCACACTCGATGAGAAATTCTTCGAAAAATTTAGGTGAAACACAAGTTTCCACCTCCTCGTTGTTTTGTGCATAAGAATTCATCTCATCGCAAAGTGCACCAAGTCTCATTCCAGCATCATTTAGGCTTTCCAAACCTTGGGAGTAAAGAAGCAAAGTTTCTTCCAAATTAGGCTTCCTCGGCTCAAGAGCCTCAGACTCCTCATTTGGTTGAAACTCGTCTTCGAAAGTAATGAAATAAGAATCGTCATTGGATTCGAATAATGAATCCAACTCAAGATCCCAATAAAGATTTTCATTCCGATAAATGTTTTCAAGTCTTTCATTTTCAAGAAAATTTTGAAAATGGAAAACTTGAAAACTATCCCCAAAGTATGAATCATTAGAATACCCGTAATAACTATAATAGTAGGACATGATTACCTCGTTGTTTGTAGAAGGAGAATCCGAGCAAGAAAGTGAGCAACCACGATTCAAAGTTTCTTAGCGCTCAAATATGCTATCCTGCAAAAAAGGTTAAAACAAAGAATACAAATACAAAAGGAAAAATACTACGAGATAATAAAACAATTACAATCTAAAACACACTCCCCGGCAACGGCGCCATTTTGTGACCGGGCGGAAAAAGTGTGTTCGTGTGAGGACACAATCGTTGTGTGTTTCACCGCCGCGATACCAAAAAAACCTAAGCTACAACTAAACTTGACAAGCAAGAACAGCGGTAGGTCGGGTATCGTAAGAAATCCACAGGGAGTGATTGAATTTCAGATGTTAATTGTTTTAAAACTTCAAGAATAAAAATGGTATAAAATAAATAAGAAAAGGTGATGGGTGGTTATGGTGACAAAAGAAAAGAGAAGTTAACGCTAAATTAAAGAAAAGTGAGGATCGGGATCGCATACACACATTCACGGGCTAAACAACTACTAATTAGAATTTCGATTCGAAAACATTTAATCGATCATTTTCAATTAAGCATAAACATTACGCAATAAGGAATTTAAGCCAAAGTTGTGAGATTAAAAATTTAATGGAAAATGGTCTCACGCAGATTAAATTCGAATTGTCGCTATAAACACTAAAGTTGCGTGACAAATAAAGTTAAACGCATAACAATCCAACTTTAATACACGCAGTTTCAATTAAACACAATTTTACACGAAACCCTAACTTTCGAGGTCCAAACCCGTAAATGGCGTAACGAAATCCCGACCCTATTTATCTAAGGGAAATACATGAATTAAACTAAATTAACAAAACAATAAACTAATTAAGCAAGAAATAAATCAAGTTAACTAATTAACAAAGCATGAAAACTATCTAGAAAGCAAGAATTAATGGAAAACAAGCTATATTAATGGAGAGGGTAATGAAAAGTCAACATACAAACCAATTAGATTGTCAATCCAAAGAGAAATGAAGAAGAACCATCCAAAACCCTCAAAACCCTAACTATTCTA
Organism: Sambucus nigra; assembly: GCA_949130495.1. NCBI lineage: Eukaryota > Viridiplantae > Streptophyta > Magnoliopsida > Dipsacales > Adoxaceae > Sambucus > Sambucus nigra. The sequence goes on from OX422209.1 coordinate 524,869,306, forward strand.
ACCTAAAATCGTGTATGTACTGATCTATCTTGTTATTACAACAAAATTGGCTTATATAGTAAGTTGGACTAAAAATAAAGAAGAAAGAAAAGAAGGCAAAATATCTGCAGAAAACAGAGCATCGATCGATCGACCCCTTTGGTCGATCGATCGACCTAGGAAAAAATTTGGCAAATCAGAATGGTCGATCGATCGACCAAATGGGTCGATCGATTGATCAAGCAGGGCAGAATGCAGCAGCCTACTGCATTCCTCTCTTCCTCTTCTCTTCTCCTCTTTTGCTTTCCTTGTTTTTCCTCCGCCGAAATCGCCGTAACTTCTTCGTTATGAATCGGAATCGCACACCGTTCATCGCCAAGTGAAGCTAGCGAGGAGGGATACAACTTCCGTGAGATGTCAGGCCAGGTACCCAAGCTGTTAAAAGACTAAAATTCCCTTGAACGTGCGATTGCGTACGGAACTTCACTGGAATGCGTCCGAACTTCATACTTAGCATCCAAATACCTACAAAAGCTCAATTAACCGCTGAAAAACATTTTAACATAGAAATCTGAGGTTGTCTGGTTAACGAGCATAAATATAGGGATTAAGATACCCGAGGGGGCTAATAACGCGTAGGTTAACGGGTGAAATACATAATATTTGCGTCGTATCATCCATCCTCCCGAGCAGGCACTCACTAAACAAACTCTTAAATGAATTCAAACTCTAAATCTACTACTAACTCACTAAACAGTATATAGTTTCTCCACAAACTACTTGATGAATCAAACCTTCCAAATATCCAAATAACACGTAGGATTATTTAGAACTAAAAATCCAAATTTATGTGTCAACCCAAATCCCAAAAATAATAATTTTATCACACCTACTATGATATGAATTGATTATCACAAATTTCCACTACACTAAATCCTACGAATGGCCATGCACAGATGGTCAAGGCCCAAGTCCGTGACTAATAAAATTTTTGGCGTGACCATATTTATTACCACGCCAAATCATAGATGCTTTGGAAGTGGTCACGAACCAAATCCCTGACCACTACGGGTCACGAACTTGGGCCGTGATTACGGCATGACAACCTTGGCGCAAAATTCAAGCCAAAATTCCCTCAAACTAGTCGCAGATGGGTAACGGACTTGGACCATGATCGTAGGCATGACGAAACACAAAACATACACAAATTGGGTCACGACTGGGGGCCATGACCATTTCTGGGTCTGGGTCACGGCTATGGGCCATGGCCATCCTCCATTCAAGCAGTGATTTTGATGGGAAAAGGGTCGTACACGGTGGGTCACGGCCTAGAGCCGTGACCCGGTTCAATCCAGTAGGTTACCACTTCATTTATTGGTCGTGCATGGTGGGTTATGACTATAGGCCACGACCAAGTTTAGAACCTAAAAAAAATACCATCTCAAAATCATTTCTGTCGAACGAATTCTCTCTCAAGGCTTGTGCAATTTCGTTTTGATTTGTACGATTTCATAACATCAGGTGCGATTTCATCTCATTTCTATATATAGATTTATGTTTGCATATTTGTGTGTGTGCATATGTGTGTGTATATGTATAGATTTATGTTTATATGTGTGTGGATGCATACATTTATATGTATTTGTGTGTTTAACTATGAACAAATAAATTGTTTTTATTTCAATAAATCCTAGATTTTATGTATGTGGATGTATAGATTGTATGTGCATGTATGTATAGATTTATGTCAATAAAATATTAGGGTTTAAGTAAACCCTAGAGTGTATGTGTGTATGTACAGATTATGTCAATAAACCCTAGATTGTATGTGTGTATTTTTTTTTACCAAATATTATTCAAAACTCTAGATATTATATTTTATTTGACAAAATATAATTAAATGGATTTATAATAAGTAAAAAAATTTACAACCGCCTTGTTGTGGGTTATATGTATGCATAGATTATTGTCAAAAAAATATTAGGGTTTAAGTAAACCCTAGATTCTATGTGTGAGTATGTATAGATTATGTCAATGAACCCTAGATTGTATGTGTGTGTATTTTTTTGACAAAATATTCTTGTCTTGTTTTTTTGACAAATTATAATTAAATGATTTTTTTTACATACGAATCGCAAACACGTGTGCACATTACTATAGTGAGATATTGTTAGCTTGGTTGTTGGATATTATGTTGAATTTATTGAATTGATACTAGTGTCGATAAATTTACATGTTATTAAATTTGTTGGGTTTGTTCTTGATTTGTCTATGAAAAAGTATATCACATATCTTGCAATTAATGTGCAGTTTTTTACGTTTATGTCAAGATATTAGGAGGCTACAACTTGACATGGAACAAATACAATTTGATTCCATTCATTCATATTTAAACTTGACATGTATGCCATAATTTTGTTGATTTCATACAATTCTATTTTAGTTTGAGATTTATTGTTATCAACTTGATTGGATATGCATTTAAAAACCTTAAAATGGGGGTGTAATAATCACAACTTCATTGATATTATAGGCATCGGGTTGATATTATAGATTTTTTCTATCCTTTGCCTTTGTGTACTTTTCTTTACATATTACAGGCAGCAGGTTTCTCACGTTCGTTCGAATTATGGTGATAAAATAGGGGAATAAATCTGCGTCATATGTAAATCTATGACATATTATAAGCAGCAAATCTAATTCTTCAGTGGTTTTGTGAGGTACTTTCTTTGATTTTACATACCCGTTCTTCATAAAACATTGTTTACATATTACAGATCTAACCAATTAGATACAGTTCTTCATTACATACCAGTTTTGCATTACACACAAGGTACTCTTTACTTTAACTAAAGTAGTTATATAATTTATATACATTATCTATTAAATCTTTTAGATGATAAAAGGACTCCGAGAAAAGTATTGGTTTTGTTTGGTTTGGTTGTTGGATAATTATTGGTTGTTGGCTTGTTGTTAGATTGTATGTTAGAAGGAGTATGGGAAAATTAGAAGGAAAACGGGACAATTATTGATTTAATTGTTGGATAATATGTTGAAAATATTTTAGACTCCCGGTTTCAAAATACGACGATAACTTGCTATTGTCTAGACATAAGCTTAAACACATGTCGTTAGGGGCAAGAAAACCGAAACATCCCACAAAAGGACCCGTGAGAGGGTGAAAACATGAAACAACCCCCGTACGGTCCCGTTAGAGGCACCAACGCCTCTCACAGGACCAATGTAACTCATAGGAACTGAACGCGCAATCATGGGACTACCGATTTCAGAATACGATGATAATTCAAAAATAAGAGGCCTTAATCTTGAAAATAAGGAATTAGAGGGCGAAAACACAAAACAACTCTCGTTTGGTCCCGTGAGAGGCACCAATACCTATCACGGGACCAATGTAACAAATAGGAACTGACCGTATGATCACGGGACTCCCGATTTGAGAATACGGCGATAATTTGAAAATATGAGGACTTAAGCTTGAAAATAAGGCGTCAGAGGGGGCAATAAGAAACAACCCTCATACGGTCCCGTGAGAGGCACTAACACCTCCCACGGGACTGATGTAACACATAGGTACAGACCGCGCGATAATGGGACTGCCGGTTTGAGAATACGACGATAATTTGAAAATATGAGGACTTAATCTTGAAAATAAGGCGTTAGAAGCAGAAAACATGAAACAACTCCCATACAATCCCATGAGAAGCATCAATACCTCTCACGGGACCAATGTAACACGTAGGAACTGATCGCGCGATCACCGGACTCCTGGTTTGAGAATACGATAATAATTTGAAAATATAAGGACTTCAGCTTGAAAATAAGGCGTTAGAGGGTGAAAACTTGAAACATCCCCCCTACGATCCCGTGAGAGGCCCCAACACCTCTCACGGGACCAATGTAACACGTAGGAACTGATCGTACGATCACGGGACTCCCGATTTGATAATACAAAGATAATTTGAAAATATGAGAACTTAAGCTTGAAAATAAGGCGTTAGAGGGTGAAAACTCGAAACAGCCCCGTACGGTCCCGTGAGAGGCACTAACACTTCTCACGGGACCAATGTAACTCGTAGGAACTGACCACACAATCATGGGACTCTCGATTTGAGAATACAACAATAATTTGAAAATATGAGGACTTAAGCTTAAAAATAAGGCATTAGAGGGGGAGAACATGAAACAACCTCCGTATGGTGCCGTGAGGGGCCCCAACACCTCTCACGGGACCAATGCAACACGTTTAAAGTGATCGTGCAATTACGAGAATCCCAGTTTGAGAATATGATGATAATTTGAAAATATGAGGACTTAATCTTGAAAAGAATGCATTAGAGGGTGAAAACTCAAAACAACCTCCATACAGTCCCGTGAGAGGCACCAACACCTCTCACGGGACCAATGTTACTCATACGAACTGACCGCGTGATCTGGGGACTCTCGATTTTAGAATACAATAATAATTTGAAAATATAAGGACTTAAGATTAAAAATATTGCGTTAGAGGGTGAAAATGATAAACAACCCTCGTACGGTGAATAAAAATCTTCATCGACTACAGCAGCTGTATAACAGCTATATATGTCTTTTCTAGCAACTATATATTCAAATATTTTTTTTAAAGAGGATTAACCCTTAATTTATTTGATTATAAGGAAGAAAATCCCTTCCAGGTGGCAATAAAAATACTTAGAAAAGGAGCAAGTCTAGTTGAGCAAATTTTGGTAATAATCTTGTAACAAAAATTATAAAGACTAATAGGCCTGAAGTCACCACTATGAGTAGGATTATGGGATTTTGGTATGAGTGAAATGTTTGTAACATTCCAAGATTTTGGAATGGTTGCTCCTAAGAAAAAACTTTGAATTGCATTGGTCAGGTTCATTTTGATAATCTCCCCGCACTTTAGAAATAAAACTCCATTAAAAACATCTACGCCAGTAGCACTATCCCCATTCATGGTTTTAATAGATAGTAAGATTTCTTCTTCACTAGGAATCTCAGTGAGAGTATTATTCATTTCATCTATCACCATTTTAGGAATAATATTCAAAAGAGCATTATCATTGATACTGATTCTTCTTAAAGAAGATTTTCAAAATGATTTATGAATTCAGAGGAAATGTCAGCCTGGGAATCTAGACATTTTCCATCCTTGTCCTTCAGTCTATAGATCCAGAGATTTCTTCTCTTTTGCTTTACAACAGCATGATAGAATTTTGATTTTTTGTCTCCATCTTCAATCCATTGAAAAATTGAGTTTTGCCTGGGTTGCTTGGATCTTTTCTCTAGAAAAATTAGAGGGATCATTCATATACTGGTTTTCTTTGTCCAACAACTCATGTTCTAGGTTTGCTACTTATTGAAATATGTTCTTGAAAACATATGTGTCCACTTCTTAAGCTGCTTCTTGAGTCTTTCCAATTTCATTGAGAATTTCATCATAAAAAACCTTTGGCATTCTTCTTCCTATAAAGCTTCACTATTCTTTGAAAGTCCTGATGCATAGTCCACATGTTTTGGAATTTGAAAGGGTTGATGATGCTATCAGCTTGAGTTTGAATAGAAATCAAGAGAGGATAATGATCTGAACAGTTCTTATTAAGATGCTTGATTGAAGTATTTTGCATAAAAGAGAACCAAGCAGGGTTAATCAAACCTCTATCCAATCTTTCACATATAAGATTAGCATCTCTTTTATTCAACCAAGTGAACTTTGAACTCCCATATCCCACATCTATAAGGCCTGCATCCTGAATGAATAGATTAAAATCTTCCATACTTGACTGATCAGCATTATTTCCTCCAATTTTTATAGAAGAGTGGGCTGTGGTGTTGAAATCACCCACAACCAACAGTGGACTATCATCAATCATTGAAATATTAATCATTACGCCTTCCCCTAAAGACAATCTTTCTACCTTACAACATTTTGCATATACTAAATAACTGGAAAAGATGTTAGAAAAGAGAGGATGGGTTATATTAAGGAGAACTTGTTGAATACCATTATTGGTCAACTCAACATCCATATCAAATCTAGAGAACCACTAAATTTTATTATTAGAATTTGCCCCACAGCCTTCAAAGTTAAGGAAATTACAAAGCTCCTAAATCTTATCTAGCTTGATTTTTGGTTCCGAAATAGATAAGAAACGAATAGCTACATATAGGATATATATAGCAACTATATATGGCCATATATTGTAGCTATATAGCAGTTATATATAATAGCTATATATGGCCATATCTAGCAGCTATATATATGGCCATATATACAATTATATATGAGCCTATATAGATGATATATAAGACCATATGTAGCTTCCATATATGGCCATATATAGCGGCTATATAAGCCATATATAGTCGCTATATAGCTTCAATATAGATTAAAAATAAGTTATTAGACACCGAAAACACGAAATAACCATCGTACGGTCCCGTGAGAGGCACCAACACCTCTCATGAGACCAATGTAACACGTAAGAACTGACCACGCGATAATGGAACTCCCGATTTGAGATTACGACGACAATTTGAAAATATGAGGACTTATGCTTGAAAATAAGGCGTTAGAGGGTGAAAAGATGAAATAGCCCCCGTATAGTCCCGTGAGAGGTACCAACACCTCTCGCGAGACCAATGTAACATTTAGGAACTGACCGCACGATAAAGGGACTCCCGGTTTGATAATACGATGATAATTTGAAAATATGAGGACTTAAGCTAGAAAATAAGGCGTTAGAGGGTGTAAACTTAAAATAGCCCCCGTACGGTCCCGTGAGGGGAACCAACACCTCTCACGGGACCAATGGAACAAGTAGGAACTGACCACGTGATCACGAAACTCCCGGTTTATGAATACGATGATAATTCGAAAATATAAGGACTTAAGCTAGGAAACAAGGCGTTAGAGGGTAAAACTCGAAACAGCCCACGTACACTTTTGTAAGAGGCACCAACACCTCTCACGGGACTAATATAACATGTAGGAACTGATTGCGCGATAAAGGGACTCCCATTTTGAGAATACGATGATAATTTGAAAATATGAGGACTTAAACTTGAAAATAAGGTATTAAAGGGTGAAAACACGAAACAACCCCCATACGGTGCCGTGAGAAGAACCAACACCTCTCACGGAACCAATGTAGCACGTAGGAACTGAACGCTAGATTAAGAGACTCCCCGTTTGAGAATATAATGATAATTTGATAATATGAGGAGTTAAGCTTGAAAATAAGGCGTTAGAGGGTAAATGGGGAAATAGTCCCCGTACGGTCCCGTGAGAGGCACCAAAACCTGTCACAAGACTAATAAAACATGTAGGAACTGACCGCGCAATATTAGGACTGTCAGTTAGAGAATACAACGATAATTTGAAAATATGAAAACTTAATCCTGAAAACAAGGCGTTAGAGGGTGAAAACTCTAAATAGCCCTCGTACGGTTCCGTGAGAGGCACCAACACCTCTCACGGGACTAATGTAACACATAGGAACTGGTCATGCGATAACGGGACTCTTGGTTTGAGAATATGATGATAATTTGATAATATGAGGACTTAAGATTAAAAACAAGGCGTCAGAGGGTAAAACATGAAAATATCCCCCGTACGGTCTCTTGGGAGACACCAACACCTCTCACGGGACCAATGAAGCACATAGGAACTAATCACATAATGGGACTCCCGGTTTGAGAATATGACGATAATTTGAAAATATGTGGACTTAAGTTCGAAAACAAGGCGTTAGAGGGTGAAAACAATAAATAACCATTGTATGATACTGTGAAAGGCACCAACACCTCTCGCGGGACCAATTGACCGCTTGATAATGGGACTCTCGATTTGAGAATACGATGACAATTTGAAAATAGGCGGACTTAAGCTTAAAAACATGGCGTTAGAGGGGAAAAATCGAAATAGCCCCCGTACGGTCCCGTGAAAGGCACCAACACCTCTTACGAGACCAATGTAACACGTCGAAACTGATCGTGCGACAACGGGACTCCTGATTTTAGAATACGATAATAATTTGAAAATATGAGGACTTAAGCTTGAAAACAAGGCGTTAGAGGGTGAAAACTTAAAATAGTCCCCCATGTGGTCCCATGAGGGGAACCAACACCTCTCACGGGACCAATGTAACAAGTAGGAATGGATCGCTTAATCACAGGACTCCTGATTTGAGAATATGATGATAATTTGAAAATATGAGGACTTAAGCTTGAAAATAAGGCGTTAGAAAGGGAAAACACGAAATAGCTCCCGTACTATCCCATGAGAGGCACCAACACCTCTCACGGGACGAATGCAACATGTAGGAACTGACCGCGCAGTAACGGGACTCTCGGTCTAAGATTACGATGATAATTTGAAAATATGAGGACTTAAGCATGAAAATAAGGCGTTAGAGGGTAAAAACTTGAAATAGCCCCCGTACGATCCCGTGAGAGGAACCAACACCTCTAACGGGACCAATGTAAGACGTAGAACCTGACCACGTGATCATGGGACTCCCGGTTTGAGAATACGAGGATAATTTTAATATATGAGGACTTAAGCTAAAAAAAAGGCATTAGAGGGTAAAACTCGAAATAGCCCCTATACGATCCTATGAGAGGTACCATCACCTCTCGCGGGACCAATATAAAAAGTGGGAATTGACCACACAATTATGGGACTCTCGGTTTCAGAATACGATGATAATTTGAAAATAAGAGGACTTGAGCTTGAAAACGAGGTGTATAAGGGTGAAAACTCGAAATAGCCTCCATAAGGTCCCGTTAGAGGCACCTACACCTCTAGCTGGACCAATGTAACAAGTAGGAACTAACCGTGTGATCTCGCGAGTCCCGATTTGGTAATTCGATGATAATTTGAAAATATGTGGACTTAAGCTAAAAAATAAGGGGTTAGAGGAGGGAAACACGAAACAACCCTCGTACGGTCCCGTGAGAGGCACCAACACCTCTCGCAGGAGCAATGTAACATGTAGGAACTGACCGCGTAATAACAAGACTCTCAGGTTGAGAATATGATGATAATTTGAAAATATGAGGACTTAAGCTTAAAAATAAGGTGTTAGAGGGTGAAAACTCAAAAGAGCCCCCGTACGTTTCTGTGATAGGCACCAACACCTCTCACAAGACCAATGTAACACATAGGAAGTAACCGCATGATAACGATACTACTGATTTAAAAATACAATGATAATTTGAAAATATCAAGACTTAAGCTTGAAAATAAGGCGTTAGTAGGTGAAAACATCAAAACTGCCCCCGTACGGTCCCGTGATAGGAACCAACACCTCTTATGAGACCAATGTAACATGTAGTAACTGATCGGGGGATCGCGGGACTCCGATTTGAGAATACGATGGTAATTTGAAAATATGAGGCCTTAAGCACGAAAACAAGGCGTTAGAGGGTGAAAACGTGAAACAACCCCCAGACGGTCCCGTGAGAGGCACCAACACCTCTTGCGAGACAAATATAACACATAGGAACTGACCACGCCATAACGAAACTCCCGATTTGAGAATATGATGATAATTTGAAAATATGAGGACTTAAGCTTAAAAACATGGCATTAGAGGGTGAAAATGGAAACAGCCTCCGTACGATCCCGTGAGAGGAACCAACACCTCTCACGGGACCAATGTAACACGTAGGAACTAACCGCATGATCACGGGACTTCCGGTTTGAGAATACGATGATAATTTAAGAATATGAGGACTTAAGCTAGAAAACAAGGCGTTAGAGGGGGAAAACTTGAAACAACCTCCGTAAGGTCCCGTGAGAGGCACCAACACCTCTCACGGGATTAATGTAACATATAGGAATTAATCGCACGATCACGGGACTCCCAATTTAAAAATAGGATGATAATTTGAAAATATGAGGACATAATCAAAAAACAAGGCATTAGAGGGGAAAAACACGAAATTGCCCACGTACGGTCCCATGAGAGACACCAAAACCTCTCACAAGACCAATGTAACACGTAGTAACTGACCGCATGATAACGGGACTCCCGATTCGAGAATATGATGACAATTTGAAATTATAAGGCCCTAAGCTTGAAAACAAGGCGTTAGAGGGTGAAAACTCGAAATAGCCCCCGTATGGTCCCGTGAGAGGCACCGACACCTCTCGTGGGACCAATTTGACACGTAGGAACTGACTGCTTGATAACGAGACTCCCGATTTAAGAATACGAGGATAATTTGAAAATATGAGGACTTAATCTTGAAAACAACGCGTTAGAAGGGGAAAACATGAAACAACCCTCATACGATCCCGTGAGAGGCACCAACACCTCTCACGGGACCAATGTAATACATAGGAACTAACCGCGTGATCATGGGACTCCCGATTTGAGATACAATGATAATTTGAAAATGTAAGAACTTAAGCTTAAAATAAAGTGTTAGAGGGTGAAAACTGGAAACGTCCCCCGTACGGTCCTGTGAGAGTCATTAACACCTCTCACGGGTCCAATGTAACATGTAGGAACTGACCGCGCGATCATGGGACTCCCAGTTTGAGAATACGATGATAATTTGAAAATATGAGGAATTAAGCTTTAAAATAAGGCATTAGCGGGTAAAAACTTGAAATAGCCACCATACGGTCCCGTGAGAGGAACCAACACTTCTGGCGGGACCAATGTAACACATAGCAATTGACCATGCGATAACGGGACTCCCAATTTGAGAATACAACGATAATTAGCATTAAAGGTGGAAAATACGAAATAGCCCCCGTAATGTCCCGTGAGAGGCACCAACACCTCTCATGGGACCAATGTGACACATCGGAACTGATCACGTGATAAAGTGACTCCCAATTTGAGAATACGATGATAATTTCAAAATATGAGGACTTAAACTTAAAAATAAGGTGTTAGAGGGTGAAAACTCAAAGTATCCCTTTTACGATTCTGTGAGAGGCACTGACACCTCTCTCGAGACCAAATTAACACATAGGAACTTGTCGCGCGACCACGAGACACCCGATTTGAGAATAAGACAATAATTTAAAAATATGAGGATTTAAGCTTGAAAACAAGGCGTTAGAGGGTGAATACTCGAAACATCCCCTATATAGTCCCATGAGAGGCACCAATACCTCTAACGGGACTAATATAACATGTAGGAACTGACCGCTCGATCACGGGACTTTCGGTTTGAGAATACGATGATAATTTGATAATATGAATACTTAAGCTTGAAAATAAGGCGTTAGAGGGGGAAAACACGAAACATCCCCCGTATGGTCCCGTGAGAGGCACTAACACCTCTCATGGGATTAATGTAACACGTAGGAACTAATCACGTGATATCGTAACTCCTGATTTAAGAATATGATGATAATTTGAAAATATGAGGACTTAATCTTAAAAATAAGGTGTTAGAGGGTGAAAAGTCGAAACAACCACCTACGATCCCGTGAGAGGAACCAACACCTCTCACGGGACCAATGTAACACGTAGGAACTGATCACGCAATAACGGGACTCCCGGTTTGAGAATATGACCATAATTTGAAAATATGAGGATTTAAGCTTGAAAATAAGGCGTTACAGGGTCAAAACTCGAAACAGCCCCTGTATGGTCCCGTGAGAGGCACCAACACCTATGACAAAAAAATATAACTCGTAGGAACTGACCGCGCAATCTTGGGACTCCCAATTTTAGAATACGATGATAATTTCATATTTCTAGACTTAGGCATAAAAACATGGCGTTAGTGGGTGAAAACTCAAAACAACCCCTGAACGGCCCCGTGAGTGGCACCAACACCTCGCACGGGAACAATAAAACTCGTAGGAACTGATCGCGTCATCACGGGGCTACTGGTTTGAGAATACGACAATAATTTTCATATTTATAGGCTTAGGCATAAAAACATAGCGTGAGTGGGTGAAAACCCGAAACAGTCCCTGAACGGCTCAGTGAGTGGCACCGACATCTTGCACGGGACCAATGCAATTCGTAGGAATTGATATGTTGGTAATTATAACTCATATATACAATTTTTCAGCTTCAATAATTTTTCTGTAAAACTACTTGGTTACTTATATCATTTTTTTTTTGCATCCTATCATTTGTAGGATTTTTGCACGTGGAACAAATGAAGGAGGCAATTGTTTACAACATGAGGATTGTTTGTATAATGTTGCAGACATTCAGGATTATGTTTTTCATATGTTACAGTCGTGCGGGATTTTATTGTTTAGTTTTATGGCTGTGTGGGCTTTTATAATTTGATTGTTAAATTTTTTGGCTGTGCGAGCTTTATAATAAGAAGGCTTTACATTTACAGGGTTTAGAATGCCCATGAAATAAAGGAAACTCTGCCCAATTTTTTTTGGTCTGTGAACTATTAAGACGTGTAATATTTTTAAGTTTGTATATATATTAGTTTACTAACAATGTTCCCGTTTCACAATTTGTGATTTTTTTATTATTTTGCCAATAATAAGTATTTCTAACACCTTGTACGCGTCCAACATTATACGTAGCAATCGACCGAGCAGTCGTAGAACCCCCAATTTTACGATTGGGCCAAAAAAATACATTTTCTAAAGGTCTATGACCATTTTTATTCTTTCCGTTGCGCATAAAAATGGTCGCGGCCAATGTCCATGACCCCCAACCGTGACGAAAAATGGTCCCAGCCAATGTTCGCGACCATTTTTTTCCGTTTTTTCATCGCGATGTGGGTCACGGACTTTGACCGTGACCATTTTTTTCACAGTTGTGAGTCACGAACTTGGGCCGTGATAAATTTTTTCATTTTTTTCGTCGCGGTATGGGTCATGGACTTTGGCTGCGACCAATTTTTGTCACGGTTGTGGCTCACAGACTTAGTTCGCGACCATTTTTTCCTTTTTTTTCATCGCAGCGTGGGTCACGGAGTTTGGCCGCAACCAATTTTGTCACGGTTGTGGGTCACGGACGAAGGCCGCGACCATTTTTTTCCCTTAAAGATATGGGTCACGACCTAAGTCCGCGGACATCTTCTATGACCCTCTGCGGGTCATGTCCATTTTTTGATCACGAACTTCGGTCGTGACCCACTAAATTTGTCACGCCCGAAATGGTCACGACCCAAGTCTGCGACCCACAGTCTTAGTCAGGGATTGGTCGTGACCATTCGCCAATTTTGGTGTAGTGTACATTGAAGCAAATTAACCACTTGCGTTTCTAGTTCGTAAAATTTGAATTATTGGTGTTGATTATTATTTCTCCAAGAACACACTCAAATTCCTTTGATTCCACAATCTTCTTGCTTTCTCCCTCTTTTCTTATCTATGAAGCTAGTATTCTTCCTTTAGAATTACGTATGTTAACACTTCTCTAATTTTGGGTTATATAATATCATTCCTTTAGAGTTATGTTCACCCCTAACTCTCAAACTTATATTTTCTAATGTAAATCCCGTAATTATGCTTGTAGGCTAATTTAAAATGGCCCAAAAACCAATCTGTGGGTCCGATTATGCCTAAAAATTTCTCGAGACCCATATATTGCCACTGGGTACTTTTTTTGACTATCTCGATCTATTTGGAATCAACTGTGCACTCAAAATTGTCATCCGAATTACTTTATAACATTCTCTAATTTCAACCTCAACATGCGACACGCGCAAAACCTAAAAATGCTCTGAATTAGTTACCTCAATTTACCAAATTAAATAAGTCCACCGATTTAAATAAATTCTCCAAATCATAAATTTAAATTTCTCTAAATTAAGTAAGCTCTATTTCTTCCAAAAATAATAAAACTCAATGTCCTCGAAATTGTGGGGTGTTACAAAAACTTATACTAATACATGACATGGATATTGATACTTCTTTGAATATTTTTAAATGAATTATTTATTATTTTGAAAATTAAATAGAAATTGTATTTGATTTTGTCGATACTAAAGCAAACAATATCAATAAAATTATGAAAATTGAACATGTATTTCCTGAAGATATAAAATTTGTAGAAAGTACAATTTGATGAGAGTACAGGTGATGGGAATACATGATCACCGGAAGAATTGTTTAGACTTCATAGTTTTTATAATAGAACAAACTGTTATGTCATTTAAAACTAGATTAGAACAATTTCAAAAATATATGGATACTTTTAGAGTTTTGTTTGAATTGAACAATTTAATATCATTAGATGATAATATTTTCAAGAGCTAATTTATTAATCTGCAAGATTTTTTAACACGTGAAAAGAGTTGTGATCATGATGCAAATGAATTGTTTTTAAAATTGCAAAATTTCACATGGTAATTATGAAAAAAAAATTCAATTGAGGTGTTAGAGATAAACCTCCTCATTAAGAAATTTAATGAGAAACTAGATATAAACCCATTACTTAAAGATAAACCTCCTCATTAAGAGATTAAATGAGAAACTAGATAAGGGTTCATTAAATATTACTAACATCATAAAGGAGTGGGAAGAGTCAACCAAGGTGATTTAAAATCAAGTCCAAGTGGAGTTAATTCGAAGATTGAGGAAGAGTTCAAGAAGAATCTAGTTGAGTAACTATGTATATTGTCTATTTGTTTATGTATTTATGAGTCATGTTATAATATTGAGATGATTTTACTCAATACTAGTGATGAACCATGTCTAGCCGGATGTGGGGAGATTTTGTGCTCTATTAAGAAACCTCATTTGGGATCTCCACGGGAACTAGTTTTGAGGATAGAGTGCAAGGATCCATTAAAGTGTGATTTAAACATTTTAGATAGAAAATATTTTTGGATTTTTGGAATAATAAAGAAAGAAAAATATATTTTTGATTTTGATTTTTTTTTTTATAAAAATGAAAGAAAATATTTTTGGATTTTTTTATTTTTGGAAGAAAAGGTGAGGAAAAAATATGGACTCTTTGAATTTGCACGAACTAACAAAAACCCAACTACCGAAAAATGGAATTGGACACACACAAGTCAAGAAAAATTCCTAACTAGCACATAGCCAATTTTTATCTTTAAATTTAGTGAGAGGGTAGTCAAATTTTAATTAAGTCCGCGGGCGATAAAAATTCACGAAAATCTCTTTGTGATCGCCTTTGCAAAATTTTCTCCTAGTGGGCTGCCTAGTTGATTGATTTTAAATTTAGTGATGGCTAGGGTAGCACACAATGATAAGCGAGTGAGTCGGGTGATGAAATCCCTTCTCGTGAGTGATCGGGTGTAGGTCTTAGTCAATTAATTCATCACACCATTCGGAAATAAATGCGAGAATAAAATTAAATAAGAGCACACAAAGCACACACAATAATTGACTCGCTAACAGGAGAGGCGCGAGTGTTTAGAAATGTACCTCCCACGGTTTTTACGCCGTGGGGTGCCGAAAAATTTGAGTCGACCGGGGGGAGATTACGCCTATCTCAGTCGTCCCCGGGAGTCCTACCGACCCAAGGTAGAGAGACTTCTAAATCCTCGCCTCGGACGCCCTCTCTCTACCTTGTCCGGTTTCCCTATCACGCTTGGCTTCAATTATTACAAATTTAAAAATAAAAAATAAAATAAAGGTGTCTCTAAGCACCGCAATACAAGCCAAGATAATAAAAAGTCCTAATACAATCCTTCTAAAAAAAATGGTACTAATAAAAATAAAACGTGCAATACA
This sequence comes from Sambucus nigra, assembly GCA_949130495.1. Taxonomy (NCBI): domain Eukaryota; kingdom Viridiplantae; phylum Streptophyta; class Magnoliopsida; order Dipsacales; family Adoxaceae; genus Sambucus; species Sambucus nigra. The sequence goes on from OX422209.1 coordinate 524,884,964, forward strand.
AATGAATCACAAATAGGTAATCCTCGCAAGTGCTTCAAGCTCCAAAGATCGGCAACGACGCCATTTGATAAAAAGCTTTTCATCTCCCCGGCAACGGCGCCATTTGATAACTTGACTTTTGTATATGTTTGTCGTTGTTGGAACCAAGCTAATCAAAACCTCACATACCTACAAATATAATTAACTCAAGTGTAGCGGTAAGTAAGGGTGTCAATCCACTTTCTAGGGAGTAAAGCAAATGGAACAAATTCAATTGTAATTCACTTTTTATTTTCTTTTTGTGCTTTTTCACTTTTCTATTTTTTTTAGCTTTTTCAATATTAAAACAAAAGGGTGAGGTGATGTCTAAACTAAGCTAAACTAAATGTGAAATGAAAACTAACTAGAAAATGACTAAATGAAAAAAATAAGGTCTAACACTAAAATAAAAGATAAAGTGAGGTAAATAATTGTGAGAACAATCAAGGAGTGGGATTACACCACAAATTTTAATTATTCTAATTAATTAATTTAATTATTTGAATTCTCCCAAATTAATATGAAAATTACAAATCAACTCTCGTTGCAAGTGTAATTAGAATAGTAATCTTTTAGAAAATTAAAATTAACACCTCACAACTCTAGAAAATTAGATCAACACTCCTTTTAATTAATCACCCGCTAGGATCGATTAATTAGAATTTATGTCAATCTTAGAAATTAAATTTAGAGTTGAAATTCAAATGATAATACCCCACTTAAGAAACCCCTATCTCTAGTTCGAATCTAAAATGGGTATTATCACTAGAATTTCGATTTTCTCTCGAAAATCATTTACCCTCTCTCGAGGCGTAAATCTAAGGGTGAGGGATTAAAATTAACATTCAAATGGATTTTTCAAGTAATTAAACTAATTAAAATACAATAACATCAAATAAGGGTTTTACCCCACCCCTTGAAAGGGGTTTTAGCCTAACATGGTATAAAATATGACAAATTAATATTCAAAGGCATAAAATAATAAAAGAAGGGAAGAGAACAATCAAACCAAATCTCTTTGATTATGTTGAACTCCAATCCTTGAAATTGAAGCATACACCTCTTAATTGATCTTCCAAATGATATGAAATTAACTATCCACTCAATTAATTCTCTAACAATATTTAATCTCACAAATATCTAAAAATAAAAAATGAAAAATTATTTACAAGGATTTATTTTCTAAATTAAACTATCTCTCTCTAGAATTTTCTCTCTACCAAGCTCCTCTCTCTAATTGATTCCCCTTTTCCAAATGGCCTTAAGGTTTTCTTTTATATGCAATTGGAGCTAAGGGGTTAATTTGGAAAAATAAGAATGTGCACATGAGGGGTGTGAGGTATGAGGATATATGGGTGAGGGTAATATGGAGAAAATGCACAATTGTGCATGGATTGTGTGAGGTGTGGAGACAAGTGGGAAAATGGGGGAATAAATATCAGATATGGTTTAAGGGTAGTTTGGGTAAAGAATAGGAAAAAGGGGGTAAAAGGTGGTTATTGGCACATGGGGAATTTATTGGCTTGGGATTGTTTGGTTTATTTGGTGTGTCTTTGGTTTTGGATGTTAACAGGTGGAGAAAATCGGGTAAGAGGAAATGGGTTGCAAATGGGTTTTGAGTTTGGGTTCAAATGGTTGAGATCGGTTTCATATTTTTCGGGTTGAAATGGGTTGCAGATCGGCGCCGGAGGTGGCTGGCAGGAGGGATCGGAGTGAGGAGGTTCCGGCGCAGAAATGGGTTTGGGGTGGTATCCGACTGATGAAGAGAGAGAGAGGGGCCGGTTGAGTTCGCCGGCTGCAGCGGCGGCGGGTTGAGCTTGGGTGAGAGTGAGGCTGCGCTAGGTTCGGAGTTAGTAGAGAGAGGGGCGCCGCCGGAGGATGGTGAGGTGGCTGTGGTTGTCCGCCGGCAGGAGGGGACAGGGTGACGTCGCGGGTAGGGGATAAGGTCCGCTGGGGTTGCCGCCGGTTTTAGGCAGTCAGCGACGGCGGGGAAAGAGAGGGGTGAGGTTGAAAGGGTTGGAAGGTGGAGAGGGAGGTGAGATGGTAGTGGTGAGTAGAGTGGAGTGGAGAGAGAGAAGTGGGTTATGGAGTTTGGAAAGAGGAGAGAGAGTGTTGGTTGAGAGTGAGGTTGAAGATGATAGGGGTATGTTAGTGTGGGTGAGGGTGTAGAGTAGTTGAGTGAGGGTTTAGTTAGGTGTAGGTGAGGTTGTTGGGTATTAAGGGTATGTAGTGTGTATATTAGTTTGGACCTTAATAAAACTAAAAAAATAAAAAATAAAATCTAAGTAATAAAATAAAACTTATAAAAACTAAAAACTAAAAATTAAATTCCTATACTAAAAATTAAAATCAAGACTCAATAAAAATAAAACTAAAAAGGAATAACAATATAAATCTATTAAACTTAAAAACTAAAGTCCTAAAAAATAAAATGTAATAAAACTAAATTCCTAAAAACTAATCCTAAAAAAATAAAATAAAATAAGATAAAAACAAAAACTAAAAACTTGATAAAATAAAATAAAATTATATATAAAAAAAAATAGAAATAAAATATAAAAATAGAAAATAAAACCTAAAAATTCTAAATAAATCAAAAATAAATCCTAAAAATAAAATAACTCAAACTAAAAATCTAAGAAAAATTTAAAAAGCACAAACTAAACACACATAGGGTTCTGGGTAGATTTAGGATAGGTTTAGGCTTGGGTAAGGGTTTAGGTAAGTTTAGGGACAAGGTATTTAGCTCCATAAATGCACAATTGTCTTGAAATACGCATTTGAACACCACAACGTGCATTAAACTTGCATATTAAACATTTAAGCGCATAAGACCCGAATTGTCGAGAAATAGCAACTAAAATACAACTATTCGGGGTATAAAATGTACAGTTTTGGGTGCTTATCAATCTCCACGGGAACTAGTTTTGAGGATAGAGTGCAAGGATCCATTAAAGTGTGATTTAAACATTTTAGATAGACCAGGTAAAACACCTACCTTATCCCGTTTGATCACTACTTGAGCAACAATGCGAGAATAACCTTGACCTTACCCAGTTTTGAGTTTTGATGCCAAAAACATTATCTTTCCAAGAAAGATCAATATGATCTCATACCATACCTAACACATGTCAAATAAAATGTACCTTTAAATAATGGCATTTTAGTGATCATCTTACTGGTCAACACTGACACACTATGGCACCAACCGACACAAAGACTTATCACTTGAGATTTCACTCAACATTTAATATGTTTGGATACGATAGGTCTGACTCATCATTGAATGAACTTAAGGTACCACGCATGTGAAATGTGCCTATATATACCATATTTCATCCATTTGAGAGACGATATGATCTTTAGCAAAAACACCACTTTGGGGAGTTATATCAATCGAGTGATTTAATACTTATGATTAATGCTTTTGTCCAATCTTTTACCAAGAACATGAGAATTTATTAAGCATTGACCATTAGTTTTTTATACCTTAATGTTTAGCCTCCCTCCTGTGGTGTACCTAAAGTGCTTGCTTATCTATCCCCTACCTAGCCTTCTTGGGGGTTCATTTATTATCAAAAACTTGCATTGATTATTAATCATTTATTTATACACGTGAGTTTGTTCATTATACCCGAGTTCTTCATTATCATCAGAAGCACCTTTACTATTTTATTATCACCATTAATACAGGTTACGCATCTATTTGCGAGAATTACTCTCTTACATTTGGAAACTCCGTTGGGGAGGTATACTCTTAAAAATGGATAATGATAACATAACCATGAACTCAATTTTGATGATCTTAAAAATCAAGAGGAGAATAATACCACTCTTGCTTTGTCAGTTCCACTAGTTGAGGTTGCTCCAGTTCCTCTAGTTGAGGTTGTTCCAATTTCTATTGTTATATGATGATTATCACATTGCTTACCCATAGGAGTACAATGATGAACCTTACCAAGAGAAGTATATTCCCCTAATATTTGATAAGTTCAATGGAAAGGGGGTCAACCCGAAGGTGCACATAAAGAGATTTGTTAAAAATCATGGCACCAACTGCAACGACAAAAAGATACATTTAAGGGAGTTTTAAAAATCCATCATTGACAAAGACCACACATGGTAATCTCACTTAGCCCCAAGAAATGTGAATATATGGGAGGATATGCACATTTAATTTTCTAGCAGACGAGTTTACAATAACCCATCTTGCTCGAGATAGGCAAAGGCCAGAGGAGGAAGTGATGAGTTACATCAAGAGATTTGGGGAAATATCTCTCAATGTATGAGAAGATGCCATAGTGGGAAAGATTCTCTAAATTTATGCTGAGGGTTTATTTTTGAAGTATATTTGTTACTTGATAAATGAGACCCGAGAAGGCACATTCAAAGCCTTCACGAGAGATGCCCAAAATATTTCCTTGGTTGTTCATCCCAACCCTATTGTGACCATTATTATGTCCAAGTAACAAAAGACACAAGCATGTATAAGTGGCCATGAACCTCAAGTAAGCTGCATAAAAGGTGGAGAAAAATCTCAAAGTGGTGGTGAGGCGAAAAGAAAAAATAACAAAAGGAAGTTTGATCGAGAGGATTCACACACGTTTGGCTTACGTTGTTGAAGAGGCAATAAGTATTTAGAAAATGATGGAGATTGTTATACCATAATATGTAACACCTCGTAAGCCATTTGAAAGACAACACGAGATGTCATCCAGAACAGCAAGGAGATCGTCTCAATAATGAATCTGTTTGGAAAGAGTTATGAAGTCGGTTAGAGAGCCCTACCAGTCCGTCTTTACACTATCAGTTCACTATTAGCCAACGTCATTACTTAACACCGTCTTCCCAGGAATGTATCGTTTAATTGGATTATGTCATCAACAGTCACATCACGCACACATGTGGGTGATATGCAAATATTACCCTTGTGCTTTATAACTAACTTCATGATTATTCTCCCACTATTATATAATAGTGTATCTTCTTAACCTATAAAGTCATGACATTTATACCTCTATATTATATCTCTTCTAAAAACTTATATATATCCCACTACACACTCATGGGTGGAGATCAAGGTATTTATCTATACTGTTATGTTGTCCAAATCTAAAGTGAACCCGAGGGCTTGTATTCAGTCCTTATCTATGTCTTTTGTTTATTGAATCTATGTAATCGACATTACACATGTGTAAGTAGGCACCTCATTTGGTCGAACCACTTAAATCCAATATTATTCTCTTTCTCTCATCTTTCTCTACTATTTCTTTGGAGTAGATTTTTTTAGATTTGTATCTCTTTATCAGTTATTTTTTATAATTAGCAAGCTCTTATTAAGGACCAATTACTATACTAGTTTTCGAGAATAATAGATTGGTGCCATCTTTGGGAAATGGATGGCTATTATCGATTTCCTTCATTATTGGTTTCTAAAACTCAAGGATACCTCGTTCTGAAAAAGCTAGTGAATTGTTTTTTGATTCATCTGTGTTTTTGGGTGGGTTAGAGTTTGTTAATCTCTAATTTCCTCTCAATTATCTTTATTTTCCTTGAGACCTACCTAATATCTATATTTACCTATTTTGGATTCACTTTCCTACAATTTTTTTCACTATTTTTGGTATACTTTATGTTTTCCTTTGTAGTACTCTATTTTATAGTGAGGTCTATAAAACATGGTTAGAACCCCAGAAAGCACTCGAGCTCCAAAAGTAATTCCTCTTTTAACACCTGTTGGTATGGGAGACTTGTAGGGATCCTAATGTGCTTGGCCAGAGTCCAGGACGCAATGCAGGAGACTGTAAATCACTTGACACATACCTCTTTGGCCTGATAAAATAGGCCTAAACTGGACCCAGTTACCGCCAAGGGGTGAAAACTTTGACAAAAGGTGTGATGTACCACCCCCACCCCTTATAATGATAGGAGACATTATCACCATGATAGAGAAGTGGATAATGCTAAGAGACTAAACACGGGCTCGCGAGATGAAGGTAGAATGTCCAAGTACTCTAGGCTGAGTGATGAAAGATCCTACCACCTAGGGGAAACGTTCTCTATTAGGACATCCAGTTACAATAATGAACAAACTTAAACCATGGAGCGACCAAGTGTTTTGGAGAGGCTGAGTAGGGGATCTACGTTTAATCATTTAGGGCCAAGAATGATGAAGGAAAAATAGCAAAAGGAGATAAGACAGATTAGAGAACACAAGGAATAGTCTAGGAGGTCTGAGACAAGAAGGATAGATTGCTTGGCCTAATCCCGAGAAAATGTGTGAGGATCGGCCAAAGCTGAGCAGACTTCTCAAGAAAAGAGCTAAGCTAAAAGTTGAGGTATAGTAGGGAAGTCCATCAGAGTGAATGCCGAGAAGGAAGAACAACCCTGGAAGAGGTCTATTAAACATTTGAAAGATCGCCTAGGATAGATGATAAAGATAATTAACCCTTTACAGGGGTTTTGTTCAAGATTCATCATTTACATCATCAATTGTGGTTTATCCAACACCCATAAAATTCAAATCGCCTATAATCACCCCCCAAATAAGATAGCAAGTCCAATCATATCCTTCATGTGGAGTCGTACCAGGTTGGTGCCGATATTTACTAAATCCCCAACGAAATATATTGTAGATAATTCCCCAGAACATTCACTAGATCAACTCAAACTTAGTACAATGGATTCCCAAATGGGCATATTTCAAACTCTAACCAGAGTGCCAATCTCTTCGTCAGTAATTTTTATTTTAATACAAAGGTAGGTAATAGGGTTTCTCACTTCTTAAGATTTCATCCAAAAATAAATGAAACGACAAAAGATTTTATCACACGCTTTAATATTGAGAAGTTAAAGGTAATTTATTATAATAGGAAGATAGAAACTGTGGTAGTTATGAACGGTTTATTACGTGGAAAGTTCTATTGGGCGTTGTCCTAGGATTTTTTTAGCATAATTTCAGAGTTGTTGGCCAAATTTGGTAAAATTATGAATGTTGAAGAAGAAATGGCATCTAAGATGTCAATCCACTCTATAGCCGATACTAGTAAGAGCTAGGAAAAGAAGAAATCGTCCAAGGGAAAATAGAAGCTTGACATGATGAAGAAATTTCATTGAATATAACCCACATACCATAGGTGTTCAACACATCCTAGATGACATTTGTGGGAGTAATGACCTAAAATATTCGGGTAAACTTAAGGCTCCTCCTAACAAGAGGGATATAAGCAAGTACTACGAATTCCATAAGGATCATAGCCATAACACCAACAATTTCTATAATCTAAAGAACGACATTAAAATTACTATTAGATGAGTAAATGTGATAAGGGATAATGATAAAGGTGGCCGATCAAATAAGCAAGATGAGCATAAACACCGGAGATGGTCAAAGTCCCCTTGTAAAAAGTCGAACGAGAAAAAAAGGGGTTGAGATGAAGGTTTGGAGGATGATATAGATCTTCCCAATAATGATGGGCATAAAGTTATGAATTTCTCCTTTAAGTGTCACTTTATAGAAGGAGGTGATGAGGGTGGCGGAGATGAACTAGAAGAGATAAAAGCCAACCTCAATGAGGCGAAGGCTTATTCTCATTCCAGGTAGATAAATTTGGACGAACTTGTGGAGACTCATACTAAAAAGGTAAACAAAGATTGTCGCGTTTTTAGATTATCTAAACATGACTTGTTTGGTGTAATTTATCAGCATGAGACGTTATGGTGATCAAAATGATGGTTCATGAAAGTTGAGTAGCAAGGATTCAGGCAGATAATGACAATTTGGTTGATGTTCTATTTTAATGTTGCTTCAAGAAGTTAAGGTTAAAAGATAGCAGGTTAGATTCATATCATAGGACTCTTATTAGTTTTTGGGGGGAGAAGGTGTTCTCCTATGGAACAATTGAGCTTGAGGTTTTGGCAACCTATGGCCAACCTGTTTAATAGAGATAATATGTTTTTCTCCCTAGATGAGAATGTCCACTCGATCTGCAATATCATATTTGGTAGGGTCAATTTAATGAAGTTCAAAGTTGTTTCATCTATTATTAACTAGTGTATAAAATTTTCTACAAGCTATAAGGTTCGCATAGTGAAAGGAAATCAAGTAGAGGCCTGCGAATGCTACTATACGTCAGTGGAACAAGAGGAGCTGACTAAATTAACAACCACTTATTAGATCAATATGTTGGATCCTCGAGATGAAGATACGTTGGTTAAGGGCTAGAGAATTGATTGAGACTGTGATGTTGGATAACGAAAATCCAAAGATGTTAGCCCATATCATCTTGTCACTGGACCCAACACTCAAAAAGGCATTAAAAGGCTTTTTAAAGAAAGGAATAGATTGTTCAGTTTGAGAAATGAGGACATGCCAAGGATAAATCCATAATTCCATTACCAAGAGATCAGTATAGCGAAAGACATGAAGCCTATAGAACAAAAGAAACGTGTATTCATCCAGAAGAAGAACATAACCATCCAGGAAGAAGTTGATAAAGTTTAAAAGGTATATTTCATTAAAGACATCAAGTATCCATAATGGCTTTCAAATGTAGTTATTGTCAAGAAGAAGAATAGCAACTGGCGTATGTGCATCGATTTCATGGATCTCAATAAGGTTTGTTCCAAATATTACTATCTTTTGCCTTAGATTGATCAGTTGGTCGATGCTACTTCCGGGAAAAAGCATCTTAGTTTTATGAATGCCTATTCAAACCAGATAAAGATGAAGCCATAAGACATGGAGAATACCGTATACATCACCAGTTGATTTACTTACTGCAATAACGTTATACCTTTTGGGCTTAAAAATATTAGCACAATATATCAAAGGCTAATGAAAAATATTTTTGAAGATAAGATTGGAAAAACCATGGAATTCTACCTCGATGATATGCTAACCATGAGAAAAAAAGTTATCGATCATATCACTGGCCTTGGGAAAACATTTGACTACCACCAAATGAAGCTCAACCCAATGAAATGTGTCTTCGGGGTAAAAGAGTGGAAGTTTCCAGGCTTCATAGTCGACTAGAGGGGTATAGCGGTTAATTGCAATAATATCAAAGAAATTATTAATATGAATCGCTAAAGAGCAAAAAGGATATTCAAATTGACGGGACGAGTAGGATTACTGAACCCTTTTATGTCAAGAGCCACTAATAGATATCTTCCATTCTTTAATGTGCTAATAAAGACCTTTGAGTGGAACAACGAGTGTAAGGAATCCTTCCTGTAATTGAAGAAGTATTTAAGATATGTGCCTTTGCTATCAGGGTCAGTACTAGGTGAAAAGCTCTATTCATACTTCTTATTACCAGAGTTGACAGTTAGTTCAGTGGTTGTCTCACAAGAAGCTTGAGTGAAGAGGACTGTTTACTACACTAGCAAGGAATACCATAAATCTGAAACCTAGTACCCTAAGCTAGATAAGTTAGCCTTGAATTTTATTGAAACTTATGACAGAATAAAGTCAAACATTTAAGCACACAATTTTTGTTTATACATATCTTCCTCTATGACAAGCTATTCATAAACATGAGAAATAAGGTAGACATATGGTTTGGGCCATAGAACTATGAGAGTATAACATACTGTATGCACCCAAAAAGTAATTAATGGCCAAGCAGTGGTCAATTTTATAGTAGAATTTACTTATGATGAGACGATTGTTGAGAAGTGTTCTAGTGAAGAGAGATCAGCATCAGAGATAGAAGAGTAGACTTGATGAAAGAGAGCTCTGCTACGAAGCCGTGGAGAAGAATTCTTCAAAAGAGGGCTCAATAAATATAGCCGACCAGATCAGGGACAAACCAGAGTCATTATCTCGGTAGTAAGAAAGAACTCACTAGATGGAGAAAATGAAAAAAAAAATTCAAGTGTCAATTCTTAGTTGAGGGTAGCTTTGAAGAAAATCCTCCAGTTTGGTAGATTTTTATGAGTGGCTGATAATACGCAAATATTGCGTATTTTATCTCTTGAACCTACGCATTTTAGTCCCCTCGGGTGCCTTATGTGACACCCCGACTAATTAAATACCGGGTAGCTACTCCTTTATTCAAATTAATACAAAATGTCAAGTTGGTTCAGTTCATAGCATCATTGTCGAAAACATTTTAATAATTACTAGCCACCTAATATTTAAAAAGTGAGTTGTCAATTTTAATTAAATTGGATTAACATAACATCCATATAAATTATGAAATAATGATACCACAACCACATCACAGTTGCAAATAAATAACGATGTAATAAACTAAATCTGGAGGAATACACCTCACAACAATCCAAATACTGAAATGATCAAATACAAGCCTGAATCATTAATTTTAATTACAACCCAAAATATAAAATAAAGACCGAGTAAATAAGATGTGTCTGAAAGGAAAGGGGCGACATGCCCTACAGATGAATGAATCTGAAATAGAGTCAAGATATAAAGTGTAGGCATCTACTATTGAGGTCCTGTAACTTCCACAGCAGCTACAACACGTCGCGGGAATAAAATGTAATACCCCGTATTTTTATAGCTTTTAAAATTATGGGATTTATTAAATTTAATTGAGATAAATTAATTTAATTTAATTTTAATCCGGAATATTGCTTTAAATATTTACTAGCGTGACGAGAGTTAGTAATTATTGGAAATTTATTATTTGTTGCATATTACTGGATGAGTATAGTAATATATGAGATTTATTTTTATAATATTGTCACGTGTGAATGAAATGGCAATTTTGGAAATTTAAGTCGGGACGCGCCTGTGTCGTGTCGGGGGACTAAATGTGAATTAATAAAAGTGAATATTTTATAAGTTGTTCGGATGGTCATTTTGAGTGCGCCAACGCGTCCGGAAGGGTTGAGATAGTCAGAAAAGTGTACCCGGGAGTTTAGTTTGGGTCTCGGGGCGTTTTTATGCCTAATTAGTAACTCGGGAGGGCATTTTGGTCATTTTACATTTTTGGGTAATTAAACCCACGAATTTTATAGGGTTATATCGTATGGGAAATGTCATCTTTTAGGGTTAACACAACCTAATTCTAATGACGGCCATTGGAGAGGAAGAGGGAAGCTCTCCAAGGAGTTCTAGGCCAAGAACTCAACCGTTTGCACCGCCGCCACCGCCAACGTGTAGATCGCGAGACGGGGAACACAACCATACCGAATTCGACGCCATATCAGAACGTCGAAAATCCCAGGCAAGTGTTTATCTTGCTATTTTCGTTGGTGCATCTTTCATATTAGTTTAGGAGTAATTAAGATGAGTTTTAATGGAGGAAAACCCGATTTATAATAGGAAAATCCATGTAGTATTGGTCTAATTGATAATTCTGGAAACCCTTGCCATGTAGAGGAATTGAAACCACGAAATTATGATGTGTATAAGAAGAGAATTCTGGAAATAATTGTTAGAACCATGTTTAAGAGAGTTTAGGGTTCTTGAGATTTTTGTATGAAATTGGGGCTGTTAATCCATGATTTAATCACAGAAATCCACATGCTTTACGTTGAAAATACCTATTATGATGATATAGGGTTAGTGGTATCAATTCTGGGTCGATTGGGATTAGAAAATATGGAAATTGATCGTCTTTGGAGATGAAACTCGTAACTGCAGAATTTCAGTTTTCGCAGACCTACTTGATCGATCGATCGAGCCCAGAGGTTCGATCGATCGAGCCCCAAACCTCGATCGACCGACCCCTCCTGGCAAACTCCTATTTCCCTTATTAAATGAGTTAAATTCAATTTATTATGAGAAAATTCTTGGGCATCCTTAATGAAATGTTTTGGGAGATAGGGGAGACCAGTAGGACATGTGAATAGATTTTGGGACCCTCGATGTCGGGCAAAGATTGTATTTTGGGATAATTACATAAGGGTCAGTAAATTTATAATTTAAAGAGAGAGAGACACGTAAGAGAGTTACTTTGGGACAAATGTGTATACCTACTAAATTTTATACTAGGGAGGATAGAATCCATGAGCGTTATGTAGTAAGTGGAAAGGTTCCTCAAATTAAAGTAAGATGTGAATGGTTATACGTGATAACTATATAATGAGAAATAAATGCAAATGACGTAATTATGGGAATTGAGAATTTATCCATTATTGATATTGTAATATTAGTATATTTATATGATTGTGTATGCATATACTATCTATGTGTGAAAATCATGCCCACGCTACTTGCTATCCCTGAGGTTTCCGCGCTGGGACAGTCTTATCTCGATGGGACCTTTATGGGGGATATTGACTTGTACCCTAGAAGATAGATATCCTTGGTACAGGCTAGTGATGTGATAGTTCAGACGGTTCTAAGAGAGCAGGCATGTGCCATCCTCTTAGAGACTTGGAATCTATTCTTCGCATCATCTTGTTTGTGCATAGATATCCATGGTACAGGCTATCGCAGTGATAGTTCAGACGGTCCTAAGGGACTTGGAATCTATACTTCGTCTCAATATTGTTTGAGTATGTGTTAATACAATTCGAGAGTGATTCCGAATTTGTATTCCCCTTAATGTGAGTGATATGGGGTTTGGATAGTAGAGTATTCCCGCACCATAGTTTTATTTCGGATGCTGTTATGGATTATATATATATTTTACGAGTGGTTAATATATATATGAAATTCTGAAATCTGGAACTGTCTACTGTGATGTGATATGTAGGACGTGGTTGATAACTCAAATTATAAATACTTGTGTTGAGAAAGTATAATATGACACTGGAAAACTTTATTGATTTATAAGGTTAAAATGAGAACTTTGGTTACTAATTGAATAGTATCTTCAAATAATTAAATCGTTAATTTTGAATTTTACGAGTAATATAAGATAAATTAATCCATTGGGAAAGGATAGCATGTTATCTGATGAGATAGACCATTGGGAAGGTTAGTGCGATAGGTGTGCACATTAAAAGAGAGGTGATAATTTCTCAAGAGAGTGTCGCACTAATATGCTGTTGCATTGGCCTGTATCAATTTAAATACTTGATAAACGTATTTTAAATCAAACACACTATCGGGCTCTGACCCGTTTCTTTTTCTCTTTCTCTCTCTTGTATATATATGTATGTATTAAAGGTGCCTAGCCACAGGGGCGTCTTGCTTAGGATCTTTTGGAAGGAACGCGCTGCAGCTTAGGTGGGAGTTGCAGGTCTCTTGGTTAGACGACTTCGTTCATTCGGATCCACTCTTAGTACTTTCATCTAGTTGAGCATGTGTAGCTCTTTCCATTATTCCGTTGTTATTGGACATTTGTATTTCAGCTATTTCCAGTATTGTTACTATGGGATTTATTCTGTTTGGATGTGTGACTTTAGATTTCGTATGTTGACATTCGATTGACGAACGTATTAAATTAATTGGATTATGTTGCAGAATTTAATGTGGTGTGATTCTTACTTGTTGAATGTTGGTAATAAAAGAAATGATTTTTTTTCTTTAAATAAAATTTGGAAAGTATGTATAAAAATGGTTTTGACACTTAGCTTAATTATTTAGAGTGTTTAATTGGAAAATTTATTTTTATCGACAGTGATGCTGGGAATGAACCAAATGTTTACCTTGATTTAATTTAATAAAGGAGTGATCGCCCGGTATTTAATTAGGCGGGGTCTCACAGGTGGTATCAGAGCATCAGGTTCTAGTGTCCTTAGGATCTGTACGGCTTATTATGCTTTCAGCGTTGCTTTGTTTGTTATAGAGCCCTATGTTTAGGATTGTCGATTCCTTGACGAGATTTCGTTATCCTGCTATAATGTGTATACATTAGTGTATTCTAATTTCGTTCGGATGTGTGCGTATACCGAGCGATGACGGATGTCAGAAGAGGACCGTTAAGCGTACATCAGGAGGCAGGGCTCAGTTGAGATGATGAAATATATCCGAGGATGATGACCGTAGTCGAGGTCACCTCCATTATGGCGCGAGAAGCCACGACTAGAAAGGCAACTAAGGTACAACAATGATTTTCAAATGCTATTATAGTCAAGTGAGGTACTAGGGTAAACTTACCAAACGTATTACAAAAACGTGTAGAGACTGTCAGTGGGAAATTTTAGAAACACGAAAATTGTATGTGTTTACCAACGGAGGTAAAGTATCCAAAGGCGTAAATATAGGATGGAGTGTGGCAAACTGAAAGTGAAAATTTAGAGAAAATTTTCTTGGATTTCGAGACGAAATTATAATGGTTGGAGTCAACCACCAATTTTAGAAGTGGAATGCTATACCTATAGGAGAACCTTAGGCACAGTGCTGACCGTATGCTCCTTCCTTAACTGTTCAGGATTAGAAGCAAATGTGGTTCTGAACTCATTGAGAGAGGGCATGTCAGGGGTCCATTCGTGAATATGAATCTTAACCGTTAGAGAATTTTGTATCGAAAGATGTAGATACAAGTGGGGGAAACGACTCCAAGCGGAAGACCAACTCGTAATATTAGTTGATAAAACTCGAGGAGGAAATTCTGATGGACGAACGATTCAGAGGTTGACATTGTCATATTTTGTCAGAATAAATGATAACGCTTCCTTGTGGGGGAAGTTAAAGGAATTGAAGAATTTAGTCAAGAATGAGACTGAATGCAACGATGGTGGTATAGCACCACAAAAGGATGTGGATACACATCAGGAAAACCATTTAAATGCTTCAGATAGTTAAATTCTTACCAAGTGATGGTAAATTCAGTAAGTACTATTATAGATAGTAACATGATCTTTATGGCCTAAAAAGCTATGGAACAACCGGGATGGCTAACAGGAATCGAGTCTACTAAAGTCCGAAAGGAGGACAAATCCTAACCTGGTTAGTAGGACAGGTGGTAAGTGGATTATATACTGAGGTATTTTGTGTGGAGAGAGATCGCTCACGATAATATGTTCCAAAATGAGAAAAAGGGGCAAGAATACGGTGCCTAATAAAAGACAACGATCAAAGTAATTTTGTTTGGTTTGAGTAGACGTGTTACGTCCAGAAACCACTTGCGCAGTCAAAACGATTGGCAAGGTGGAAGTATAAGTTGTATCCCTAGAGGATGCGGCGTGTTTATGTGACACGAGCGAGTCACCATATTTTGTTCATTGCTGGATTAGCATGTGAGATGAGTTTAATGCATATCATTATAAATGTTACCATTATGTGAATATTTTTCCCTAGTGTAGCGGGATTTTTCTTTAGTGCTATCCGCGGAGGATGAATGAGTATATTAATAGTGTTTTATACCTTATTGAGGTTACTCGTTGTAGTGATGCGATACACGAGTATGATATTATCTTTGTTAAAATGTTATAGAAATGGGTAGTATGATAGTGGGCATGTATTGCAAGGCTATCGGAGTAGTTGCATTGGTGCAACATGTTTTATATTTGTTTTGGCGAGGCTTTACCTGTAAGAAGGTTGGACTCACACCTATATTATCTATCCAAGAGACTTCGGACAAGATAGTGGGCTCAAGATATTCGATGCCAATGTATGTATAGACTTTGTCAGTATTATTCGGTATGTATCGGGACTTACCGTTGAGCGAAAAGATTTGACGTAGTATTATGTTTAGCACTCCGGACTTAGTGATAAGGAAAGTGCATTGTTATATTTATCCTTTAGAGATGTGGGAGCTAATATTTATACCCCTATTATTAGGAAATGGAATTTCGAGAATTCCGATTGTATGTATTCAAGGTCTATGGAATGCTATTACCACCAACCTATACTGAACAATAGTGCAATTAGTGAAATGTTCTTTGTTAAGCATAATTACGGGAGAAATTGTAACTTTTCTGTCAAGGGACGGAACAATGGGGTATATACTATGGACGGAGGACCTAACGGATTTCGATGATCGATAATGCTAGGTAGTAGTGTATCGGGGGGGGGGGGGGGGGGGTTCCTTGTTTGGATTTCGCTTTGCGAGACATCCCACGCATGAAACTTAGCGTAAGGTTGAAAATAGGGAGACGTTTGGTCACTATTCCATGAGTTCGGTACCCTGGTCGAAATGGGATCAAGTAATCATGTATGTAAGTTGGAAGTTGAGTTTTGTTTTAAAGTTATTGGAGCCGGATTTTTGTGGTAGGAAAGCATTGAAAGTTATCCCCACGAGTTGAGGAGTGGAACTATGATAAGGAGAAATTAAGAATTTTGATTTCTAGGGTGATTGACAGTACCCAAATGTCATAACCGCGTAAAAAACACAAGGTGAATAAAGAGTTGGAAAGATTTTTTTTATCATGGATTATCTGGAAAGAACTTTATACTATACAAAAGAGATAACCTGTAATCCTTTTGATGAATAGAGTGTTAGTGATTTATTTTGGTTTTTGTACCTATTTGGGAAAAATTTTGTACTTAACTGAGGAAGGTTGAGAATTATTATTCCTCTTTATTGTCATGGAATTTGAATGCCCTATTCCTTCTATTCCGTTGAATTTAGTTAGTCCTACATAAGAGTAGCCGCCGTTCGCTCTCCCAGGGCGATCGGGGTGTTGCAAAAATGTGGGCATCTGGGTTAGATGCAGTCAAAATAGTCCGAGTCGAAGGGACGTGGTGATAGACGTGTGAAAAAAAAATGTTTGTGGGACTAGTATAACGAAGTGGAAGTGATAGAGTGGATTAAACGTCACATGAGGGGCGATAATCCATACATAAGTGTGCGATTAGAATAGCACGCCCTAACTTAATTGGAAGGCTGTGGGAAGCCATTCAAGAATTGGTATTCCTTGAATAGAGTAGAATTTAATTGTTATGAAGCACAACCGGAGAGGAATTTTTATTAGCCAAGTGTGAGAACGACTTGTGCATACAAAGAGTAATGATGTTAGTATATTATAAGAGTTCCAGAAGTGTGCTTCGTGGAGAGAAGAGCACGGGTAGAACTTTCGGCATACTACAAGGAAGGAAGGGGAGTATTATGTGTCACTTAATGTGAGACATTTCAAGGGAAGAATCGATGTTTAGCGAGACGTAGTGAGTAGTCTCTACATGCACTGCCCATAGGTAAGGTTTGGTTGAAAGAGGAGAATCAACCAAAGAATTTTTTGTTTATCGAAAATTCCTGAAAGTGGAAGAGGTCGGTAAAGTCGGTTAAGTTCTTGGATGGGTTGCCATCCTCCAAACAAGATCAAGGGTGTATCCCAAACATGTGAATTAAGTCGCCGAGAAGGAAGTGATTGATATTCCCTTGGGTTGGCTTAAAATATTAACTAGTATGCCCCAGACTTCCTTTGAAAGGAAGGATTGCACCAGTGCATGGTCCGGCGTAGTATAAATTTCTAAATCGGGATGAGATTTGGTGCATCCCACCTTTGATATGGCATTTTAGGAACCATCGGAGAAAAGATTTCGTTTCGAGTAGGATGTATCACCCTTAGCCAGGGAATGGTCGCACGGTGATTAAAGATTTGTGGACCCACGTAAAGGAGATATTAGAACCTTGATACGATGATTTCAAGAATGCTCTGTAGAAGCACTCGTACCTGTTTGTCGTGTACAAGGTACTTATTAAGGTTTTGTTATGGAAGAACCTCGACTATTCTCCTTCCGTATGTTTAGAGGAGAGTAGATAATCAGAATTTTTGGATCGGTCGAGAGAACGTCCGATGACTGTGGTAGAATTCCACGACTGTTTTAGGTGAGCAAGAGTGATCAAATGTTCGTAATATTTTCTCAGAATGGGAGTTTTGTATATGAATAAATCCAAATATTTGTCATGTAGTGAGGTGCGGCCTCCTAATGTTAGTGAGATAATGAAATTTATAACGTATAGGCGTGACCTACGCGAATGTTGTCAGTTGGGAGCACAATGTGAAGTGTCTCCAATGAGAATGTAAAACGATGTTGCTGTGAGGAAAAATCTATAATGATTGAGAGCCGTACTATGTAGATAGTTTGCGTACTGACGAGAGATATCCAGATTTGTTCTTACCAGGTATGCCTTGTTTTCCGAATTTCGGGACAAAATTCCGTTATTAGGGGGGAAGTATGTAATACCCCGTATTTTTATAGCTTTTAAAATTATGGGATTTATTAAATTTAATTGAGATAAATTAATTTAATTTTACTTCGGAATATTGCTTTAAATATTTACTAGCGTGACGAGAGTTAGTAATTATTGGAAATTTGTTATTTGTTGCATATTACTGGATGAGTATAGTAATATATGAGATTTATTTTTATAATATTGTCACGTCGGAATAAAATGGCAATTTTGGAAATTTAAGTCGGGACGCGCCTGTGTCGTGTCGGGACTAAATGTGAATTAATAAAAGTGAATATTTTATAAGTTGTTCGGATGGTCGTTTTGAGTGCGCCAACGCGTTCGAAAGGGTCGAGATAGTCAGAAAAGTGTACTCGGGAGTTTAGTTTGGGTCTCGGGGTGTTTTTATGCCTAATTAGTAACCCGGGAGGGCATTTTGGTCATTTTACATTTTTGGGTAATTAAACCCACGAATTTTATAGGGTTATATCAGATGGGAAATGTCATCTTTTAGGGTTAACACAACCTAATTCTAATGACGGCCATTGGAGAGGAAGAGGGAAGCTCTCCAAGGAGTTCTAGGCCAAGAACTCAACCGTTTGCACCGCCACCACCGCCAACGCGTAGATCGCGAGACGGGGAACACAACCATACCGAATTCGACGCCAAATCAGAACGTCGAAAATCCCAGGCAAGTGTTTATCTTGCTATTTTCGTTGGTGCATCTTTCATATTAGTTTAGGAGTAATTAAGATGAGTTTTAATGGAGGAAAACCCGATTTATGATAGGAAAATCCATGTAGTATTGGTCTAATTGATAATTCTGGAAACCCTTGCCATGTAGAGGAATTGAAACCAAGAAATTATGATGTGTATAAGAAGAGAATTCTGGAAATAATTGTTAGAACCATGTTTAAGAGAGTTTAGGGTTCTTGAGATTTTTGTATGAAAATGGGGCTGTTAATCCATGATTTAATCACAGAAATCCACATGCATTACGTTGAAAATACCTATTATGATGATATAGGGTTAGTAGTATCAATTCTGGGTTGATTGGGATTAGAAAAGATGGAAATTGTTGGTGTTTGGAGATGAAACCCGTTGTAGAGGGGGCCTGAAGGTAATCCTGGGATTAGGGATAATCCACCAATTAGCAACAGTGTTCTAAGGATAAGATCAGCGTGGCAACTCAAGCGTGGTAGCTTGGGGAGGCAACTCAAGCGTGGCAGCTTGGGGAGGCAGCTTGGCGTGGCAACTCGTACTTTAGCTTATTATTACTTTGCCATATTATAGCTTTGTTTATATTGACTACGAGTTGTAACGACTGTAATGTTGTAACGATAATAATGAATGGGTGTGAGGTCAAACGGTACTCGCGAGAGACCAGGCTTGGCAGGGCCTGGGAGAGCTTTCATGCTCTATCGAACAACCTCACCGTGGGAACTTTAGAGGGACTTGGTTTGGAGGATTGAGAAGTGGGGCACCGTTGGGGCTTGTCTTGACCATCTTAGATACACCTGGTAAAACACCGAAGGACCCTGACCGTGGAACCTCAAGCGGAGCAGCTTGGAGTTCCATCGGGCATTGAGTTATGGACCAAACAACCCTCTACTTAAATGTCACATCTACTGTGGGTGATGTCACTAGCCTTCTAAACAATGTCAGACATGCACTTGAGTAAACCACCGTGGTATTTGGGGCTGTCAGGCAGTTGGTGAGCCACCTCTGCGACAACAACCCCCTGACACACAGTGGTTAGGCAAAAGGCATGTCTTGGCATTTAATGTTTATGACGTAGGAGACAACTAGTGAATCAGGCATTTAATGTTGTGACATAAAGTATGAGGGATGCTTTGATAGTCTTTAATGACTGAGTTGCCTCGGGGGTGGTGTGGGGGGCTATTTAAGGACCCCAACCACCTTTGAGGAAAGGATGATCTTTTGAGAGTTCAAAAGTTATTACTAGAGAAAATTATTTACTAGAGAGAATTATTAAAAAAACCAGAGAGTTATGCCACCCACCATTTGTCATTTATTACGAAGCTTTTAATACATGACAGAGATCCTTGAGTGTTTTTTAGTATGTTTGCCTGCCTACCAAGGTGTATCTAGGGTGCTTACTTCTCTCTCCCTCTAGCTAAGTTATTTCTGAAGTTCTTTATTATATTATGAGTTATACACGAGAGATTTGTGAGTATAAGATGGGTTCCATACATTCCAAACTGCTCTTTGTGTCTTGTGGCTAAATCACTAGTGTTTTCTAACTAACCTTGTCATCACCATACTCAAAAGGGGTTACGCCTCCATCTTATCTAAACTACCCTCTTACATTTGGAGACTCTGCTGGGGAGGCATTCTTCTAAGGAAGGAGTATGGTGCAAGATAACATTAATCGAAGGCTCAACTTTGATGATATCCAACACAGTGATGAGTAAGCAGCGGTAGAATTGGAGGCTTTAAGGAGTGGAGCTCCTCGAATAGAAGTGCCCCCAGTTCAGACAACAACGGGTGCTCAAGGAGTGACGCAGGCTTCCACGAGCGCTAGGCTGGGACCTGCCCAGATGACCCTCCTCATGAGCAAGTTCTATGAGTTTTTGCAAACTCCTGCAGCTTCAACGGTGCTGGGAGGACTTGAGGCCAATTCCTTCGTAATGCCAGGGGCAGCTCCAACGGTTCCACCGGGCGCAGGTACAACGGGAGAAGCCCCGGCAAGCATACCCTCCATCGTGAATCCGATAATGGGAATCTTCGGAGTATCAACGGCGCCAGCTGTAACGATGGCTCCAACTATAACGGTCATTCAGCCAACACCACCATTAGTCGTTGCCCCATCACCCATGGAGGAAATGAGGAGAGAAATGCAAAAGGAGATGTTAAAATTTGTGCAGGCTTCCTCACAGTCTATAGGCGAGGTAGCTTCAGTCTATGACGACTTTAGGACACCTTATCCTCAGGAATACAATGATGAGCCTTACCCGAGGGATTATATTCCCCCCATCTTTGAAAAATACACAGGGAAGGGTGGGAATCCGAAAGAGCACATTAAACGTTTTATTGAGCACCTAGGGGCGCATTGCAACAATAAGAAACTCAGGTTGAGGGAGTTTTCCAAATCCCTAACCGATAAAGCATACACGTGGTATTCTCATTTGGCCCCTAAAAGTGTTTCCAAGTGGGAAGAGATGCATGTGCTGTTTGTCCAAAAGTTCTTTCTAGCAGAGGATGAATTCACTCTGACCCAACTAGGGAGAGAGAAGAAACGACCAGGAGAAGACGTGGTGGCGTACGTTCGGAGGTTCAGGGAAAGGTCTTTGGACGTGAGAGAGGAGGCCAAGGAATCCAAACTATTACAAATCTATGCCGAAGGACTACTCCCGGAGTACATCTGCCATCTTATCAATGAGACGCGCAAGGGAACTTTTTCGGCGTTCTTAAAATCTTCAAGGAACATCTCATTGGTCGTACGACCAAACCCGGTGGCGGTGCCTATGATATTCAGACAGCCGATACAACCTGGCGGAGGAAGGCCTCAACCCCCACGGGTGGGATACACCGAAGGAACAGATGGGGGTAAGGCGGCGAAGAAGGACAACAAAAGGAAGTTCAGAAGGGATAGAGAAGACCCACCACCGTTACCATGCATGATAGAAGAGGAGGTGAGTTGTTATAATGCCATGGTCCAAGGTGGAACGGTCTACCTGCCAAAAGGCGTTCCTTCGGAGGAACCCGATGACGCAACGAAGGCGGATCCTAGGTATTGTCAGGTTCATCGAAAGATCAAGCACCCGACAGAGAGCTGCTTCACACTAAGAAGAATCATTGACAAGTACATGAAGGCAGGGACGCTGCAGATCCCCCCACAGAACGTTAACAACAACCCGCTTCCAGCGCATGGGGCCAACTTGGTGACGACCTACGACGATGAGGCGGAAAGAGGAGAAGGAAGGTCAACAATGAGGCAAAGGGAATTCGAAGAAACTCTGGAACATTGCACCACAGGAATGGCTAACGTAGTTTTAGCCTACGATGAAGCAAGCGCTAAAGACGTGGAAGACGTATACAGCGTTGAGGGCGAGGAAATGGAGGCAGTCGTTGAGTACAACGCAGTTTCAAAATCCCCAAAATTCTCTTGGTTCTTCGATCAAGTGGGGATACCAAAGGAGAGCAGACTGGAAATAACTCAGGCGATCCTAAACATCGCGAGGAAGGACGCAGTTCCCTAGTTGAAATGGATGGGACCCATGGCGAGGCTGGTAAACAAGTTCCTATCAGAGGTGACCTTCAGCGATGCAGATAGAGCTGTAAGGTTCCCTCATAACAGGCCCTTGTATGTGACGGCCAGTATCAATGGGGTTAGTTTTGCAAGAACGCTTATGGATGGGGGCGCTTCCATCAACATTATGCCGATCAACTCCTTCCACGAAGCTGATATCCCAGAAGAAAGGTTGGTCCCCATGCCTCTGGTAATTTCAGGGTATGACAACCAATCTTCCAAATCCATTGGGTATGTGAATGTGGGAATTGTAATGGGAAATCTGAGTTCCCACATCAAGTTCCATGTAATAGAAAGTGCAACTTCCTATCATTTACTAATAGGAAGAGTGTGGATGCACAATCAAGGTTTAGTTCCTTCAACATATCATCAATGCGCCAAGGCGAATGTCAAAGGAACAGAAGTCACCATTAGGGCTACAAAAAGGCCTTTTGCTATCGAGGAAGCTCACTTTGTAGATGCGGCCTTTTATACGGAGTTGGAAGAGGATGCTCGAGTCCTAACGAGAAGAATGGAGGGGGCATGGGTTCCCTCGATCAAAGATAGAATGGGGCCTCTGAACGAGCAAAGTAAAGAAGCCACGAGTAACGAAGGGGTAAGGACCGAAGAAACCCATCAGGTGATCCCTCGACCTCAAAGTACCACAAGGCAGCTCAAAAACAAAGTAAGGCTTGGAGTGGATCCTATGGAGCATGAGGCCTAACGGAAAAGCGTGCTGAGTCGCTTTTCAGGAGGAAGGATCGCTGAGGCTTCGAGAGAAAGGAAGAGGAAGGCCGTGGAAACAGCTACCAATAGGCAATGCAAGAAGGTGGTCACTGAAGAGGGGAAGGTGGTATACCGTTTATAACGATGTGAGCGGGCGGCCGAAGAGACCGAGGATGGGGGTGACCCGTTATATGAGTGTTTCTTGGTGGATCAGCAGGGACAGTGTATGGTGATAGACAACTCCAACATACAGGAGTTCGTGGAGGAGGTTGCCGAAGAACCAGACTACATGGCAAATCAACCAAGGCCCCAGGCACAAGAGTTGAAGCAGTTGAACTTAGCAGGAGAAGGGGAAGACCCAAGGCCCATCTTCATCGCGAAGGATCTCGGTAAGGAGAAGCGAGAAGCCCTGGTTGGGCTAATCCGGGAGTTCATAGATGTCTTTGCATGGATGTATACCGAAATGGAAGGGCTAGATGAGGAAGTGAGCTGCCACAAGCTAAACGTGACACCTTCAGCCATCCCGGTGAAACAAGCAAAAAGGACTTATAAACTTGAGTTGGACTTGAAGATCAAGGAAGAGGTTCAGCGTTTGTTGGCAGCAGGATTCATCAAACCAATACAGCATCCCCTGTGGCTATCTAGAATTGTGCCAGTAGGGAAGAAAGACAAGAGCCAAATAAGGATTTGTGTGGATTTTAGAGATCTGAATAGGGCTTGCCCCAAAGATGAGTTCCCTCTACCCTCCATTGATAGCCTGATAGATGCCACGGCTAGTCATGAGATGTATAGCTTCATGGATGGGTACGTAGGGTACAACCAAATCAAGATGGACCCCGCGGACGCAGAGAAAACGGCATTCAGAACCCCGTTGGGCAATTTCATGTACAAAGTAATGCCATTTGGACTTAAGAACGCGGGAGCTACTTATCAAAGAACAATGATGGCCATTTTTCATGATTTCTTCCACAAATTTGTAGAATTCTATGTGGACGATTTGGTCATCAAATCGAAGAAGGAGGAGTCCCACCTAAACGGCTTAAAGAAGGTGTTTACTCGATGTAGGAAGTATAAATTAAGGATGAACCCATTGAAGTGCGTCTTTGGAGTAACATGCGGGAAGTTTCTAGGCTTTGTGGTTGACCGACAAGGGGTGCAGATGGACCGGGATAAACAATGCGCGATCTTAGAAATGCCGTGCACAAGAACGGCGAAGGAGCTGAAAAGTTTCCTCGGTAAAGTCTCCTACCTCAGAAGATTTGTACCAGGTTTGGCCGAGGTAACACACCCGTTGATGCAGCTGCTGCGAAAAAACACAAAGTTCAGATGGGAAAAGGACCACCAGAAGTCTCTCGATGAGTTGAAGAAGCTGCTCGTTTCACCACAAATCATGGTTCCTCCACAGGCAGGAGTACCGTTGCAGCTGTACCTCACCTCAACTACAAGGTCCGTTGGAGATTTACTGGCACAAGAGATTGACGGGCAAGAACGGCCGGTGTATTACCTCAGTAGGATCATACATGGGCCAGAGATTAGATATAGCAGCCTAGAAAGGCATTGTTTGGCCTTAGTCTTTGTAGCACAAAAACTTAGACATTATATGCTGTCTTTTACAATTCATATTGTAACTAGATGTGATCCTATTAAGTATTTATTGGCTAGAACTATCTTGATTGGCAGGGCAGCTAGGTGGTTCCTTATTCTCTCCGAATATGATTTAAAGTGTGTGGTTCCTCGTGCCATCAAGAGCCAGGCGTATGCTGATCTGTTGACAATCTTTCCATCAGGAACGTTTGAACCACCTAAAGAAGACATTATGGGAGAGGACTTGCAAGCCAACTATCTGGATGCAACTGATGAGGAATGGACGATGCAGTTTGATGGGTCTTCGGCAGAGAAAAAAGGAGGGGCAGGGGTCATCCTTTCAAAAGGAATGGAGGAGATTTGCCTTTCCTACAAACTAGATTTCCCTTGCTCCAATAACGAAGCAGAATACGAAGCGTTGGTGCTAGGGTTGCTGGAGGCTCTTCGAAGGGGAATTCGTTCTCTCTGCATCAAGGGTGACTCGAACTTAGTAATTCAGCAAGTTAACGGAGAATATGCGTTGAAGCACATGAGTTTGGCACCGTACAGAACGATCATTCAAAGGCTCCTCAGCCAGTTCCACCGGACCAAAATCAGAAGACATCCCAGAACGATGAACCGTCATCCAGACGCTTATGCCACTATTGCTCAAAAGATGGTCATGAGGAGAGATACGACTATCGTTACGATCCAACGAAGAACAGCTCCTTCGGTGGTGCAGTCAATACTACCGATGGAGGGAGACGCGGATTGGAGAGGAGAGATCAGGAAGCAACTGGAATCTGGAGAAGGAGCTATGGGACTAAGAGAGTTAGCCCAATACTTTACAAACCAGGGAAATCTTTACTACAGAAATGCAGGGGGATGGTTATCGAGATGCATTGGGCCAGAGGAAGCAGAGCGGAGGTTGAAGAAAACACATGAGGAGTACTGCGAAACAACTGAGATACCTCTCTATAGAAGAATTCAAAGAGGGGGATATTTTTGGCCTAGAATGAAACATAATGCGGAAGAACTACAACGGAATTGTGATAAGTGTCAGCTATTTTTCGAAGCAGCTGAGTGCCATTACATAGAAGCCCAAACAGACTGGAGGCAGCACTATATCGACTTTATTCACGATGGAACTGTCCCAACGGAGAAAATCGATGCGATGGGACTGAAGCGAAGGGCCCCGAGGTTCTATATCCAAGAGGGGCAGCTTTATAGAAGGGGGGTACTTCAACAAGCCATTGCGTTGCATCACGAAAGAAGAGGCAACTGAGGTCCTCAAACAAGCCTATGACCCAGCTCACATAGGAGGGGCCAAGTTATATGATCAGCTGATGACGTTGGGATATTATTGGCCAACGATGGAGAAAGACTCTGTCGAATTTGTTCAAAAATGCAAAGCTTTCCAACTTCATGGAAATATGATCCATGCCCCATCGGTGGACTTACATTCTCTGGCAACGCCTTATCCTTTCCACACTTGGGCGTTCGACCTCGTGGGGGTGATACACCCTTCGTCGAGGGGTAAGATATGGATACTGGTAGCAAGGAAGTGCTTTACAAAATGGGCTGAAGCAATACCACTCAGAAGGGAAACGGCTGGGGTAGCGAGTAACTTCATCAGAGAGTATATCATTTGCCGTTTTGGGATCCCAAAGGTTATTCTCTCAGATAATGGGACTCCCTTCGTCAACTCAGAAGTAACGATGCTTACAGACAAGTACTCCATCGTTCATCACACTTCAACGGTGGCATACCCGAAGGGGAACGGTCAGGCCGAAGTAACTAATAGAACTCTGGTTAATATCCTGGCTAAAATGATGGAGGACTTTCCAGGATCGTGGGATGACAAGATACCAGCGGCATTGTGGGCCTATCGAACGACGAAGAGGAAGCCCACAGGGTACACTCCGTTCTCCCTTATCTACGGGGCTGAGGCAATCCTTCCAGTGGAGTTGGAAGTTCCCTCTGCTCGATACACCTTGCGAAGTAGCATGCTTCCTCAGAAGAGGCATGTGCAGCTGGAGGCATTGGATGAACACAGAGACAACGCAATGCAATATTTTCAAATGTATACAAGGTAACTCTCTAGGGCATATGACAACCTGGTAAGACCAAGGAGGTTCGTAGAGGGAGATCTCGTTTTAAAAGCAGCGGTGAAACACATTAGGGGACTTCCTCTGCCAAAATTCGCAGCCAATTGGGAAGGACCTTTCGTCGTGAAGGAAGCTCATGATTCAGGTTATTGCTTAATTTCTAAGTTGGAGGAAGATAAGCCATTCAAAATTAATAATAAATGGTTGAAAGTCTATCATGTGTAAACAATTAAGTTTGTACCATCGATGTATCTAGTCTTTGATTATGAATATACAAGTTTTATTGATGACGTGAAGTATAGACATTGATATGAAAGCAGTCATAACTCAAAGATAAAACTGGAAAATATACATTCTTTCATTCAATAAACAAGAGAGCATTACAAAAAATTGGGAACTATTGCCCAAGAATTACATAAATGGACGAAGAAGGAAAATATATACAGGAGTTTGCTACCCTAAGAGTAACCATAGGTCCGGGGAAGAGAAAAAATCCCCGGGAAGGCCCGAAGAAGCTGACGCAAAGGAGCTTTGAGCGTTGATAGCAACCTCTAGCCTGGTTTGCACCTGTGCGCGTTCAATAAGAAGTCTCTCCCGTTTTAGCTTGGCCAAACGCAGAGCCTCTTCGGCATTCTTAATTTCTTTATCCGCCGATTCCAAAAGAGGTGCCAGCTCAGCTAACTTAACCTCCTCAGCCCATTGATCCTCCTGGTGCTTTCTCAGCAGTTCCCTCTGGCCGATCAGCTGCTGACTCTTCAAAGTTTTCAAATGCGCTATAATACAGTCAAAACGGAAACCGTCACGACCCAATTCCTTCAGAAAACCCAGAAATTGATTAATGAGGGCTCGGGTAACACTGGAAGTAGGAGTATTGGCAATCTCAGTAACAACGATCACCATGCCTTGCAGTCGATGACTCATCACGGGAATATTGGACCGTAGGCAGTCCATGGTGAAGGTCTCAGGGTAATGGTTCACCAACTGCTCAATCACCAAGCGATGGCTCACAGGCATTTGGGGAGAATTGTGAAGCACCATTAGGCAAAAGGTAGGAGGAGTTAAGTCAGGGAGAGGCAATTCGCACCCAGATTCACTTTCTGCCTCAACACCAGTCGTGGAACCTTGGTCAGCATGGTCAGATTCTTCCGAAACGGCAGGTTCCTGACGTGGTGTGCCCATAAGTGAAAGAGCTGGTGAGGAATCCTCCCGAGCAACCTGAGAAGAGATAAAAGAAACAGTGAGATTATAGTGTTTTCATTGTTAAGTCACCGTTATAAGGTGAAGATTATATAAAAATCTTAACAAGTGTTTTCATTATTAAGTCACCGTTATAAGGTGGAGATTATATAAAAATCTTAACAAGTGTGTTCATTGTTAAGTCACCGTTATAAGGTGAAGATTATATAAAAAATATTAACAAGTGTTTTCATTGTTAAGTCACCGTTATAAGGTGGAGATTATATAAAAATCTTAACAAGTGTTTTCGTTGTTAAGTCACCGTTATAAGGTGGAGATTATATAAAAATCTTAACAAGTGTTTTCATTGTTAAGTCACCGTTATAAGGTGGAGATTATATAAAAATCTTAACAAGTGTTTTCATTGTTAAGTCACCGTTATAAGGTGGAGATTATATAAAAATCTTAACAAGTGTTTTCGTTGTTAAGTCACCGTTATAAGGTGGAGATTATATAAAAATCTTAACAAGTGTTTTCATTGCTAAGTCACCGTTATAAGGTGGAGATTATATAAAAATCTTAACAAGTGTTTTCGTTGTTAAGTCACCGTTATAAGGTGGAGATTATATAAAAATCTTAACAAGTATTTTCATTGTTAAGTCGCCGTTATAAGGTGATGATTATATAAAAATCTTAACAAGTGTTTTCATTGTTAAGTCACCATTATAAGGTGGAGCTTTATAAAAATCTTAACAAGCGTTTTCGTTGTTAAGTCACCGTTATAAGAAGGAGTTTATGCAGAGAATTAAGAAAGTACCTGAATCACAACAGGGGCAGGAATGGGAGTCATCACGGAGGTTAAAGCAACAGGAACTGTTGGGAGGGGACTTGTTACCTCATCAGCCTCAACGGGGTCTCTGGCCGCAGAAACCTCAACCATCGGCATAGTTCCCTCGCCCACATAAGGTACCAAGGCAAGCGCAAGGGGTTCATTGGGAATAGATGAGGGTGGTGAAAGATCAGGGGAAAGATGCAATATAAAAGCCAATGTTAGTAAGGAGGAACAAGTACAGAAAAAGGGCGAAATGTATCCAAGAATAACTTACCTCAGTCAGAACGTTGAAAAGGGGCACTGTGGTCAGAGGTCTCGCCAGCACTGTTGGACGAAGAATGTTTGCTAGCAGCGAGGATACTTCGACCTAGGGCAACCAACATCCTAAATTCAGCACACAAAATGGGGTGAAAGAGAAGGAATGCCAGATCAGACAAATTAAGTATGAAATAATTACCTCAGGATCACCTGCAGCAACTAGAACAATGGGGAGAACAACCTCAGAGGAAGCCAGTGAGCCAGAGGGGACTGAGGTAGTCGTCTCAGATTGTGTTGTCTCTAGTGGCGAAGAGACATCCATGGGCTCTATAACCTCACCCTCCACAACTGCCTCCCTCGCCCGTCGTAAGATTGAACAACGGGCGTAAGTAAGCCCGGTCATTGGCGAATGGGGTGGGGTAGTATCGGATGAGATGGCCCCACAACGACCGCCCACGAAACGGCTTATGGGGGGACTTGGGGGGCTAGGAGAATGAGGCCCCGTTTCTTTAAGTCCCTGCACCAAAGTAGTTAAGAACAATATATATAAGCAAATGCAGCTTGCTCTAAATAAAGAGGAAAAGAGAACAAGATAAGTGTACATACCTCAGATTGGGAAGAAGAATGAGAAGCTTGCACCGTGGGAGCTTGCTTCCGCTGGGACTTGGTGCCTAAAGTCTTCCTCCTTGACCTTGTCACATCACTGCCAATGGCTTGAGGAACCTTCAAACTTTTCCTCCTCCTTGCAGCTGGCTCAGTGGGATCGACGACGATCGTGGGAAAGGCAACCGAAGGAGGAACGACGACAGCGCGCCATTGAAACTCTGCATTTACCCGATCTACCTCAGCCTGCGCCTCCCTCCTTAACCTCTCGGCCCTTTCAAGAGACATGGGAGGAGGAACGGAGGCTATGGTAAGGGCTGCCACAGGAGTCTGGGATTTGGACTTTGTTTTTTTCGTGGAGGCCACCGCACTCTTGGCCTTCTTGGTCGATGGCTGCGAAGACCCTTCATCAGCAGTAGCTCCAGTTGAAGGAGCAGTCTTCCTGGATACCCCAACACTTTTCACTTTGGGTATGGCAGAAGGAGTCATGGGGCATAACGGAGGAAGCTCTTCGGAAGGCCTCTTAGGGGTTTTTGCTTAGGGGGAACTCAATCCCCAGAACGGAATTGCCTTTAAGTCCCAGCTCCAACGCAGAAAACGAAAGAACTGGAGGGTACACAGGCTCGCCATCTAAGAATTCAGCAATGTTAGCCAGTTGTTTCGGCCAAAACTTCGTGGCAAAAAGACTGGTCACATTCCCTTGCCTCTTATTGGAGGGAATGGTGACCCGCCCAGCCATTGATTCACTTATCCCCCACGCAGCAGTGGAGGAAAATAAGGAACATGCCTCGCTAAAGCTAACCTTTGGGTTTGAGGATTGGAAAACTGAGCGAGGAGCCCCCTGATCAAACCCAAATTGACAACTACACCGATTGGGGTTATAATGTTCGCTGGAATATCCCCACTCGGTGTAGGAAGGCAGATACCCTGGAGAAAGGAGAAGCACCACGGCTAACTGAGGATCTTCAATGTCTACCCCCACCTGAACCACCCTGGATTCGTGCTGGAAGAAATCACAAGTATGAAGAAAGGCGTCCTCTCCATAAGGCCTCATAACAAAGTCCTCAAAACGGTCAATTGAGGCGATCAGCTCTTTTCGGCTCTGCCTCTTGTGATAAATATAAGAGCGTGGGGGCAGAATGGTTTCCCCAGAAGGAGGTCGGTTGGCCTTGGCCGCTACAACAGGAAAGCGCACGTAAAGAAAGCTGGTTAGAAGGACGCTGTTAGGAAAATTGGCCAGGTTATAACGACCAAGTGATCGTTCCATGTCGAACAATGTTCTGTCGAGCCAGGTGTAGAGGGACCCTAAGGCAATTGCAGCCAAAGGAAGTTTGATGCCCCAGGCCAAACGAAGGGATATGTTGATAAGGTCCCTTCGGGGATGATCGTTTGGTTTTCCCGTCAAAAGAAAACGGGAAAGAATCACAAGGATGTAAGCAGGGAGCTCTAACTAAGTACCTTGGCTAGGGGCATCCGTTGAAGTTGAAGAACTACCTTCACTAGAACCCTTGAAG